>VXBW01007015.1:104053-160703 GCA_013400375.1 Thinocorus orbignyianus
TGAGAAGACACTAAGACTGCATAATAATCTGAAGGCAAAGAAAAGATAAGGCACTTACTGTGAAATCCAGGAAACTGCCTATGTAGGAGATGGTATGATTAAAGAAAGACTGTAAACAGAAAAGCCTTCCAAAATCAAGAACTGTAAGGAGGATAGAGGAATAATGATCATGATATCCGTTGCTTATCTGATTAACCTTTTTATATTAAATAATTCATCTAAAAAGTAGCACTTTTCGGCAAATACTTATAGAAGTAAGTGAGATTCACCATGGGACAGAGGAAAGGTTAGGAATGTCTCAGAAAGTTCTTGTTACATGAGCCCTCTAAGAGCTGAAATAGTGAAACTGTGGGAGCAACAACAACGGCTGCAGAAGAAAAGATCTTAAAATTAATAGCAAACTTGAAAAATGTAACCAGAAGAAAAGGTGAGAGTTTTGAAACCTGTAAGTTTTATACCTGCCTCTTTATGTGCACAATTTTCAGCTGTATTTCCCAAGAACCTTAACATGAAAGCTTTTCGTTTTGTGTACAGAACATTGGTGTGCATTGAGAGCATTCCTTGCTCAATCAAGGTCCTAACCCTTTCTTCTGGAATGAATTTCATTCTGTAACATTAACTGCTCTTTGAATGAATTCTTTGTTTTCTATTATACTGTGTATAATTTCTTGAGCTTTTCCCTGCCATGCATTTCAGAATTAAAATGACATCACAAATTATGCCCTGAGGAGTAGTTCACTTGACTCATTCATGAATAAATTAATATTTTAATGTACCTGATTTTATTGTTTTAAAAATTTATTTCAAACATTTTACATTTTAAAGGGATTTTTTTTTTTTCTGTTTCAGAACCATGACTTCAAGGTACCCTGCGTGCTTTTTTCTACCAATAATTTCATTTAAATTAATAGGTACATAGGGGGTTAAAAGTCCGTCAGCAGAGTTGCCACTTGAATAAGCTCTTAAACTCAGAAATAAAAATATACATGTGTATACTCTAACTGCTATTTTTAAATACACCAATTTCTGTCTGTAGCAATCTGTTTATCTCTGTAAATGATAACTTCACAGCACTGTTCAATAAATTGTTCAAATAGATGTACTTTGTTCAAAATTTGATAAGAAAGTTTACTACAGAAACAAATATTTTTGAAACCATTTTTAGTTGATACTAATATAAATAAATTCTTACGTTCTCATTATTCTGTTTTCCAAAGGTATTGTGGTTTTGCCTGAAGAAGCTGAGTAGTAGTATGGCTTATTTCTCTATAGACATATTTCCATTTAGAGAATAATAAAGATTATTTTCTGAATTGTTACATGGCTAACAAAAATTCTTTTTTAAAATATTCATTCAGGCTATAGCAGCTGAGTTATATCTTTCTGGATGTATCATCCTTCTCTCACCACAAAGAATAACGAACAAGGAAGTAAAATAAACAGGTACTTTTGGCAGAAGACAAATAGAAAGTAAACAATCAACTAAGTTTCTAAATACAAAAACTAATGAAAAAAATCTAATGGGAAAAGTAACTCACAATTATAAACACAGTAGCCTGCTGTCTAAAACTAGGTTTTGGTTGTCCTTTTAGCTCTTTGCTCTATGGCTTGTAAAGTTCTATTACTGTTACAAATGTCATTTAGTAACCCTGAGATATATTATTTGAAAGAGAACATTCTGTTTTTCTCTAATCCCAAAATTAGGATGTGGATAAATATATGTCACACATAATGTGACAGTATGGCTTTCAAAACTTTCAGCTTGCGTTGAAGAACTTGAATCAGTCAATAAAACTCACGTTGGAATTTGATCAATTACCTTTTTTTAAGATTCTAGCAAATAATCAGAAATTAGTTCTTAGTTTCAGTATCTAAAGGAAATACCCTTGCAAAGCAACTTGCATTTTCATTCAAGCGATTGCAAGGTTATAAAACTGGAAGCAACCAATTTTTGTCAACTTTCTTTCTTTAGAAAAGTCTGTCTACCAACTAAAAGAACCAGAGCGTATTTGAAACACTCTATAAAATAATCATTCCATAAGAACAGAACTGCAGATTGATAAAGATACATCTATGATGAAACATGGATATATAACCTATTATCTAGTGACCTGATGGCATTTTGATCTTAAAATGCATAGCAGATCAAAATTCAGATGATGGTTCTGAAGAGATGCAGTATAATTTCCAGTGATAATACTTGCATAAATATAATGCCAGGGACCAATATAGGTTAGGAGTGGATTTGTTGGAAAGCACTACTTCAGAGAAGGATCTGGGCTCCTGGTAGATAGTAAACTATCCACGAGCCAGCAATGTGCCCTTGTTGCCAAGAGGGCCAATGGAATCCTGGGCTGCATAGGGAAGAGCGTGGCCAGTAGGCTAAGGAGGTCATTCTCCCTCTCTACTCTGCACTGGTGAGGCTACAACTGGAATACTGCATCCAGTTCTGGGCTCCCCAGTTCAAGAGAGATGGAATTACTGGAAAGAGTCCAGTGTAGGGCAACAAACCTGATTAAGGGATTGGAGCATCTCTCTTACGAGGAAAGGCTCAGAGATCTGGGACTCTTTATCCTGGAGGGGAGAGGGCTGAGGGCAGGCCTTATTAATGCTTGCGAGTATCTAAAGGGTGAGTTGAGGGAGGATGGAGCCAGACTGTTCTCAGTAGTTCCCAGTGACAGGGTGAGCAATAGGCAGAAATTGCAACATAGGAAGTGCCATTCAAATGGAATCAGGCTGATAGTCTGTTTTGTTCTGTTGTTTTTTGGTTTGTTTTGTTTTTTTGTTTGGGTTGGGGTTTTTTTTGGTTCCCTTTTTTTTTTTTTTTTTTTTTTTTTGGGTTTGGGGTTTTTTTTGTTTCCTTTTTTTTTTTTTTTTTTTTTTTGATAGGTCATTATTAAATATAAATCATGAAAACACCACCTACTGTTTAAAATGTGAATGGCAGTTTTCTGAAAATTTACCTTCTCTCTCCAGGTATTCATGCTAGTCAAGATTATCTTTAATTTCATCTAATGATTCAAGACCAATAATAAAAAATGTCCTTTCAATGGCCTTTAACTATAAATAAATGCTCTAAATTTTAGACCACAATATGTCCTACTTAGTCGTGTTTCTTCTCCCTGCTCTGTTCTGAAAGGAAGAGCATGTGCAGCTATTGTTTGTACTTATGTTATTTAGTCATTAAACTATATCTTAATGAATTAGAAAGTGATTTCCATTTTGTAAAAAAAGATACAGGGTATGTGAAAGCTACTTAAAGTCTTTTTGACATCAGCTCTTTGGTGCAACAGCTGCAAGTGTAGGAGGCCTGAAAAAGAGATAATATCCTACGCTGGATATTTTTTACCCACGTCTTCTTGGAATTACCCATCTTATCTACTTTTCTGTTGTACTGTTCAAGTTTCACTGTCTTTACTTCCATGCAATTTACAGCCTGTCAATGTTATTGATAAGACCAGTCCTCTGCTTCAGTGAATATCTGAAAGAGTGTAACTTTGTCATGCATATAGAAATATCTAAGCATTGTGGGTTTATTGCACGCTGAGGTCCTTCAATGACAAGAAAATGCCCTAAAAAGACAATTGTGCTCTGGAATGCTCTCTTGATAAAGCAGTTACACTAATAAAGATGATTTCACACACATCACAATTAACAGTATCAATGCCTCTCTGAGAATGATAATTTCTCAGGGTCTAAATCCTGTGCACCTAAATAGAAATTCATAAATCATAACTTGTAATTAAGTAATAAATACAAAACTTTCTCAATTTTACTGCAACAGCTGATAATGTACAGCACAGCTTGCTGAAAAATAAGTGGACACTTCTGTTCCATACATATAAAAATTATTGGCTCACAGAAAGACAAGCCTTGGCTTTCCTTACTTATGTTTTACATAGAAATAAATCACTAAAACATGACCATGGAGCACATACAATTGGACTAATCACTTGTGATATTGACAGACTTTGGTAGCTGGGGGTTTGGAAAGAAAATGAACTATTACTCCTTAGTCAAATTCCTTTATTCATGAAGATCACCATTTCTTAAGTTGAATATTCTTCATGTGTAACAGCAGAGTAAGTGAAAGAAACTGACAATCTCTAAATAATTCATCTTAATACCTTATTTTCATCCAGTTCAAACATTAAAAACTGTATTTTCTACTTTCTAGAAAGTCTGATAATAAAGTATGTACAACATATTCTAAATGTTAATCTGCATTCCACATGGAATGCTTTTTAAAGTTAACGTTAATCTTTCCGGAAATAAATTGTTTCTCATTACTGTTATCTTTGTATTTCTTAAATGTATGGTCTCTGCAGCCAAGGCATTACATGCCAGAGTGGGCTTCTTATAGTTATTTCCAGCTATCAAAAAAATCAAAGAATATCCATGCAAAAAAAAACTAATATCCATGCAACCAAATAATATCTGTATTTCAGAAATACCACAATTTGGGTATTTTTGTTGGTGATTTATTTGTTTATTTGTTTCCTTGGTCTTGATGCACAGAACCAGAGAAAAACTACACACTCCTCCCCCCAGTTTTTGAAGCATCAAGACTTAATAACTGGAATGGCATTCCTTTTAAGAAAGATTATCATTTGGCTTTAGGCTCATCCAGTAGCTTGACAGCTCACCCACAAGAGGAGAGGGAGATAGGTCCTATCTTTGGGTAAATGTTCCCTCTTAGGCGTGTTCCAGTTACTTTCTGGGCAGGGCTGATTCACCCTAAACCTATTGAGTAGAATTGCCTTAATGGTATCATAAAGCTTGCCTCCATGAAGTCTCACAAGAGGAACATCAAGGTTTCCCTGTCCAAGGCAGCTGAAGGCAATGGTGCGTTATAATGCATTCTGCAAGGCAAAGCAAGCAAATATAGAGAACAGTTCCACTTTCAGCCAGAATCTGTGAAAAACAAGTATGTTACATTTATAGCATAATCATCCCTTTCACTGAATTTTTAAGATACAAAACACTCTAACACAGATTTAAAAAAAAAAAAAAAAAGAAAAAGACTTAATTACCACTCCTAGTCATTGCATCGCACCAGATGTTGGCTTAATTGAACAAATACTGTCTGTTATGATTACAGTGAAGCATATTGTAACTATGGTTATAACAGACACTAGCACAGATCACCAGCCAGCATAAATCAATAGAATCCCATTGACACCAGTATATGTAACCTGATTTTCACAAGCAGAGGTTTTGGCCTATCATTTTCTAATTATAAGAAAGGAAGGGTATATAAAAAGCATTTTCAACATTAAAAAAAAAAAAAAACCAACAAAAACCAAAAAACTTTTTTTTGGTTTGGTTTGGATTTTTTTTCATATTTTATTTTTCCCCTGGCTGAAAAGGAACACAGTCATTTCAGCTGAGTGCAAATTGTAATGAAATACCTTATTTGTTAAATTAGCATATGCTGTCATATTACCATATCTGAAAACATAACTTTCAAATTCAGAAATTAAGGCAAAGGTTCTGTGCTGTTCAACATAAAACTAAGGCAATGCCAATTATTGATTAAATAGTTTTATCAAATAATGCAACAGCAATTTCTGTGTGGCTGCTACACATGCATAAAATTACCCAAGCATAGTGAAAGGTTTTATATGTAGTGTTCCTCTGGGGTTTATCAATCTGTCTTTGTTAATAAGTCTGCCGCAGATTAAAGAGCTCATTTGAAGTAAATCGCATTTTTAGCATTCTTTTTTACTATTTTGCAACAAATGGAGCATCTTTGATAAAACTCAGTGGACTATCACAAATTTCAAATTCAGGTTTTAAATTTCCAACCATTATGAGACAAAACAGTGCAGAAATCCTAATCTATTAAGACTTCTTTGTATATATGGAGTTACAAAAATGCATCTAATCTGTAGTCTCTTATGTAGTAAAATTTCATTACAGTATTTACAGGTACAGGATCAGTACATGTCTAATAAATGCCATTATTATAAACAGTGGAATAATCATCTGCATTTCTTCACCGGCCACTGTATGAAAAGAAGAATCATTGTATGCAAACAGGGTAACATTAAAATATAGTGTTGACCTCCACACTTTAATAAGGAGATTCAATACTGAATATATGCTGTTTGAAGGGCCCCTTGAGCTTTGATTATTTTATTGTGAACTCTGTGCCTAGAACCACTTAACCAAGTCAAAAGATTAGGCAGGGGCCTCCCATTCCTACCAAGGTCTGATACAAACTGTAGTTAACAGATTAAGTTGAAGAGCCCTTCTGTTGGGTGCTTTCATTGTTTCATTCCTTGGAGTACTCCAGCTACAAGACACCAAGCTGATTACATACATTGTAAACAGTCTGTCTTGTTTTGAAATTTGTTTGTAGGGTAATGAACGTTGTAAACATATGTAAAACTTCACACTAAGTTATTTTAGAGCTACAGTTCCGTGCTTATTAAAATTCTGTCTTTCTGGCCTTTATCAGGCAATGCCATTCAGCTATAGAGATTCCACCAGGGGTGAAATATGCCTTATTCAGAAATGGAAATCCTAAATTCCAGGAACACAATGATACAAAGGGGTCAGGCTCTCTCTCTAAACTATGCATGTCACTTATTTCCCAGAAACTGAAGTAAGCATAAAAAATCCAGTTAAACAAAGAAACCGCAGCTAAAATTTAAATTATCTCCAACTGAGGTGACAAAAATGGTTAAAGGAACAAGCATGCTGCTTCCAAAATGGTTTATAATTATAATTCTTTATAATTAGCACCATCTTTGAATTTTTAAATATATTTATCTTTTAAAAATATTCAGATCCCTCATTCGCCACAGAACCCCCACCCTTCCTCTTTCTCTTTCTGTGTAAAGCTAAAGGAAAATTAAATGTTGGCAGTTAAAGTAGCTACATAAGTATGGCAACCATCCAAAATTCATACAGACAGATCTGGAGTCATCTTTACATGTGCGAAAACAGTTGAAAAAGATTTTAGCACTCTAGACATTTTATCTGGGTAAGATCTTACTCAGTGGAAGGTGATTGACAGCAGCTCTTATGTCTGAAGATTTTAACAGAGAATGTGCAATGTCTAATAAGTGGTGCTCCTCGCACAGTTCAACCATTTATTTGTTCAGAAAACCACACGCAGAGCACTCTGGGTCAGATGCTAGGGAAATGTTTTGTTATTTTATGTAGATGAGGCTGTCCTTTTCTACAGACCTACTATATTTACCAAAGTAATTGGTAATTGTTACATAGAACATCACTTCTGCCACAGAAACGTGACCACTGGAGATTTAATGAGTTGAACCTGTGTCAAAAAGAAGCAGTTTTATTTACTGCCATGGATTTTGTTTAGTATCCAACAGTGTGTATTTTTTGCTCCAAGATGCTAGTTTACAGAAATCACTTAAATATAAGTGAAACCACAGTTTCAGGTATATTTAAGCTCATTATTAATACTCATAGCTTACTAATATCCACAATGAGAACTTAGATCCTAATAGTTTTAAAAGGCTGCTGAATCAGACTACAGGTATTTTAAAAGGACAATCACTGTAAGATGTGTCACTTTGGAATAATAAATTGCTGTCAAAAGTTTTCAGACTAGATGCTGTCCTCACTTACAGTAGTGTCAGTCAAGAATAAGTCTTCTGAAGCCGATGCAATTATTCTGGATTTAAATCCATATATCTGAAATCACACAGTGGTTCTCTCCTCTCCATAAATTAACCATTCACTCTTTGTGAATTCAGACAGACATATATTCAAGTAAATATACAGAGGTCTGTGCTCAGGGAAAGAATTATAGATGATTATAACACCAGATGATTATAGCACAAGTCACTTAATTCTAGCTGAAATTCTTTTCCTCTCTCACTCCCCAATGCACACTCACTACATAGACAAGCACATGCACATACGCACTCATGTCATGCTGTAAAAAAATCTAAGGACATAGGCTTTGTTCAAGGAACACCATTGAGACTGGATAGTAAAATAGCCATTTCCTAAAGCACAGGTGCCCAAAGAAACAGTGCGGGGATTTGGGGCCCATGAGTTACAATAATGCCCACAATACCATGTTTGCAGCCAAGGTCTTAGGACCTCCTGTAAGACAGAGGCACTCGCTCTAAATAGAATAGAAAATCTAACACTTGAGTGGATTTTATTAACATTTTACAGTTGTTACAAGCCCAGTGTAAGATTCTCTCTCAGGAAAAAAATGGAAGAAAAGGTTATATAAAACATGCATCATAGAAAACTTCCAACAATGAAAACACTGAGGAAGTCCTTCCATTTATCTTTATTGGTTTTGAAGTGTTATTCAAAGATGTCATCTAATTCATCACTTTATTGGTTTTTATTAACTCTAAGCATACAGAAAGGTACTTTAAAAGCAATGGAGCTCTTTTCTGTCTGGACCAAGATTTATCTCCAGTGTAACACCAATGAGTCAAGATTAATTTTATACCTTGTTTGCCTCTCTATTGTTGCATAAGAACATAATTTTGTTTATTGTCCGTTCTCCCCTTCTATTTTTAAAAGTGCCATTTGTATAAAATATTACATGTAATAAATCTCTCATGGCAGAAATAGTAATAATATTGACCACACATAACTATTTATCATTGTGTTTACCATTGTGCTTGCTCTCTCAGCCCTGCATACGCTTCCTGCTGTGCCTACAACATCCAGGGAGAGCAGAAAAGCTATGTATCACTGACACCAGAAGGATTTCCACAGTAGAACTGGCACATATAAAAATACTAGTTTGTCTTGAGAGATAAGACCTAGTATAACTCTTATGGACTTCAGTAGCCTTTGATTTAGGCCCGAAGGCAACCTGAAAGCTCAGAAACATCAAAACAAGTCCTCTAAAATGTAGGTTTGCACTAAAACATGAACATTCCTAGCCACAGCAAGAGGCCAACTGGCCAAGCACATCATTATTTTGATAATTTTAGTAATCAATATGCACTTAATATTTTATGTCTTTGGAATTTTTAAGGAGTCTATTACTTTCATTTTCTGCTAGATTGGGTGGTATTCACTGTTAGCATAGTCTAGTGTGTGGTGTTCAGCTGTTTCACATATTCACTCAATGGCATTTCTGTAGGTCCTCTTATCATTCCAGGGATGATAAATGTTTAGTTAACCAATGCAATGCCAGTCTTTGGCTCAAGATTGATTTTTATGTCACCAGAAGCTTTTATTACTACTAATGACACAGACAAAAATATTTACCTTCTTAATCTTTGCAGGAAATTAATCACTGTCTTTGCTGATGGGGTAAAGGATTATAAACTTGTTAAGTGACCAAAATACAGGTGTAGAAATGTCTTAATTTGTGGGATAGAAGACACGTGCTCTGTTGAACACCCGAAACCTGCTTGTTTCTTTTATCGAAAAGCTAATTTCTGGGTCTTTTGCAATTATTCTCTATCAAACTAAGAACTGAAATCTAGTTATCAACTAAACAATTTCAAATTTGCACATTGATGTCAAATAGAACTTACTTTACTTTGTGATTCTTTTTTTTTTTTTTTTGTTAAACTGATTTCACAGAAATAACAGAAAATTTTCTCTTTTAATAAATCTGAATTACTTGGAGAACTGACACAATTAATTTGGTTACTTGTCTGCATGAGAGAACAAAGTGTTACTCTCTCAAACTGCTACTTAAAAAGCCTAATTTACTCATTTCATAATATTTTATGTGCCAAAAATATTTTCAAAATATTTTTCTCATTGTAAAAAGATAGACTCTTTCAAAATTTTTCTATATATGTTAATATTATATGGAATAATAACGAACACTATACCAAGTTGTAAAATTTAGACTGGTGACTCACTGTAAACATGAAAGCCTTCAAACACTATTTAAAAATACAAGCGTTCTTAACTTTTGTCTATGTTACAAAAACTGTCCATCCTTCTTTGACTTTGTTTTACATCCCTTGTCCACAGTGACAACCTCACTGATCTGCAGATCTATACACTTGCTTGTAAGATGGCTTGCAACCTTTTGTCTCAGTTATACCAGCATCTATTTTATATGCAAGTCCTAGATCTGTGACTTCATCATATCCATGTCCTGCCACCAGATACAGAAGCGCTTTGTTCTGCTTCTTTTCATGCTGGAGGAGTTTTTCCTAGGGGTTGCTCCTTGTTCTGAAACATGAAAATGTGTGAAGCATAAAACTCCAGCTGTGAATACTTACCTCCCTGCAGTGTTAAAAAGTTCAATATACAAAACACCTGGTTTCAAGCAAAATGTACACTAAGATATATGGCAATGAGACAGATTTAATATACCCCATAGGGCCCTGAAGCAGTTTTTAAATTAAAGACACAACATAGTTTTGTTCCTTTTTTTTTTTTTTTTAAATGAGCCTTTACTACTTCACAAATAATGAATCAATACCTCCTCCAACTAAAGAGAAATTCATAAACAAAAAGGTGACTTGTGGTGAGCAGAAAGGATGACGATTCACTGTTATGCAAATAAAATCTGAAATATGAAGTTTACAGGACGAACAGAAGAAAAGACTTTGTTCTATGTGGAAGAATTACAGTGGCTCCCCAGAAAAGAATCTGGTAATCTTTACATGAAGATACATGCTAAGGGACAGGTCTGCAATTCACTTGAGGCTTACGTATTAACAATTCAACGTGGTTAAGATTTATTTTTGTAACGGTTCAGATACTGAAGTGTCAATACATTGGCATGTAGACTCCTATCAGGAGGTGTTAATAAAGTAGAGTCTGTTCCTCCTATGTTATGCGCTACAGACATTATTTCATCTTTGTTTTTGACTGTACTTCCACACAGAGCTATTTAAACGCACAGGAGTACAGATGTACCTTGAAATAATTGGCAAAAAATTCACACAAAAAATAAGGAAATTTGAAAAATCGTAAGTCATCAAACGTTATTATTATGACTTCATACAACAGATACGGATGTCACCATTGTTTCTGGTTTTGCTCAGGCTTACATATTCATTTCTTCTAGCACTATATCTTGCCTATTTATTCAGCCTTTCCTCTGGACAAAGCCATTTTTTTCTTCAGAGGGCAACATATATAGCAATCGGAACACAATCTTCCATGACAAATGAACATGTGAGCAAAAATATGCTTGTATTTTTAACCTGCTACGTAATTTAGGTTTCAAAAGGATAGAGTTATGGCATATATAAGGCACATTATAAAGTTAAAAGTGGAAATTATCAATGATTTTTTGAGAAGAATCTTTGGGGTTCATGTACTTGATGCACTGAGGACTCACAAAGCTAACTGCAAAACTAGGGTCAAGAAATTTTTTCTCATGATAGATGATAAATTTTGGTGTCTGTGGATGAGATTGACATCTAGTGTAGGAGACCAGCTGAGCTTCACCCAGTAGGTGGAATCCACTCTGCATTGTCCACAGCTAATCACAGCTCAGCTGAATCTTTTTCTGACCCATCACTATTAATTTAATATTCAAATAACCCTTAAAATAGAAGAGTACCTGTCAGGTGCCATTTCTGAACTGTATGGTAATGGCAGCTGGATATGAATACTGTTAAAGAATGCAGACATGAAGCATAAAACAAATACAAGAATGTCATGCAGAAACCAATAACAGACTCAAGAGTAGAATTCATGGAGACATTTCATGAATATGCTACAGAATTTTATTTAGCAATATTTTCCATTTTCAGTGGTCAACCACTGGAAAGTTATCAGGTTTCAGTCATGCGTAGTCGGTCAATTTTGTACTTTTTCTGCTAACACTCAAGATCTGCTGTCTTGTAACTGTTAAATAGTCTGCTCTTACTGGTCATCACCAAGTAAAACAACTAATTTAAAGATCCCTAATGAAGCCATTACCTTTATATATCTCTAGAGATAGATGAAGGAAGAGTTATTGGGACAGATAAGGAGCAGCTGTAGTGAAGCAACCATTATTAAAGAACATTTCAATAATCTACAGTTACCCTCTGCATTAAAAAATAAATCAAATTACTGCTTTATGTTTCTGAGGAGTTCAATAGCTGTGTGCATACTGCTAGTCAGTATCAAATTCAGATTATTATTAACATATCTTAAAATATAGACTATATAACATCATGTTTACCATGTGCTTAAAGGAATAAATACAGGAGACTTGCCTTGCTCAATTTATTGGCCAAAATATATGCATGTAGCTGTCTCAGCACTGCATTGTTTCATCACGGTTGCATAAAACATCATTTATCATCATGCTTAGATAATAAAATTAAATTTACTTGTTGTAACATAGTATTTATATCAATAGGATCCCCAAACTTTTTTTTCCCTTCTGTTGATAGAATGTGTGTGTTTTAAAGGCAATATGAAGTGTGCTATGAAAAGAAAGGAAAGATGCTTTCTGATAATTTTTCCTTTCTGATCCACAAAAGTAACTGGATTCCTACATGTTTATAAGTAGTCAAAACACTATACTTCATAACGTTATTCGTTGATTGATCCCAAGCAAGAATCATCAGGACTTAAATATGTACATGTATGTTTATGTATGTGCTTATGGAACTTTCAAATGGTTTTATTGCCGTTTCCAAGTGATGCTAAGATTTTATTCAAATAAATCAACTTTCTGGGTTATCCTTTTTGTCTTTACTGCTCCAAAATTAAGAGATCATTCAAGGAAAGAAATTGCATTCTTTCTAAGCTGTGGTCTACTAGTTGCCTTAGTGCTCTGTAGAGCCTTTCAACAGAATTCTAGGCCTTCATTGTGCAGTTCATATGACTAAACACTGATTATAAGCAAAGAGAAAGATTAAATTTATTTATTTATTTTTTCTCATTTTACAATGAGTTTAAATACCAGAAAGCTATTTCATGTACAAGAAGAAATAAAGTGCAGGTTACTATCAGGAAATATCAGGATTAATGGCAATATTGTCCCAAGGGTAAAAGAAACACCACTATTTGTAACTTATTAGATTGGAAAAAAATAAAGAAGAGGGTTATCTTGCATTAACTAGAATGTGTACTTTAGTAGACCTCTCAAATAACTAGATTCAAAGGTATTTCTTTGATGAAGAATTTACACCATGGTCTAGATAAATGGAATTTTTTTGCTTCTATAACGTGTTGCAATATTAATCATCCTTTGTTTTTGTGTGAATGGTGTTTGCAGGCTGATTCTTATTTCAATTAACCTATTAAAATTTTGAAAACTGCAAATAAAAGCATTGACAAAAGATAATTCCTGTCTTTGAGATATCTTTGAATGATTCCATGTGTTTACATATTTCTCATAGTTACAAACAATTGTTTAAGTAAGTATCACAGATCCCTTCAATAATGATTTTAAGTAGAAAAACTATGATAAATGCCCAAGAAATAACAAATTGGAAATACTGCTTTACATACACATGAAAATTCTCTCAAATAACGACACAGTTTTAGGACTCATGGCTGTTTCAGTCGGTTCATTGACTCTTTAAGTATTCACAAACAATATGCTCTCAAAAGCAAATCCTATATAATCTTTTAATCTTTCATTTATAACAAAACCTTTTTCTTTCTTTTTTTAATACTGGAGGAATTATTCTTGAGAATTTGCTTTCACAAAGGTTAAAAGACAAAATTATTACAAATCATAAATGTCAGTGAGATTTCAAGCTTTCAATGAATGTGAAAGACATGTTGTTAAAATGGTAGATTTTAGTAGCTGTTTAAATAAGAAGTAATATCAGGATTGTCAGTAGTAAGGACAATATCAGTTACTTGTAGAAATAGTGTGATTTTGTTCATTGTTCTTTAATAAAGGTAAACTCAGGACATACTTTCAGTCAGTTCAGATCCCTTTTCAGAATCAAGTTTTAATTACAATTTATTTGCAAGAACAATCTTCTTTTCAATAGTAAGAAAAGGAAAACATCAGGTGAACATATACAAGAAGAGCTATCTCTGCAGATGTTCCAGAACGTGTTTCTTTTGACTGTAGCTGCCTTCTGACTCAAATTTTGAGGAATCACGGAATTGTCAGAGTTGGAAGGGACCTCTAGAGATCATCTAGTCCAACTCCCCTGGTAAAGCAGGATTACCTACATCATATTACTCAGGACTGCATCCAGGTGGGTCTTGGAGGTCTCCATAGAAGGGGACTCCAAAACCTCCCTGGGCAGCCTGTTTCACTGCTCTATCACCCCCAATGGAAAGAAGTTTTTTCTCATCTTTGAAGAGAACTTTGAATGGAGGAGATACTCTAGAAACACAGACCATGAAAACAGTTCCCATTTAAAAGTCAATTCTACATTCAGAAAACGTATCAAAGAAGAAGAAATACATATTTTTATGGAGGATTAATCTTCGCTCTGTTAGTATTAACCAGCTTGAAGTATTAAAAGAGATTATATAAATGAAGTTCAATTTCATTTATGTACCAGTGAAAGAGAGATACTATGCTTTGACTTCTTCATCATTGTGAAGGCATGATATTGTGTGTTTCCTCTGGGACAATGTGTTAACACATCTTCCTTGATCTTGGCCATCTAGAACAGTCATGGTTAAGCACTCTGATCATAAACTCCACAAGACATAAATTCCATCCATCATCTTTGAAAAAGACTACAAACGTCCTCTGACCTGTGTATCAAGGACAGTACTGAAAAACAAATAATCAAAATTCATTTCCCTTCTTTGCAATGCCCTTTTGTGCATGTTCAGGAAAAACACAGCTTGTCTTTCCAGTCCGCAGATGTTAACACATAAAATAGCAATTTCAGAATCCTAGGCATTATATGATGAGGGTTTATTTAAAAATAAAGTTAATTATGGTGGAAGATATTGATATTATTCTGTGCTACAAAAAAAAAAAAAAAGTTTACTGTCTTCTTGGATATTAATTTCTCTTTTGGCTGAATTCCAGTATTATTTCATAAAGTAATCACCGAAAATAAAGGTAAATTAAACATATACATAAATACAGGAATTATCCGCAGGAAGATGATGTTAAATGCTCAAAAAATATGAACACTTGGAAGGATTAAAAATGCCTAACATATACCCACAGAAGCTTCCCTTTATTTCACATATAGTTTTGAAGGAAGGAGGATTTCTATTTTTTTGTTTTGATTTGTTTTGTTCTGTTTTGAAATAGCATAAACTTCTCATAAGTTAACATATTTTCTGGAAAATATGAGGTTAGAGTCTGATGTCTGAAACAATATTGTAAAGAGGTGAATACTTCAGTTATATTTTCTTTGCCATTGTCTTGCTCAAGTGTCATTGAACTGCTCTTCCCGAACACTAAGCCGGTCAGAGTAGTCCTTCAGATGTATCTTTTACCTGATATCAGCATGTAGAAGACTATCTGAAGCCACTTAGGGAAGGGGGAAAATCTAGTTTAATTATGTTACTGATACATGGTCTTTTTTTTGGTTTGTTCGTTTTTGTTTTTTTTTTCTTTTACCACAGGAAAGATTCTAGCTTCAAAAAGATTTCCTTCGACTCACACTAATTACTTATATGTCAGTCAAGTACAATTTCAAAAGAATGTTTGAAGAGTAATAGACTTATGTGGGCTTTTACACATCTTCCATGTGAGGAAAATGTTTGATACATTGGTATAGTCTACTTCTTCTTGACATCTAACAAAATGTCTAGATGGTTTTCTGCAATGGAAGCCTCAATACAGAGGCTGTACATCTCTGCAGAAAAATGATAAAGTGTTAAAATACAATTCAAGACAGTTAGCCAAAAGATGGCAATGGTCCTTGCGGCTACATTTATACTGATAACTAAACAGGTCTGGAGATAGTTCGCACATAATTTTAGACTGCTTAGGTGCTTAAATGCCTCTTAACACATACATTTTACTATAGCAGGAAGTGCGCTCTCAGGTAAACTCAAGTAGAGTTTGATGGGAGGCACACATAGGCCAAGAGCTCTTCTTAACAGCAACATGAATAATCCTTTCTTTTCCTGGAATGAAAAAGGGTATAGCCATATGGATACGGGCTGTATTATGGCACACATCTTCAGAGCTAGATGGTCAGCCTGTTCCATTATATTCACGTAGAAATTTATTGCATCTAAAACATTTTGATAAGCTGCCTGTAGAAAATAATCTCTTGTATATTCCCAGCCCTCCATTCTCATTCCATATCTTCTTTCTTGTTTGTTTGTTTGTTTGTTTTGTATTATGGTTACTTTTCTTTACAGTTTTTCTTTTGCATTTTTACATGAGCTTGGTCTCTCCTTCCTTCTGAAGACAGAGAAATTCCTGCTTTTTGTAGTCTTGTGCCCCAAGATGCTTTGGATAGAATCAGTAGTTTCTCTGAAGCTGCTAGTATAAAGCACTAGCAGTAACAAAACACTTAATGATGGTTTCTTCTTTACCAACTTCACGTTAAAAGTCTAAACTCAGCCTTCAGTATTTGGCATTACTTCACATTAAAATCTGGAAGAGTCTAGGCTTCTATTCTTTTCCTTTCCCTCTGGAAAACTGAGGAAAGTATAGAAAAATACCCTTATTACCTTCAAAATATCTTGATTGGGGACCAAGTTAATCCTCATGTACCATCATGTTTGTCTTCACAGGCTACCTGCTTGCTCCCAAACAGGAGAAAAATGCATATCACCTGAATTGTCTTTGAGCAGTTACAGATACAGAAAATCTTTTCTATCCTAAGTAGTTTCCAAATGTGACACTTTTACCTAGTGTCACAGTCTTTTTCACGTTTGATGCTCTCTCTCCACGTCTCTAGATTTGAGAACATGTAGTGAAGGTGTTGGCAAAACATTTGCTTTTTTTGCTCCCAAGCTGTTTATTATTCCTAAAGGATCTGGAATGCTTTCAACCTCTCCTCTCCCTCCCTAAGTGGTTTCCATAAGAATAGAAAAAAAAAAGTCCTATGTTCAAATATTTTAAGGTCTAAGTCCTGAAAACAAGAAATATGTGCCTTAACTTCCTTATTTTAAATAAATGAAGTGACAGATCTGTATGCTAGCTATCTGATTATTCATTGCTTTAAGAACAAATTCTTCTACATCATATACAGTATATTAATCAGGAATTTTTCTTTTCAAAACTGACTCATAAGAACTCAATGAATAGAATAATTGAACAGTGGCTGTACTAGGGAAAAAAAATCAAAGCACAAGTATTAGGGAAAAATCTGTAACGCTGCAAATCCTAAACACACTAGGTCAAGTTCCACTTGTCCTGCTAACAGCAGAGTTAATATGCCTACAAGCACAAAGTAGACAGTAGAGAATAATTTGCATAGTCTTTTATACGATCTATTTGGCATAATTTAAGACACTTTCTCATGAAAAAAAATAGAAACTTAGTTAGATTACTGAATCTTCTTGAAAAAACTACTAGAAAAGCAAGTATGAACTGACAGAGTATATCTTCTATGGATGCTACATCTTTGTGAGTCTATGTGGTGCATCCATAGATAATAATAACTGAGGTGATTTAGTATTTTTTAGCTTTATGTTATATATTTATATTTTGCATCTGTGAAAGTAATGTCTGGGTGTACACCTCCAAATGGATGAATGACAGAATCTTTCTTATAGTTTTCCCCATCTTTAACAAGTTGCTGATAATAAATTGTCATTAGCTATAACATATACACTGAAAAAATTTGGGGGCATTTCCTTTAAAGAAAATAGTGGAATGAAAGAAAAGTATGACTCACAGTCACACAAAGATTCCTACAGATACTTGTTAGGGTGTATTTTTTGTATCACAGTCATATAGGCCTCTCCACAAATTCATAGTATGGCCTTTTTTACATATGTAAGTGGCAAAATAATAATTTCTGAGTGCAGTGAGGAGCTGACATAAACCAGTCTCTTGTCTTGTAGTACAGAAACCATGGTGCTTGGTGAAGAAATAGGAAACTGATATAAATTTAGAACTCAGTGTTTCTCTCTGGACTCATTTGCACTTTATTTCTGCTGCCTAGAGAGAAAGGAGAGCAAAAGTATTTTATTTCTCTGTGTAGCTAATGAAGGTGCTAAGAGAAAAAGTAGTCACAAAAGGGCTGCTGCTCCCATTCATATACTCCTGCATGAGTTGGAACAAGTGCATGGAGGGAGTAAGTGAATGCAGTAACCAGATTTCCTTTGCTTCTGAAGTGGGCAAGATAGGGCTTGGCTTACCCACATCCTGCATCACTCTGGCATCAAAGCTGATTGCTGCTTTGTTTACCATTTATCGATCTGGCACAAATATTTACTTTTGGTTTTCCTTTCTCCATTTTTTATCCTTCTCTATTTTTCCCACATTTACCTGACTTCCCAACTGTTACAAGGTGAAAATACACGGTTGAAGAAAAGAATATCATTCAGTCCTACCCACAGTCACAGATCAAGGGCAACCAAGCTATAATATTCAGGTGTACTGCTCAGTTAGGTCTTTGACTGTGAGGCAAAAGAAATACGGAAGTCATGCCTCTTAAAGGATATAAATGTATGCAATTTGTGAAAGAATACTGGTTGAGTAAGAAAACCACTAATTATGTGCAGGGATCACAAAATCAATGATCTATAAAGACACTTTTAGATGAGTATTACTGGCCTCTTTTGAGGGTATATAATGGTCATTACAGTCTAATACTCTTTCTACCCAGCCTGATAATGAGAAGTAAATATTAATATTTTATGCTTCTAAAACCAAATTCCTCTTCCAAAGTCACTTTTCACATTAATTGATGATGATTCATTCTGACATTCCTGTAAAAAATGCTGTCAAACATTATAAATTATTTTGAATTCTAAACTCTAGCACTGAGGAAAACAAGACAAGTTCTCTATTCTCAAGTAGCAGAGAAACACAAAGAGAAAAAGGTACCAGAAGGGTAAGTAAATTAGTATATTTAAAGGAAAAGTAGTAAAACTAGCACTTTTTCTTTTAGTACATGGAAAATGATACCACCTTTGGTGATACAGAATTCAAAATGTTGTTATACATCTTCTGCAATGGTTTTTCAGGAATGAAAATTTGTTTCTTAATAAATATGGTTGTTAATCTGAGTGCCACTTAGAGCAGAAGGGAGAGGGGGATACTTTAGCCATCTGGTTTAAAAAGGGTGTAATCAGTAATTTTCCACAGCTGTTTATTTTGGTTCTAAATGTTTTGAAAATGTGTAGCACATTTCATCGGAGACATAGAATCAGTGTCAGTTCACCAGCCAGGCTCCCTCCCAACTCCAACACGAACTTGCTACCCCACCCTGGGAAGACACATTCATTTTCTCCTCTTAGGTGTTAACAAAAAGTCTTTCAGGGTATGTTTATACTGTGAAACCTCATTCTGTGTTAGTGATACCCAGGCTCATCCTAGGTTGCTGGACACAGGTGTAATGAATAATTCAGGATTGTGCGGTGATATTAGTCTGAATATCTTGCCTAAATTTGCCCCTTGTTCCCTCATATTGTAAGAGAAGAGCCACACAAATAAAGACTATATTTAGTGAGGCAGAAATGTTCATTCTTGAAAAAGCACCACAGAATATGACAGTTTGAATGAAGTGCTAGCCTCAAAAAAAGGTGGTATCAACTTCCATGTATTAAAAGAAATTGCATACACTACACAGCTGTTGTACCTGATCCTTACAAGTAGTGAAGCTAATTAGCCTTGGCACAGCAACACATTGACATTGTTACATTGCTTGGGTTGTGTCACAGTAGCTCAGGTATCTCCACAAAACTGCACAGTTCAATGCAGGTGTGCGTAACAAGAATCAAATTCTCACTTCCCATACTCCACTGCTTAGATAATGCCAACTCTGAAATGAAATAATAAGTAAGTCACTAATTAAAGAAGCATTTTTACTAGAAACAGAAAGTCGTGCTAGAAGATTGCAGTTGAGAGGAGAAAGAAATTATGAGGGCATAAATGTAAGAAATAAAATGTTGAAAAGCATGCATCAAAGTCATGCTCATAATTTTAGATTCTTGTTCTATGATACAGCCCAATATAATAATTTAAAGCAGAAAACACAAAATTTCAGGTAATATAGTAAATCATACCACTTCCATGAGGTGAAGAAGATTCCAGTTGGCTGAGACAAAGGAGCACTTACGATCTTAAATATTACTTCTAATAAAACTTTTTCTTTTTTCTTCTGCAACATCACAATAATTTACTTTTTTCACACAGAATTTACACATTTTCTCAAGCTTGGTCTTACTATGGAACTTGCAATGAGAGAAAACAATTATGGCAACTTTTGTGATAGATCCTTTATATCACATACATGTTATATACTATATGTTTGTCTTATCTCAAATTATTTCATGTCTATACAATAACTAAAATTCGTTAGAATGATACTATCCTTGATAAATGTTTGTATGATTCCTAATATTGTGACTGGACTACATAGACTAGACATTTTCTGTATGTGGTCCCTTAAATTCCAAGCGTACACAGGTATGTTAATTTTAAGGTTGAAAAATTATATTTTATTACTCTCACCCCAAATCGAATAGTGAATTTTCCCCTACTATTCTAGATGGATTTCAATGGCACATGGAAAACATTCAAAATGAAAGCAGTCACTCACTTAATATTTCCTTTACTTTATACAAGCAGGATTTCGACAAGTCCAACTGGCAGCATGTTGTTTGGATCCAACCCATAAGATGACTATGCCTAATTTGTCTCTAAAGGTTTATAAAACAGCTGTCAATGTAACCTGAAAAGGCAAAGACTTTTTGCTTTTAAGAACTTCTGTAGAGGGGTGGGTACCAACAGCTGCAAATTGCCATAGACAAGTAATCTGATCCCAAGTCTGGGATTTGGCCCAATACTGGACCATCAATAAATGATTCTTGGGTGGATACAGGGCTTGGCAGAGCTCATCTGGTGTAAAAGAAAATAGAAGTGGCAGTAGCGGATTCGACGCTCAGTGTTTCCCTGCCTACATTACCTCCCACTTGCAAGCAGGATTTATGGCTACTGCTGTACTGGGTGGTGCTGCGTGATCCTCTGCGTAGCCAAGGATTTCGTTTAATTTGTGACTATAAATACTACTAGATTGGCACTGTGGAAACAGTTACAAAACTCAGATTCAGATTTCATGGAGTCACAGAATGTTATGGGGTTGGAAGGGACCTCTGGAAATCATTTAGTCCAACCCTCCTGCCAAAGCAGGTCCTCCTAGAGCAGGTTGCATAGGAATTTGTCCAGGTGGGTACTGAACACCTCCAGAGACGGAGACTCCACCACAGACTGGGCAGCCTGTTCCAGTGCTCTACCACCCTCACAGTGAAGATGTTCCTTCTCATGTTTAGGTGGAACTTCTCATGTACAATTTTGTGCTCATTCCCTCTGTCCGCTCACTGGCCACCACTGAAGAAAAACTGCTTCCTTCATCTTGATACGTACTCTTTAAGTATTTACAGGTGTTGNCAACTTTGTGGTCCTCTGCTGTACCCTCTCCAGCAGTTCCCTGTCCTTGAACTGGGGAGCCCAGAACTGGACACTACTCCAGATGAGGCTTCACCAGGCATAGTAGTAGGGGATGATGACCTCCATTGACCTTCTAGCCACACTCTTCTTGAAGCGCCCCAGGATGCCATTGGCCTTCCAGACCACAAGGGCACATTGCTGGCTCATGGTCATCCTGTTGTGAACCAGGACTCTCAGGTCTTTTTCCTCAAAGCTGCTCTCCAACAGTCCAGCTCCCAACCTGTACGGGTGCAGGGGTTATTCCTCCCCAGGTACAGCACCCTACACTTGCTCTTGTTGAATTTCATCAAGTTTCTCTCTGTCCAACTCTCTAGCCTCTTCAGGTCTCGCTGGATGACAGCACAGCCTTCTGATGTGTCAGCCACCCCTCCCAGTTTTGTACCATCAGCAAACATTCCATCCCTTTACTCAGCTCATTGATGAAAATATTAAAAAGGACCGGACCCAGTGCTGACCCTTGGAGGACCCCACCTGTTACAAACCTCGAACTAGATTATGTGCCACTGATTATGGCCCTTTGAGCTCTGTCTTTCAGCCATTTTTCAATCCACATCACTGTTCATTTGTCTAATCCACACTTTCTGAACCTATGAGGATGCTGTGGGAGACTGTTAGAAGCCTTGCTGAAGTCAAGGCAGACAACATTCACTGCCCTCCCCTCATTTATCTATCCATTCATGCCATCGTAGAAGGCTATCAGGTTAGTCAGATATGATTTTCCTTTGGAGAATCCATGTGGACTACTTCTTATAGCTTGCTTTTCCTCCACATGCTTTGAGATGGCACCCAGAATGAGCCATTCCATCTTTCCAGGGGTGGAAGTGAGGCTGACAGGTCTGTAATTTCCTGGGTACTCCTTCTTGCCCTTTATGAAGACTGGAATGTCAGTGGCCTTCCTCCAGTCCTCAGGCACCTCACCTGTTCTCCAGGACCTTTCAAAGATGATGTAGGGCAGCCTAGCAATGATCTGCCAGCTCCCTCAGCACTTGTAGGTGCATCCCATCAGGACTCACAGACTTGTGAATATCCAATGTACTTAACTCTTCTCTAACTTGGTCTTCCTCAACAAAGGGGAAGTCTTTTTTCCAGACTTTCTCTGTTTCCACCAAAGTGCAAGATTCCTGAGGGCTGAACTCTGAAGTAAAGACTGAAGCAATGAAGGCATTCAGCAATTCCACCCTCTCTGCATTCTCTGTCACCATGGCATCCGTATCATTCAACAGTGGACCCATATTTTATCTCGTTCTCCTTTTTCCTCAAATATACTTTAAAAAACCCTTCTTGTTGACCTTGACATCCCTTGTCAATCTTAATTCCAAGGAGGCCTTGGATTTCCTTGTTTCATCCCTGCATACTCTAATGGCATTCTTGTAATCTTCCCAAGTGGTCAGTCCCTTCTTCCATTCAGTGGAAACTTCCTTCTTCCACTTGTGAGCTTTTTCAGAAGCTCTCTGCTCAGCCACACAGGTGTCCTGCTTCCCTTGCCTGATTTCTTTTTCTTAGGGATGCACCAATCCTGAGCTTGGAGAAAGTGATATTTGAATATCATCCAGCTATCTTGAGCCCCCGCTACCTTCCAGAGCCGTAAGCCACGGGATTTTTCCAGGCATTTTCTTGCAGAGGCTGAAGTTAGCCCTCCTGAAGTCCAAAGCCGCAACGCCTGGTATTTTACACATATTACCCACAATCCTGAACTCTGTCTTTTCATGGTCACTGCAGCCAAGGCTGCCTCCAACCTTAATGTCCTCTATCGTTCCCTTCTTATTTGTCAGTACTAGGTCCAGTAGTACACCTTATCATCAATGCACTGGAGGAACCTCTTGAACTGTACATGTCTGGCTGTGTAGCCTTCCCAGTAGATATCAGGATCCCTCATGAGAGTCAATGCTTGCAATTGAGGGGCTGCTTTGAGCTGTCTGTAAAAGGCCTCACCATCTTCCCCATCCTGATCAAGTGGCCTGTAATAAACTCCCACAAGTGTTGGCCTGCCCCTTAATCCTCACCCATAAACTCTACAATCGNTTTGAGCTGTCTGTAAAAGGCCTCACCATCTTCCCCATCCTGATCAAGTGGCCTGTAATAAACTCCCACAAGTGTTGGCCTGCCCCTTAATCCTCACCCATAAACTCTCAACTCTTTCTTCATCTGCCCCCCAGAGAGGGCTTTAGGGACATCTCCTCCCTCTCTATCCATTCCTTAACTTAGAGGGCAACACCTCCACCCTTCATTCCTCACCTGTCGCTTCTGAACAATTCATAGCCCTCAATAACCACACTCCAGTCATAGGGTTCATCCCACCAAGTTTCAGTGATGGCCACTATGTCATAGCTTTCCAACAGCATGGTGGCTTCCAGATCCTCCTGTTTGTTGCCCATGCTGCATGCGTTCATGTAGAGGTACTTCAGCTGGGCTGTTGAGTGTACCACCTTCTTAGGGGAACATCCCTTGAGGCGTCTCACTGGTGTTTCTCTATTGACTTCAGCTACCTCAGGAGCTGCTGGTTCATCTCCATAAGACTTTCACTATAGTGCAGCATCTCCAGCCTGCCTCAGGACTACAGGCTGAAGGCCCTTACTAGCGCCCCGTCCCTCTAACCCTGAGAAGACACTCCACAGCTCATCAGACAAACTGGTATTATTACCCCCTTTCCCCTTCATATCTAGTTTAAAGCCCTGTCAGGGTCTTTAAAGTCCCATGATCTCTTGGGTTAGAACTGTCTTCCTCCTTTGAGAGATGTGCCTCCCATTTCTTCTGTCGTTCTGTATTTTGTCCCCACAGGTAACAAGGAAACAAATCACAAGTTTTCAATTGTGCTTACAACCGAAATACCTCCCTGTCTTTTATCTCAGTCTTCTTCCTTTGGGCTTTATTGTGGTGAGAAATTCACTCCTTCATTCTTTCTCAGTGATGTGTCACAGTGATTCTAGCAACATTATACCTGCCTTTGTGTTGTGACCAAAATACATCAGGCCCTTCAGGCAGCAGTCAATTGTTATCAGCTTGTGAAACAATCAGGAAACTTGGAGTCATAACATTGCAATAATGGGAAGGCTTAAGCAATGCAAGTAATTTTAACATAACCCTGCTTTCACTTCAGTATCTATCAGGATTTATCAACGGAAAGAGGGGAAAAAAATCTAAACCAATTAAAACATGTGTTCTTTTAGAAGGGAGACTAACTGAAATAGATACCTTGGTTGGAGGTGCAATATCTAGTTAATCCTGTACCAATGTGTAGGGGAAATCATACTTCTGTCAACAAATTTTCTTACAATGTTCTTCGTGTTAAAGTCACTGACCAAAGTTCCTGTCATTCAAGGGCTGTTTTTGGAAAATTATTCTGTGTCAGAGTAAAGATGGGGAGAAGCTTTTAAGCTCTCTTTGTGTGTGTGTGTGGCTATTTGAAAGGCTGTTATCAGCATGTCAGAGTGCGTTGCTTTGGCGTCGTCTGGCTGTGGAGCAACACAATACATCCTATGTAAGAGTTGCAAGGTGATCTCAGGTTAAACCAAGCCCTTCATACCTACCATCAAGGGTGACAGGTAGGGGAATTTGCAACTAATTCACGACTTTTGGTCTGCAATTCAAACTCACTATAACATCAAAGTCTCAACTCAAGTTACTCCACTTCTCTTTTATCAAGTATTTTTAAATTGAAAGGTGCTGAAGAATATTTCTAAACGATTTCTTTTGCCCAGAAGCATGACAGAAACCAGAATCGTGGATTCCTTAATGTTAATAAACATTTAGGATACACATAAATTAAACACCTGCTTAAGTATCAGGTAATCTCCCTTAAAACATGCCCAGAGGTTTAATACTTATATTTATTTATGTACTTTGAGGTACGTTTTGGGGAAGCAAAGTGCTGTTCTGGCTGTCTCCCCTCTTGTGTGGTGTTGTGATTTCTCTCATCTTGTCATCACATGTTTGCAAAGTATTTGTATTTTGTAAACTGGCCAGACCATCGTTCTCCTACAAATGGGAAAGCTGAAAATATGCACATACTTACTTTGATATGAAGTTATGAATCCTTTCCCTCAACTGTTTTGCCCAGATGAGATATCGGGGGGGAAATACAATGTACCCATATACAAATACAGTACCGATTTATATACCTACATAAAATATATATAAATTATATCTTGATTTCTGTTTAAGGGAAATTCTCGCCAAAGTGGAGACCGCAGCAAACTTCCAGGTTTTTTCGTGAAACATGACTTTCTTACATACTTGGCAGCTGGATATTTTCATCTGTAATGCTGATACACTGACACCTCATGAGGATTTTGCAGCCATACCTACATCAGTGAATTGAACTAATCAATAGCATAACGTCCATGTAATTTAAAACATCAACATGATTCCTCATAAAGTTTTAGACTACAATACAATAATATTCTTAGAAAATACCCTGGCATGACTCAGGGCAGCCTTGTCTGTCTCTTCTGAAGCCATTTTGACCATATGAATGCAGTCTATGCTATAAAATTTACCCTCAGGGACAGATAAGAAAGTTCATGATCTATTTTATTTCTCTCTATATACTTTATATCTCCTCCCTATGGGAACACTTATTTAAATAAAAACTATTATTAAATTTCCTGATATATAAATAATTTTGTTTTATAAAAAAGAGTTTAAAAAATGCATTTTAATTCCCGTGAAGAGCATTCTCATTTGAATGTTATTAAAATCTACTGAGCTTTATAATTTTAAAATGTTAAAATATCATATTTGCTTTCGATTTCAAACAGTGTCCTTCAGTAGAGAAAAATTTACCAAGAAATTAAAAATGAGATTGAATATGACTTTCATCTCAGATTATTTAGTGGAAATTTTCCTTATTTTTGTCATTTTCCTATGACGATTTCAACTTGATTTTGCAGAATATTTGAGTGGGATTATGTGTATTTTAATACAAGTTTTTGCTTAGAAGCCTACCTAAACACTTCTCACCATAAATCTTACAAAGAATTTGAACAAAGTATCTCCTTTCCCCTGTCTTTTAAAAATGCCACCCTAGGTAATTCAGTCTTCAGATCTGCGAATAAGACTTAGTATTGAAGACAAATAATTGACCATGTAACAGTAAAACTGTAGGGTGTATCTCCAAATTTCAAAGGCACAGTGATAGAGTCACATATGCAATCAGAAAACATCTTGGCCTTACGTATTGCTTTCATTTTGAATGCAATATTCTATTGACCTGAAACAAAAATAGAAGTCTGTACATGCCTCATATCCTCTGTGCACACTTCATATCTCATTCTTATGTATTGCTTTCTACAGTTTAAATTCAGATAGAATTTAATTTTTTGTATTCTGATATGACAGAAATGTTGGTCTTTCAACAAATAATTTGAACTAAAGATAATTCAACCATGTTAATTACTTGTTTAGCTAGCCTGCCATTTCTCCTATGCATCTTACTCTTGCTTGGAGATAATTTTTTTCTCAGATGTTAATATAGACTTAACTGCAAACTGTGTAAATAAAACCACAATTCATCTCACTTAGTATAGTTACGACATATGCATATACACATAAAAGTATGCATACAAATTTATACATACATTTTGCTTCAAAATTCTAATACAGTAAGAGTTCGGCCCTTGCATTAGTATGCTATTAACATATCTCACAGCTGCTCTACCTTTAAAATTTAACTCAATGTGTTAAGATCAATTTAGGCAAACATGGAGGAAAAGAGATAGAAATATTTATAGTATTATAGCTTATTATCCAAACAAAACATACTCTGATTTAAGACCTGTAAAAAGTTAAATAAATTCAATTAAAAGGTTATTAAAAGTTAACAGAAGACATTTACAAATTGGATTAAGCCAACAAAGAGATGTGACCCTCTCTGATATTGCATAAATTTAAGTGTCAGTGCATTCCTAATCTTACTGTAGGGAAAGGAAAAGAAGGGAAGGGAAGGGAAGGGAAGGGAAGGGAAGGGAAGGGAAGGAACCGTAAATTTAGTATTCGTATTCAGGACTAAATCAGGAAAGGAGTTAGGGAGCTCTAAATTCCTTATCAGTACTCAGGAAAAAGATATTGGAGTTACTGTGGAGTCTCTGTATATGTTAGCTCCATGTTCAAAGCAGTCGAAAATACTAAGTGATGTTAAAAATGGTTAGGAAAGAAACTGGAAATAAAGCAAAAATATCAGCAAGTTTCTGTTGGTTATGGTGTAATTTGCTTCTGTCTTGAATGCTGTTTGTAGTTCTGATCACCTCTTCTCTAGCAGGATATCTTAGAACTAGAAAATAGGTAGGAGGACTCATGACAAGGATGATCAAAGATGGGATATGAAACATGAACGTAAAATCATTAAAGATTCAAAAGGGTGAATAAGGAATATTTGCTCACAACTTCTGACAACAAAGGACCAAAAAGGAAACCAAATAAAATATTCAAACACTTTGTTTAGAACACGCATAATAATATCCTTTTTCATGCCATGTGCTGCTGTGGAACAGGCTGTGGATGACAGCAGAGTACTAATGCATAGGTAGTTCATTGTGAACATGATCCTCGCTCTCAGAAAATCTTAATTGAGGATTTCTGGATGTAGCAAAACTCTTCTTAGGAATTTTCCCTGTCTGCTTGTCCTCTGCTTAAATTCTTTAAATGTTTACCAGAGGACATCAGACACAGACACTAAGGCAAACAAATCCCTTGCCTAAATCTGAATAGCTGTTTTATCATATTATCTTCAACAACATAAAATCGCACATTAATGGTCTATGAAATCATTTCAGAAAGCATGACTACCTTTTCAGTAGATATCATGCATGTGATTTTCCTATATAAATTGTCTTTTGAATTAAAGTAAAAAAGCCATGTAACATTTTGGAAGACCAGCAAACACCTGCTTATACTGCAAATGACCTGGCTTGCCTACAGCAGTCAATTAAATCTAATGTTCCAAGTCCAACAAGTGATATTTGTATTTAAAAATCAGAAATTCAAACTCAGATAAACAGTATTTAAAAGAAGATGCAGGCAATGTTGCATAGTGAGCAGTTGTCCCAGGAGGTTTTGGTGGGATTAGATTATATTATATTATATTATATTATATTATATTATATTATATGTCATCTCATTTCATTTTTTATTCTTTATCTTGATGGGTTCTCTATTAATTATCATAAAATATAGAATTGCTAAAATAAACGTGTATCAAGATTGCACCCGGAAAAGCTTAAGACTAGCTATTTCTTTTGGAAATTCTGCTGGACAATTTCTTCTAAAAAAAGAAAAACAGATCATCAAATTAATAGTTGATGAATTCTGAAGTTAAAGGAAAGATGGACTGTAATGATGTGTATGTGAAATTAATTTAAATAGAAAATATTATCAGGAAAAAACAAGAATAGAAAAAAAAAAGAATGTATCTACTTATTTCTTGCAATTTAACCTTGGTCCAGTATTATTGGAAAATGATGTGGAAGGAAGTGTGGCAATGAAGGGGAAGCCTTTAGATATGTGATATTTTAATTATGTCTGGGAAGAAGTTCAGTGTAAAAGATTGCAGGTATGTAAGAAAAAATTGTATAATTTGTTTTGTTTATTGGTAGCAAAGTGATGACATTTTCATGAATGCAGAGAAATATCCCAAGAATTCCACTAGAAACATACACTGGGAAAATAATAGAATTAACTGCCACTAACTAACCAGGAGGTATGGACGGAGACTGTGAAAGTGATATCCTTTTGGTCTCTACTGTGAAATCATAGACTTCAGGTTATATGAATGATATCTTTTATTAAGAATTGATCTAATAATATGAAGTAACTAAAGAAAAGCCTAAAGTCTCGTCAGTATTTGTCTACGCTGTTGAGAAGTTTCTGTTGCTTTTCACCTTAAATAATCCATTATTTTAACATCACCTGTACTTCATTACATATAATCATGTCTGGCATTTCCAAATAGCAGTGAATTTCTGTATTGTTCTATTATGAATCCAATTTTCTGCACCTTCCCTAGTTTAACAGCCATTTTAAATCACATTGGCCATAAACTTTACAAGAGCATTTTAGAGACTAACATCCTGGACCATGACACGGGATCCTAGGCTGTGTCATAACACAGACAATAAAAAACACACACTGAACTCTTCAGTGTTCGTCGGGATCAAGCTTTTTATATCCATTTTCACATACTAATGCTTGTGTGTGTACTGACTTACCCACATCTGCTCTGGCCAGTCACCACTTTGCCACATCAATTTATGAATATCACTAAGAAGTGGTGTCATGACATTATTTTCACATTCTTATCATCAGGAGGTGCTGCTCAACCCATTTGTCCAACTCTTTCTTTCTTAGCCTATAAACAACTTTTTAGTCTTGAGAGAAAATAATTCTTTGTTTATGAAAATACCCTGGCACTGCAGATATATGAATTGCAACTATACTGTGGTTAGATAGAAAGAGATTTAGTCAAATTTGCAACTATGCCAAGTTTATAGCAATGTGTGGTAAGTTTAGATGATGACTCTTCAGACATCTAAAGCTGTGTGACATGATTCGTCCCTACTATCTAAATTCAAACAACAAATGAAAAAATCTTCTTTTGTAAGTATCATATAAGAGTACTGTTTTTTATTCAAATGCATAAGAATTTGAATCTCTTGAAGAAAAAACAAAAGAACAAACAAACGTATAAAAACCAAAGTTAAAAAAATTAAAAAAAAAAAAAGCAGAAGTAAAAAGAAAACCCACCACTCATTCTGCATATTTGTGATCCACCGATTTTTATTCCAAGAGAGTGTGCATGTTCTATCTGACACTATTCCAGGGCCAAATTCTTGACATTAATGTGGAATAATGCTAACATAGAATATTTCCTAATTTTTACAGAATCCAAAATATCCAGTCTGAAACTCTGCCACAGAGGCTTCACACCATCTGCATATAAGTTTCATGGCTGAAGTCTCCTACAGCTGAAGTTATACTCCGTTTGATTAAAAAAAAAAAAAATGTTTTTCAGTGAGAGTAAGTTCTAGGTGGCTGCTAAGTGGTTTATTTGCCCAAGATCATATTCACCAATGAAGAAGAGTTTCCTTGCAGACAAACTGTACCTACAACACACAGCCTGGCACTGGCTAATCAGCCGCTTCAGAGAAAATATTGTCAAAAAAACAGTGCCAGTCAGATAGGCTTTCCAAAAACACACCTCATAAAGTGTTGATAATGGCTTAGAGACAATATACCCTCCTGAAAGCACCTTTGAGATGCTGAAATAGTATCAAAGGGGCACGCATGTGGATGCAGCAATTTGGATAACTGTTGATGGATTGGGAAATACAAATGGCCAGGAAGATAAAAATAATTTCCTGTTCAAAATACTTGGAAAACACAGGAGGCAATGTTTAGAACAAAACTACAGTGAAAATCCGCATTTTTATCTTGGGATATTTAATGTCAAAAACATCTTCTAGTTGTTTTCTTGGCTTTGTTGTTGTTGCAGTTGCCATTCCTAAAACCCCAATATTACAATAGATCCAGTGTCTCACTTAAGAAAACAGTAGCATTTAAATGTAACTTTAATATATATTAAAAATATGCTAAAAAATTATAAGCTTTTAAAAAGTTGTCACCAGAGAGAATATAATCCACTTAACATATGCATTTTATGCATGTATATTTGGCACAGTGCCAGCGATTGTACAATCATCCCAAAATCAGACATCCAGCCTAGACATCAATACTTTATCAGTTTTGCCAATGTTTGTTATTTTGTGTACCTATGTGCTACTATGGATGAGGTGAACGCTGAATTTTCTTGGAATTGTTGGCACAAACAATTATTTCTACTCAAATTTTAACAATACGTTCCAATCCATCTTGGTTATAAGCACATAACACCTCCATAAAGCTAGAACTACTAGGACAAGCATTTGGCAAGTCCCTAATTGATCAGTAGATTGTGTTGGTACAATTTAGCAGTGTGTCACGGAAGCTGGCCAAGACCCTGTGACTGCAGCCAGCCCTCCTCAGGATGACAGTAAGAGTCCTCTGGTTACAGTTAAGAAGTGCTACCAGATGGACAGTTTACATTAACGTGGGTTTGCCTGTGTTTAATTGTAATTACAAAAGAAGTAAGGCATTGTTCTTTAAAGGTTTGGCCTGTTTTTCTCTCCAGTTATTGTGCTACTGCTGAATGGTTTACAGCTCTATTGGCAAGAAATAAAAATCCAAGAAATATATATAATTGTATATATATGTGTGTGTATGTGTAAAATAGAGTTATTTCATGGTTTAAGGTTTTCCAGTTTTCTTCCTTGAAGTGCTGGGTTCATCCATAAAACAAGTGTAAATGCAAGAAAGTACAAAAGAGTAAAATGCATGACTAATTAGTCAGATTTCATCCAAACTCACAGAAATCCAGAAAGAATTATTTAGGTAGTGGAAACTGCAGGTACTCAGATGCCCTCCATTTCTTTCTGCCACTTTCCCTTTCAGGAATATTTATTTTAATTTTTGTAGTGAACAGTCAGTTTGAATTTCAAAAATTAAGTTAATTTGATGTGTCAAAGTAAAGCTCTCAAAGTATTTGATGGTAAAAGCACCTCTCTGATTGTTGGAACTGAGGTAGCTAAGGTATTATTTTTAAGATTTAGTAAAAGAAGAAAAAAATTGCTCTAATATTTTAATATTTGCTTTACTGTTATATTTTTCAGGTTTAACCTTCTGTATTTCTGGTCTTTAATACAAGTGTATGAGAGACATGCTTCATTTTTGGATTTAAAAATTAAATGACCAAGTATTTTTTTAAGAAAGCACTTCAAAATATAAGGTTTTTTACTTACTTGTTTGTTTTAATGTTACTGGTTCTAATTTAGGGTAAGATGACAATTTTAAATGCCATTAATATAGACTTGAAATTCAGTTTAAATACCATAGAGAATCTTAATATATATTTTTCTTTTTTTTTTTTCCCCTTTTTTTTTTTCCTTTTCCAACAATGAGTGAACAGTTGTTCAGTTTATAAAGATAGACTAGAGAACTATGCCACTCTCTTGTCCTGTCCTGGATCTTAATAGGTTACTGTCCACTCTACATCCCCTGATTGAGCCCACTTACTCCTGCCAATATGCCTGTAATTTCTTTTTGACTTTTTTATCCCCATTCATCTCTATATTGACTTTACATTGCAATTATATCTCCTGTGTTCTTCATATACATATCTGGTATTTCAGATGTCTGTTATAGTTTTACTTTCCAGACAGTCTTGTCCCCAGTTCCTCTCATTTTTCTGTCTGTGGTTATATGGCCCTTGCAACAGAGGTCACCTCTGTACCAAAAAGCAAAAATATCAGTAGGAGTAGGATAAAGTCTTTAGCACTGGCCTAGTCATGCAACTGTGCATATTGCTTACATATTTGCCTACAATTAAGCAATGTTTTAAAACAACTGTCTTTACATAATGCTCAGGCACAGTATGGGCTATTACATGAGTCAGAGACCCGTGAGGCTCTGTAGCTCAGATCTATTTTAGGGAAGACAGAAGAGAGCTAAACCCCATGTGCTATTCCACTATCTAAGGCCAAAGAGCAAAAGAGTGCATAGTAGAATCAACATTGCGTAGGTTGAAAAGGACTTTAGGAGGTCACCAACTTCAAGAGGTTAATCACAGCTAAGCTATTAGGTAGCAATAAACATCACTGTTGGACACACCTCTATACAGTATATAGGTACAGCTTAGTTAAATACACAAATGTAGATTATAAAATTGTAACAAGAGTTTGCTGAAATCAACAAGAAGATCAGATGGTCAGCTACATTTTAGTTCCTGGTGGAAGGAGTTCAAAATGAGGAGTCCTCACCATCGTGCAAATCAGTATGAAGAGACACTTCTGTACTTACAATGGAAATCTCCAGAACTGATATGAAAAAGAATTTTTTCTCTCAGTCTTAGAGTTGGTGCTTTTACAGACTTAAATACAAATAGCAAAGGAAATAGGAAAAAAAACAAAAAACAAAAAAACAAAACAACAACAACAACAAAAAAAAAACAACCACACCCCAACCTCCAAACGTTATTAATAATAAAAAGGAAATTAAAATCATATTTTTGAATCAAAGTGCTACAAACCACTCTATTTTGAAAAGTTCTATCCACTTCTACATCTTAACTTGCAAACTTTCCAATAGAAAGAAACCTTTTTAGTTATTTCTGAAATATTTTTCTAATTATTTTATTTAAAATTTGTTAGTTTATTACATTTCAAGTCAGTATGTCACCACGCTGATAAGTCTTCTTAAATTATTTTTATCACAACAATACACTTATCAAAATGATGGAAGACAATAGGTGCTAATGGCAACATAAATATTAAAGCACAGTTTCCTGCTTTACCTTAGCTTACCTTTTATGTCTGCGTTTCCACATAAAAATGCTCTAAAAAACAAATAGTTGGTTAAATAACTATAAAGTTACGAATAAAAGATTGAAAATCCTTAGGGACTCTAAGCAGCTGTGTGTTAAAAATATTTACAGGAAAAGCAAAATCTCTGCATTATAGTCAAGTATATAACACATACCTAACTTCTGACCACACTGACATAAAGAAGTTTAATGATAAAAAAAAAGAAATATAGAAATGTTATTTGCTTCCAAAGATTGATTTGGCAAAGGATTTTTGCTCTTGAGTATCTTCACCCACAAAGGTAGCCCTGATGAGATTTGTGAGAATGTGTTTTGTGAAAACATACTCGTATTCAGAAGCACCAGGAGGACTGAATAGTAATAGTAACATAAACTGTTAAGAAACCTTCTGAATTTACCTCCGTGTGAAATCACTTGCAAGCAACAGGAGAATCAGATCCTTGCTCTATATCTCTTATGGTAAGTAGCACTTCATTGCTTTAAGTGAAAACTGTAGCTATGTGACAAAGAATGTATAACTTCATCATTTCTCATTTTGTGAAAATGCTAGCAGTACACAGACATCAAAAACTAATATAAACTATTAACACAATACTCAAACAAACTGAAGTGATAAGTACAAATAGAAGTATCTGCGTTGGCTGAGTCCTGGAGTGATGGCTGATTTATCTCACAAAGCACTTAGAAATCAGTGTTTAATTCTTTTTTTCTCAGCTCTAGATCACAGGTCATGCACTTAACTACACAAATCTATCTAAATAAACATTGTGCTTATGTGTCATTATTAACTCTGTGTGGCTGCAGTCCAACTCAAAGGAGGAGGGGGCAGGAAATACGTAGTAAAGGAAGAGTAACACAATTATCTTTGTCAGAAGAAATAAAGGGGACAGATCTTCAGCTGATATACCTTAATATATTCCATTGCTGTAACACTTGAATCCGTTAATACTTATTCATGCTGCTGAAGGCTTTGGAACAAAGTAATCTGATGAAATTTACAAGATATCAATCAGGAAGTTGTATATTATAATATCTACATTTCCATAAACATTGGGCCAAATACTCAGATGTCCAAACTGGTGCATTTCCAGTGAATGACTCAAATCAAGAAAGATCATGTCCCTCCAACAAACCAAGATTGCTTCTTACAAAGAAATCAATATTGTTTATCTTTCATGCAGCCCATGAAAGAACAAGATACTAATTCAGTTTGCCTTTTTGTTACAATTAATTCATAAACAAAAAATGTGACATAGTGATTTAGATATGCTTATTTCATCTTTTTCACATATTCTCCATTTAACTGGCATAAATGCCATACTCTAGCCCTCTGGGATTGATCCAAGGCATATCAACTAGTGGATCATGGTCAGCCTTCCTTTTAGACATGTGTGGTCAGGTGCTCCCACTAGCTCTAGCTACTCTCCGTTGCCCTCTGATGACAGGTAGTTTGAAATGCCCTTGCAGCTAAACCGGGTAAAATGCCCTTCTAGACTAGCATTTGTGCTCAGATTAATGGCTCTTAGATTTAGTGAAAGACTGCGTATTTTTATAAGTGCTAGATATTTTTCCAGTTACCTTTTCTGGTAACTGGGACGTTTGGGACAGAAAATATTTTTTTGTCTTCACAGCCAGATTGACAACAGCAGAGTAATTTGCAAGGTTTTTTTCCATCTGTTCTATATTTTTCCATCAGTACTAAGACTCAGACAGACAGGTGAGGATGTTTACTTGAAGTTGATTGGCTGCTTTCCACATAGAAGATATTATTGTCCAGTGCTAATTAATTATGTCAACGTGTTAATTTAAAGGACTCTTTCATAGGATCTGCTTCCCAAATAAAAGAAAAGAAAACAAAACATAACATAATAATAATTAAAAAAAATGATTTTTTATATGACTAGATGGTTGGGAACCTTACTGGCTTTTGTTATGCAAAATACACCATTTATACATGAACATAAGCAGAGACATCAAATTAATTACATTACTACATATGTGATTTTTTTTTATTAGATTTTCAGGATATATTTCACTAGATGTCATTTCATCATTCTCATCATTTGTAAGAACAACCACCAGAATGTCAATGTATTTTCTTCCCAGATACACACAATAAAATTGCTGAATATGGTATTTTACAACTGAATTGATTTCCCTTATTAGCTGTCCAAAACCATGCAATTAGTCTCAGTCAGGTCTGGAATTCATTCTACCTTCATCTCACCTGCATGTACCATATTACTATAGAGCTAATGTTGATAGACATAAACATACATTCATTCACAAAGATCTGAAGTTCTCAAAATTGGCTGCATCACATGCTCAAGATTATTAGGTCCATATTGATGTTCTCTGATATTCCAGAGTATTGACCAGTGTGATGGGTATAACTTTAGTTAGTATATAACATAAGCTCATAGCTTCTTAAATGTCCTAGCTTTCAAGGCACTCCAGTATCCTGGAACATTGTAGAGAATGTCTTCTGTTAGGCTTTGAGATTAGGCTGAGCATGAACATAAAAGGAACATGAGAGAAGGCACATATTTCCTTCAAGTTCTAGGCTAATGATTTTCTTCCATTGCATCAGGCATGTTTTTCTTTTACACCATACAAAGTAGTGGAAAGAAAACAACCATAAATTTGTATGGATTTTGCTATGACTGAGGCTGAAACATGACAATCTATGGGCAATCTGACTTCCACTTGAATAACAAATATGTTTTTTGATAATTGCCGAGTATCAGATGGTGGACTGAAAAAATAATTATCATTTCATTATTTGTCATGAATACAGCTTCCTTTCCAGTAAATGAATTCTACATAATGCTTTTTACAAAACATTGCCTCTCTGTCCCATATGATGAGACAACAGTCTGTCTCCATGAACTATCTGGTAACTAACTAAAGATGTAATAGAAAGCTCACAAAAAAAAAAAAAAGAAGAAAAAAAAAAAACAAAAAAAAAAAAAAAAAAAAAAAAAAAAAAAAAAAAAAAGTACAGAAATGATGTGCATTTATACAAATTCTTCCATCTGGAGTGTGTCATGCATTACATTACATCAATGAGCTGATGCAGAAGATGAAAAAAATATTTTTCTTGCCACTGAAAAACTACATGTATAGCCTGGACACCAAAGTAAATCTCTGGTTGTGATAAAAGTAGTTAAGTAAACACTAATAATCAGGTCAAGTAAGTGTTACTGTAACATTTCATTCAAATAACATGAATTTAATAACTGTATAGAACTCCATTAACAGTGAGTAAGAGTGTGTTACTTTTAACAGAACATCTGTGAGCTTTAACAAGAATAGTTTTATAATGGTTTCAGGAAAATCTGTCTTAAATCTGTCTTAAGTGTTAATAAGATAACAAGTTTAATTGATAAAATCAACCTAGAGGGGAGAGCTTAAAAAAAAAAAAAAAAAAGGCAGAAAAAAAAAAAAAAAAGCTCATTTACCCTTAACTTTTAAAATGAAAATTTTATATATACTCATTTTTAAGTGAAAATTTTCAAAAAAATACAGTTGAAGTTTACTTTTTAGTTAATCTGAAAGATCAATGAAACTGGTCCTGTGACTATCTGAACTAAAACTCGCAAATTTGAAAATGCTAAATACAATTTAACGGATCAAAGATAGTCTTTCTCTTTTTTCCATTAGTGAGAAATTCTGAGCTGCAAATGGAACCTAAACTACACAAAAAATGATAGTTTTGCTTCTTTGAAATGCATATTGCAATTTAGGACTGTCCAAAGCACACACTTACTAAAAATAAAAGAATAACAAGATGAAAGGGACTCCAGACCACGTGACTTTCATGGTCCTGAAACCACTGTCTGACACATGAACATGCATATTAGTTGAAGGAAGTAGTAGAACATTTTGTGGACTCATCCTTCTTTTACTCATTTTAAACTCCAGAAATTCCTGTTGCAGCATTCGTGGTCAAAAAAGCCCCCCAGAACAACAAAACAATCCTTAAGGATCTTTATCCAGTGCTGATCCTAAAAAACCTAAACAAGTATGGGAAGCTATATCTGTGGTACTGCACCTCTAAACATTTCCATATTCACAGGGCTGGGTATATACTTGGTTCTGCACTCATTTAGGCTAACTCCTGAGGGAATATAAGTCCTTCCCTGTTGCTTCTCCTCAACAAATATATTCCAGTTTTCATTACAAAGAAACCTCTTTTATGGATAAATGTGCACCCATGGAGTGCTCCACAAGGGTACCAGTGCAGGCAATAGAGCTGCTGAGACTTTGGGACGTGCCACAGCACATCCCAGTGAGGTCTCCACTGGTTTGAATAAAGGCAAGACAACTAATCTGAACTTCAAATAGATCTAGATAAAATGAATCCTCCAGCTTTGTACAATGAACACTAAGTGTCCTTTCAGTGTTTCTTTCAGCAAGAATCGTCAGGAGAGAGAACACCATTTAATGTTCTCCTACCCCCATGATGTTTCATATAGTGACCTGAAAGTATATCCTGTCAACAGAAACATGCCTTTGGGAAGTAGTGGTGTTGGTTCCTTTGCTGGGGGAATTTGCACACTCCCTAGCACTGAGGAGACCTTGCTCCTACCCTTTATACTGTATCATTCTGCTTCATATGACTGAGAACTAGTATACATCATAATTATCATGTTATCTTATAAAATAGTGGTAGATATTACAATATATATATTGTTTTTTCACACCTTCATACCATGTTAATTTATCTCATTTGTTCAGAATAAACTCAGCAGTGGTGTTACTGTTTTAGAAAATAACAAAATTCAACAAGTGTTACTATAGCCATAACAATTTGTTAGCATTATGTTTGAGAATATCAGTAGGTGCATTCCATACATATTACTTAGAGAACCGTAGTCTTAGGACTAATTGCATATCCAACCACAAAAAAACTACCAAATAAAAAAGTGAAATGCACCTCAGAGGAGCACTGAACAGTTGCAGACTTCCTCTTGATCTTTGTAGCAGCCTTTTGTTTTTAGTGGCTCACAGTATACGTGGTAATCCTTTAAGTGGTTTTGTTGTTCTTCAGTGTACAACATTTTACAATTTATTACCAGCGTTATATAATATATATATTTATCTATTTTCTGTACTGCCCATACATTTGAAGTTAGGAGGTATACATGGGCGGATAAAAAAAAGAAAAAAAACCAAAACGTGTTGATGAAAAACGTCAAGTATCAAAGTAATAACTATTTTTTGTTTGTTTGTTTGTTTTCTGTTAGAATTTGGAGACATGTTAGCCTGTTTCACTGTCTGTCAAGGAGATAAAATGTAGTACATGACAATTGTAGACCATTCAAATAAATCTTACTGAAATTCAAACGGGAAAGCAGTCCCACAGTGAAATACTGTTTTCCCTGCAGCACAATATAATCTGGCTTGAAACCAAGAAGTTTCAGAAAGATGTAGATCTAATATACAGAGAACTAATATAGTTTCAGCAGCTGTTTTACATGTACATAAGTAAATAAATGAGCAGTTTCCCCTCAATGATAAGAACAGTATTTATAAGAAATTTTCACTGGATTAGTTTCCCATTAATTTGTCCATGCTAGTATTCTTAACACAGGTTGAACACTGTATCTGACTGCTCTGAGATAGTTCAAAGTGAGTGCTCTCAAAGCACAGGTGGAATAACTGTAAAAAACAATCCTCATTGTCATTGTTAATTAAAATTCGAAAAGTGGAAAAAATATTAAGAATTACTGCGGCTGCAGAATTAAAATTAGTTTTTACTTCTATGTAATTATGACTACCTCGCAGATACAGCTATCACTATTAATTTAAATCCAGTTGCTCTTAATTTAAATCCAGTTCATACACCAGCCTGGCACGAGAAGTAATGATTCTTTAAGTAATATGGCTTAGTGAGTTCTTCCTCTTCTATGTATATGTGCTCTGAACATATAATTTGAAGTGGCTTATTTATTTATTAATCCATTCAAACAAAATAATGACTGAAATTTTGGCAGAATAAAGCTTTTTTTTTTTTTTTTTTTTTTTTTTTTTCAACCACAGTTTAAAAATTCAGAATTATTCTCAATTAAAATTAAATGAAAGCAACCATAATACAAACATTATGGATAGTTAAGTTATTACGGTAGTTGTACTGACAGAGTATATAAAGGAAATATGACAAATCTGTTGGGAAGCATGTGTCTTCAGTTCTTTTTTCTCCACAGAACACTTCAACATCTAAGGTTAACATGCAGTTATGGAACCTGACGGGGCATTAATAGTGACTTTGATTCAAAACTAATAATTCTGTTAAAGTATCTCCTATGAGTACTTATCTAAATTTTTACTGAGCTTATGATGAAAGTTTATTTGGAACTTATTTCCAAGTAGCTATAGTAGATTAACATTTGCGGTAAAACTTCATACAATAGAAGAATAGTAGCATTAACAACAGACAAAGGAAGGGAAAATCAAACACAAGACTCAATAAAATAAAAAGAATTACAAGTATTATAATCAGGAACAGAATGATAGATCAAGTAGAATTTAGAACATCAAAAAATGCTAAAGCTTTCATGACCTTGACATTTTTCTTTGGATGGTTTCACAAGGAGATATTTACTGTAAAAGGTGCAACGTAAGCACTTCTTGCAAATGTGTACCTAAATAGTTTCTAGTAGCTGCTGGTAAGCAGAAATAAAATCTCACATTTAAACACTTAATGAGGAATAAAGATTTATCCATAATGAAGGGTGTTTTATTTTGAATGCACTGTAGGTTTTGTAAGTCAAAGAACATGTTCAGACGAAATAACAATCTTAATATCATGTGAATCAATTCAGTTACTGTATTGTACAAAGATACTTGGGAAAGAAATTTCTGTATACATCTGTAGATATTAAAAAAATATTAATGTCACTATATATTATTTTTGATTAATTACTAGAGTTTAACTTTCCTAATTTTAGATGGTTTTAATGAAATGCTGAATTTATTTCCTTACATTTCTTTTGTGTTCAGGGGACAGAGATTTATTACATTTGCAAGCACTAACATGCAATAGTTTCTGACCTGGTCTGACTAAGTCAACCAGCATACTCAGAAGCAATATTCAAGCATGGTTAGAGATTGGATAGTTCCAAAGAAATAGTTTAAATACTATTACCCATGTCTGAGGGTAAAAGAATTTGCCTGCTTAAGCACAGTTTGTACCCCCACAGCTGGCCTTTAGGGTTACAGAGTAGTTGGTGACCAGAGGGACTCAGGGATAGTAGAAAACATTGACTCAAATTCGTGACTTTTGATACCATGCTTAATTATTTCATGTTAATGCATTTCACTTATAGCATTATCAAACTAATACATAAAAAAAAATTATATAAATCCTGTAACAGAACAGCTCAAAACCTATAGTGTTTCTAGGTAAAAAACAAAACAAAACAAAACAATAAACACAACAACAACAACAAAAAGAGCTTTATAGTTTGATTTTCTGATTCTATGAGAGCATTAGAAGAGTAGTAGCATTCCACTATCTTTTAAGTGTTTTACTTATGATCCCTTTAGAATGAGGTCACTTACAGACATATCTAGTGTTCTTAGTTGCTGCTGTGGTTTGCAATTGTTACCACCACAAAAAGGGTGGTCATATGTTATTTGAGAGATGTGATGCCTAAGATATTTATCCTACTGTTTTCTTAACTCTTGAATTCTAATTTAGGTAGGGATATGAAGTATTTACAGTGCTTTTTCCTTAAATGTGGTATATTGAAGAGTGCAGGTGAAAGAAATGATCTACTGTTACTTTCAAGGTTTGGTAACTAAAGCACAAAAAGGACAAGGAAAATAGACAGGTAACATGAAAATGCTGAAGACCTTCAAGGGAAACATAGATAGTCCAGAAGTCTATTCATCTTTTTTGAATTATATTGACAGTAGGTCAACTTGGGCAAACTCATACATTTTTACAAGGTTGACATTCAACTGAGTTTAGCTTATGCAAAAAGCATTTTGGTACTAGATTTGCTGATACTATCATATTCCTTTCCCTCTTTCACTATTGCTTAATTTTAAGAATGGCTAAGACTCTGTCCAAGGGCGTATTTTTATTCATAGTCATTGTCAGAGAACCTGCAAAGCACAAAGGCACTGAAAAACCTCTTACAATTGGTGAAGAAGCTATTTAAAAGATGATAAAAGCAGAGAACCAATGTATGACAGAGATATAAATTACCAGTTTGTAACCACAAAAGGCTTCATGCTTTAGTCTAATGAGATAGAATGTTAGTCTGTGGAAGTAGCAAAATGAGTTACGTAAAATGCGTTTGGGAGAAAGATGAAGCCCTGTGGGTTGTACTGAAGCAAGAATCCCAGACATATCCCAGTCTACAGCTACAGTAAAACAGAACACAATATGCATAACGTGATTTTCTTTACAGAAGACAGCAAACATGTAAAATGTAGTAAATGTTGGAGCACACAGTTTAGTGAATAGGTGGTGACTGAGTTCCAACATCTGAAGACAACTACAGAAACTCTACCATAACTACCTTTAAAATTCTTCGGTGCTGTGTCCAAGTGTTTCCACAATAGGCTGCTTCCATTACTTTTTTGTATTCAGTAGGCTGCAGTTTCAATTTATTTTTCTGCCTTAATCTATTGTGTAGATTGAATGTGGCTGAACTTTAGAAAAAGATTAGTTAAAATATGGATAGTCGGAACCGAGCTGATGAGTTATAGTCCATCCTAAATCTTCCTTTTCAGATACTTACAAAACAGGCTGACACATAATTAATGCCATGAATTAGAGGTATTTTATAATTATTTAAGTAGTTTGTGCTTCATTTATTCAAGCAGTCAGTTTGCATAACCTGAAAATTTGTTACTGAAAATTGTATGCAAAGTTAGATTCTACATTAATTTAAAAAAAAAAAAAAAGTTACTTCTGTAAGCATGCCATTTTGAAATTACCATTTTATTTAACACTTCACATGGATTCAAAGGCTCCCAATGAACACAAAAGATTATTTCATTATTCTCAGTGCTATATCCAAACCCATGGATAGATAACACAGATAATGAAGTGCATTTTTCATTAAATTTCATCTACACTTTCTCATTTGCTGTTATTGTGTCTTTCAGCCTACTCCTTGTTTCTAATGTACCTGGAAAACTTTTAACTTATTAATAATCAGGAAATAAATTTGAAGGAATTAACATCCCCATCCTACCTTTATTATTAATAAAAATTGGGAGACTTTTTGGCAGGAAGCTTTTTCTTGTCTTTGAAAATAGAAAGCATTTGTTCAGCCATTTATTCTAGTACTTTTTGCCCTGTGGCCAGGCAGCTGTTAGCTTCATTTCTTTTTATTGAAAAAATAAAAAAATAAATAAAAAAAATAAATGAAGGCATGAAAGTGCTCATGATTTGCCTTACTTAATAGAAAGGTAAAGTTGAAGTGCTTCATCCATGGTCATAAAAAGTACTGAAAGCTTGGGTCACTTAAAGTATTTGTTATTAATAGATTATATAGTGAAGGAACTTCTTTCTCAATTTACAAACTCAGAGGTTTTAATTAATTTTTAAAAATTTGTATTGTTTTAACTATCATTTTTTGGAATTATAAGTGAGCTTGCTCTTCCTGTAAATTTCCTAAAATAAGCATTTGTTTTAAGGATGAGGTTTTTTGCTCTGCTTTGGGGATTTTCCAGTTTATTTTTGTTGTTGTTTTAACATTATACTCTGGCCAAAGTGATTTGAGAAAACTAAGATACAAATGACCTACATTCTGAATTGGAAGGTGATTTTGTTTGTTAGTTCGTTTTTTTTTCACTAAGTAAAAACATTTAATACAGCATCCAGAAAATTTTAAAATTTGCCCTCTAATCTTATTCTGTGCAGGTGATACTCTATCAGCACTAGGATTCTTTGCAGTGCATTATAGGGAACAAAATTAATACTCAGGGTTTCTCAACAAGGACAGAATGAAAAAGTTACTGACCTAATTGTATTAGTTGTCTGGTTTCAGTAAACAAATTATTAGAAAAAACAAACCAAAACAAAGCAAAACAAAATATGTAGGTCTGACTGTACAAGATGAATTTCATCCTGTTGCATGCAAGAAATTACTCCAGAATTGGAATGCATATATTCAGCACAATGCTTAAATTTAGAAGTCCTAATAAATGAAACTAATATAAATTAGAAGTTAGCCTTTCTCTATTTAAATATAGAGTAATGTCAATAATAGCTCCTAATGCCATCATTTATGCATGATCCTTCCTTTACCTTTAATTTTTAACTGTAGGTGTTCTTCAGTCATCAAATGGAAAGAAAACTGGTAATTCAGAAAGGTTAAAAATCACCCTAAGATGGAGACTAATGCCTTATTTATAAAGGTTTAAGTTGAATTCAAGAGATGAAATGGCCTGTGCCATATCTCTGCATAGAAACGAATTTCCCTTCAGCAAAAGCTCAGCTGTTGCAAAAGAGCTTGAGTACTCTGTGAACTGAGAAAAAAATTCACTCAGAGCTCACCCAGAGAGCCATGTTAACTGTTTTGTTTCTGATGTAAAAACCAGATTTCTTTCATTATTGACAGATTTTAGCAGGAGTAGCTATGTTTACCATTCCCTGATTTTTATTTTTATTTTATTTTTTTTGTAAAAGTAAGGCCACAGAATTAATCAGTCCCATCTGCATGCACAAAAGACATGACACACGGAACAAAAAACGTCTGAAACAAAACTATGCTTCCTTTCACAAGCAATAGGGGAAATTAATGTCATCACTAAGCTGAAGACATAAAGAGATTCAAAATTAAAAATCCTTTGAAAGCTTCCAACAAGATTCCTATAATCAGCTGGAAGATAAGTAATGATCAAAGCCCTTTAAAATAATATTGCTCACCCCATTAGAACTGCTTAAATGTACCCTACCATTCATCAGAAATTATACAAGATTACTGCAGAAACTATGCCATTGTTTCAGTAGGAAGCCCAGATGTTTTAAGGGTAGACTTCATAACTCACATAAGGTTAAAAGCCATGACTAAACAAAAACATAACACACACACCCCACCCCCAAAAACCAGCTGCAGTTATAATCCTTAATTATTGCTAATGTAACACTTCATAGGTGCTCAATTGCTTTGACAAATTGCCTTGTATTGAACTTGAGTCATGGAAGGAGAAAGAAAGTGAGTGCCTTTTTCAATGGATTGTTATTAGAATTTTGGTTAGTTTGATCTGTTTTTTTTCTTAAGCAAAGATGGTATAAACCCATTGATTTCCCCTTTGCACATGAAGAATCTTTCTTCTTTTGTAAAATGTCATCTTGACTGCATTGTGGTTGGTGAAAAGAGAATAGCACACTTCTACATACTTCATTACCAATGTTGCCCTATGAAATAGCCCTGGGGACGTTACACAGAGCAGTAGGAAGTTAGGGTCTGAAAACATTTCTAAGTCTAGAATAATGTATGTTTGACAGTTCTACTAAACATTTGAGATTTATTATCTGATGTGCTGTGTGCTTTTAATAGCAATATTGTTATTGCTTTCGTCGATAACAATTTGAAATGGTCACCTTGTCTCCTCCTCTAAACATTCAGAGGTAGCTCATATGGCACTGTTTATTAGCATTACTTGTAGATGGAGGAAGTTTGCAACGTTTCAGAAATTGCTTGGTGTAAGCTGTTTCAAAGGAAATGTCAACTTTTAGTACATGCAGTGTGCAAACTCAAATTGTCACATTTATTTATTTAGATTTAAAGACACACAAGTATAGGAACACTTATTCTATGCTTCAGGTATGCTTGTCAATATAACTGCAATGCAAAGTCTGCATGAATTCAAACAGCAGCATATTTTTCTCAAATGTTCATACCCATATCAGACAACCACCATCTAAATCAAATCAACATCTCTCCATTTTACCTATATTCCAAGTAGGTTGCATACCCTACCCTCATCAATTTTTGTTATTCTGAAATGTTTTTTAACAGTTTTGAAACAGCAACATCTAGTACCATGTTCACAATTCATTTATCTTGAAACCAAGGGAAACTCACTTCCACAAAATCACTCTGGTGCATAGAACTCCAATAAATCTTTCAAACAAGATAAATCTATACCAGCAAATGTCCAAACAAAAATAATAGGCAACTACTGCAAGTTAAGAGTAGAATAGAATAGAATAGAATAGAATAGAATAGAATAGAATAGAATAGAATAGAATAGAATAGAATATATTCACTTCAAAAGGACCTACAATGATCATCTAGTCCAACTGCCTGACCATTTCAGCACTGGCACAGTTAAAAAATGTTATTAAGGACATTCTCCAAATCCCTCTTAAATACTGATAGGGTTGGGATAACGACCACTTCTCTAGAAAGCCTGTTCCAGTGTTTGACAACCCTCCTCTAAATAAATGCCTCCTAATGTCCAGTCTAAACCTCCCTGGTGCAGCTTCGAACCATTCCCTCAACATCTTCCTCTCTACTTCCCTTCCTCAGGAAGCTGTAGCGAGCAATGAATTGCCCCTCAGTCTCCTTTCCTCCAAATTAGACAACCCCAGTAACCTCAGATACTCCTCATATGCCATTCCCTCTAGCCCTTTCACCAGCTTTGTTGCTCTCCCCTGGATGTATTCAAGTTCTTTAACATTCTTCTTAAATTTGGGGGTCCAGAATGCATAGGGTACTCTAGGTGAAGCTGCACCAACACTGAATACAGTGGGATAATCACTTCTTTTGCCCAGCTGTTTATGCTCTGTTTGATGCACCCTGGGGTGTGGTTTACCTCTTGCCTGCCAGAGCTCTCCGATGACTCCTACTGAGCCTGCTGTTGACCAGATTCTTTTATGCAGGGCTGCTTTCCAGCCATTCCTCTACCAATCCATGCTTGTGCACAGCAATACTTTGTCCTAGGTGCAGAATCTGGCATTTTGTCTTGTTAAATTTCATCCCATTATTCACTGCCCAGTGCTTCAGTCTATCTAGGTCCCTCTGCTCTGGAGAGAGTCAATAGCACCTCCCAGTTTGGTATCATGAGCAAACTTGGCAGTGATGTATTCAGCTCCTGCATCCAGATAATTGATGAACATGTTGAACAGAACTGGTCCTAGAACTGAACACTAAAGAATATCACTGGTGACCAGTCACCAGCTAGGTGTAGCCCCACTCACTACAATCCAGCATGAATGTGTTGAATATTAATAATGAGACTCTCTTTTCTTTGTCAAGAACATTTCCATAAATTTTTCAGCGTTGACCCCAACATTTCAAAATACTAGTCATTAAAAAGGCACTGCAGAACCTAATCCCAGATAGAAAAAGATCAAATACCAATAGCAAGGGTTAGATTTCATGTAAGTGTGCTTGCTGGGATCTCCTTAGGAAATAATTTTGGATGAATAAAAGCAGTCTTATTTACATTTTGTAATTATCTGGAACAAATACAGGCATAATCAGAAAAAACCCCAACCTGGTCATGATTCATTTCAAAGAGAAGATAATCAATCAAGTGTAGACAAGTGCAGTGTCTGCCAAAGCAGGACAAAACACCAGCCGATAAAGGAAGTCAGTGAGTCTCATTGCAGTTTATTGCACAATCTTTATCAGAAATGACTAGATATGATCCAATCTACCATATTAAGACATAACTTTCCAACCAGAAAAGCAACCAATTAATTACTAAATTGATTATTAAATACTTTATCATGAAAGGAGTCAGTATTTCCCTAGCAATTTCAAAAACTAGGAAGAACAAGGAGTTGAAACTTCAAAATATGACACAGAACACAAGTAAATATTTCTTCTCTTGAATCAGAAATAAGAGATTTTTAATTCCTAATTTATAAATTCATAAAGGGGAAAAAAACCCAAAATACAATGGTTTAAAGAACTTCATTAAGTAATCAATGACACAAGAACAGATGTGAGCTGTAGGGGATACAAGAATGTCGATTTCTGAGAGCTTTACACTACAGAAAGTCCCAGTAGACCAAGTAAGGTGGTTGGGCAAGTCATTTGCAAGGGTGAGGGGGAAGGAGTCTGTGACTAAACCTCCTCCTTGAGCATCTGTTTAAGAACAATATTAACAACCCTTCACATCTCTCCTCTTAAACTGCAAAGGACATGTGCTATAAATTTGCTGAAATGTGAGAATACTCCGAACCTGATTTAGCCAGAGTAAATCTACGGTGGTCTTCTGTCTTTAATGGATATACACCATGTGAGAATTTGGCTACTGAATGGGATTTCACACTTTCTGTTCGGGGCTATTTTAGGCATCTGGCATTGGCACAAGTCAGAGGAACTGTATTTAGAAGCTGATAGTCAATAGATTTAAATATATATATATATGTGTGTCTCTGGAGAGCTATCAAGGATATTGAAGTCAAGAAGCCTAAACTTTGGCACTGTGAATAATTTTCCATCTTTCCAAATACACAATTTGTCCGTTTTCCCTAATGCATGATTTTAATATGCTAATTCACATAAATGAAATCCTATTAGTACTGTCCAAAGAAGTTACATTTTAAAGAGAGAAATGTATCAAGCACTCATATGTACCCAAAACTACACCTCTGCTGAAAGTTTTAAGTCAAAATAATCTCTTTTGTTCTGCCTATATTTAAATGTTTATGTTATCAACACTTGCCATGGGCATCAATAACATTACACAGCAAAGGAATGATTTATTGGCAAACAGAATTTCATGAAGCTATTAATGATATGAATAGTTGTGAAAAGAGAAAGAGATAATACATTCTAAACCAGAACTGAAGTTCATAGAATTTCAGTCCAGAAATTTGGAATTTTTTATGAAGTTTTGCTTAGAATCTGGCAATCATACTTGTTTGTGAGGTTTAGTTTCTTAACACATTTCCTAATCCTTCTAAATTAAGAAATGGAAAAAACTTTTATGTGTCATATTTCTTACTGAACAGTAATTGAAACAGACCTATGACTAGAGCTTTATTAGCTGAAAGGATTAGCTGAAAAAAAAAATTAATTTGCATGAATCACAGGCTATAGATTCTAGTATTTTAAATTATACATATATAATATATCTGTAATTCAATTTCCTTAGATTCACTGCTTTGTAAAAATTTTTAAAGCAACTAACTGTAAGGTATTAATAATGTACTGTTAGTGCTGTGTCTAGTCCAATTCAACAGAAGTTTTGATGTTTAAAGAAAAAGTATTGAAAAGTATTAGAGATGTATATTTACATGTGAGTTACAGTAATAGCTGAGGTAGAAAACTTAAACAGCCTTCAAGCTCTCTAGTAAGTGATAATTGTGTTAAACTTCAAATGAAGTATTCTTAGGCATTCTGCTTCTTGTGTCAGGACTGAAAACAGTAATAAGCCTCAAAGTTGTATATCCTGCTAAAATTATTTGATTAAACCATGTATTCAATTGCATGGCAGTTAAAATGACTCAGCGTGGAGACACAATTAAATGAAGAACATGCACTACAAACATGACAAAAGATCATGGAGAAAAAAAAAATATGAGGGATAAGGTTTGTGTTTGTTTGGAAGGTTTTGGGTTGGTTTTTTTTTTTATTTGCTTTTTGTTTTTTTTTTGTTAAAAGCACAAACAAAACTGTTGCTCAAGCAAAATCAAATCTAGAATTAGGTCTGAAGAAAAGTTCTTGCATACGTTCTGGACATAACATTCAAGAATCATCTGGGTGATTGCAATGTTCTTCAGAGGTGACATTGTCCATTGGATGTAATTGTCAGTCTTTCCTCATTGAAATAAATGAGAGGTTTGTAATGGATTTCAACAAAATCTGAACCTTGTTATGAACAATCACATGTTTCAATGAATTCAGATTTTATGGGAAAGTATGACTAAGATATTTTAGCAAGATATTACATATGCTTTCTAAAACTCTACACAGCTACAAATGTATTTTCCCCTTGCCCTGATCTTGATGGGACACAGGGTAAAGATACTGAACTCAAACTGTTGCATTGCACTAACAATTTTAAACATTTTTAAAAGTATGTTGCAATGTGATTACAATGACTCTCAGAATAGTTCATTACCACTCTGTCTTGTTAAATCAGCTTCCATAAACACCTAGATTAAGCAGATTGTGGTTCAGATCTCATGCATCTCTATTTTTTGTAGGTTTGTTGGTTTTTTTTTCCTAAGCACAAGTAACATCTGTCCTTTTCAGTCTCTTCACAGCATCCAACCACTCCGACAGATGTTTCCAAAACCATACTGTCTGCTAACATTTAAAGGAATACAGCATTTGCATAAAATCTGGGAATTCCAATCTCACTACTTTCCATACTGTTTTAATTTTTTAAAATCAACATTTTTTGTTCTATACTCATCATTTTGTTTTTCTCCTCATAAAGCAGACATTGTGTGCACACATCTGTTAAATCTGGGCTGCATTTATTACAGTTCTTCTCTTCCAGAAACAGGAAGGATTAATTACCACAGACCGGCTCTAGAAGCACCCCCGTGTTTCTTAACACACAAAATTAATTCAGAGTTGACAAAACTCTTTCAGACACAACCTGCTTCCTGCTGATGGCGCTTTATTAGCATATTCTTCCCAGAAAAAAAATGCCTCATAGACCCTTTTTACCTCTCCTCAGAGTTCAATTTGTAAAGCACTGAGTGACAGGCAGCAAAATGGCTTGAATATATCTACGGCAAGTTGCCAAATCCTCCTGATAGAAGCACTTTGGAGCCTTTGTTCTGAGTACATTAAAGTCACAGAAGGTCCATGTACTGTAGACAGTACAGGGCAGGCAGGATGTTCACAGTAAGACAAAACAGCAGGTGATAAATGACATTAAATAACAGTGAGAATTTACCACAGACTAAATTAACTACTGGAGTGAAATGTTCTCAGCTCTAAGGCTATATTAACAGTGAATTTATAATCAGGTGATTATAATTCTTTTTAGTGTTCAAGGAAGTCTATATGTGAAAATGATCAAGACAGCTCTATTTATCTCCAGAGACAAGCTGCTGGAACGGGTTCTACAAATGATAGAGAATAACTTTTCTTTCTACCCTTACAATAAGTTCTTAAAAGTGAATTTGGTTTTTGGATACTTGATATGCTTCATTTCATGAAAAACTAGAGCTGTAGTGAATTGCTCCTATCTGATCAAACTCTTGAAAGGGTCTTCTGTCATTTCAGTTTAAGAAACTTGCAAACGAAAATTTTCTAGCTCTGAGTTGAGGGGCAGGGGGGAAGTAAATCACTGTCATCTATATAAATTCTTATTGAGTTTTATGTTTTGTAAGAAGATTAATATTTAATTGAGTAACCATATTGCCAATTAACATTATTGCACAATAACTTGATACTGTCTGGATATGTGATTTTTAAATTAGAAAGTAAATTTTTATTTATTATAAATAAAAATCAGAATCCCGAGAGAAAAAAAGAAATATCTATTTTCTTTGGCTTTCTTCATGTAATAAATATGTTACCATTCATTCATCTAGTGCTCTTTCTCTACATGGAAAAACAATTTTTCACAATTCACTACAGACTTCTTTTTTTCCCTGTTTTATTTGCCTAGAGTTAACACTGCTTCTCTAGAATATCTGGCAGAATCTCCACACGGAACATGAACAACTAAAGATAGTAAAACAGTAAAACAATCCAAAAAAACTGCTGGAAAATAAAATCAATAAAAGAAAACAGAGACAAAAGCAAGAGGTAAAGAAACATTGGCTAAGAAGCACTTTGAAGAAGGGCCTAAATACTGCAATCTAATACTTAGTGTTATTTCTACTTAAAACTGAGATTTTTATACAGGATCCCTGTGCTGATTGCTGTGCATGTGTATTAGGATGTACAGGAGAAAGGATCAAATTAATAAAAATTAGTATATTTTATAATTTAATTTAATATTCTAATTAATTTAATATTTAACTTATTAATTCCCTTGAAAGCTAGCCCAGTTTAGTAAGCTTAATTGGACCTAGTGGCCTTTCCTGCAAAGATTTAAATATGGCAGGTGTCACCATTTTGTGTCAGCTGAACACAAACCTTGGCATAACTATTTCCCTGAGGAGCTCATCCTTTCCTGTGAAGAGGAAAGATTGTAACGGCAAGCAGAAACCCATTCTGCAAAGAAATTTGTTTTTTCAAAGGTTATAGTGTACTTCAGTTGCTCTTGATTCTAGAGCTTGGCTGTACTGCAGACATCACTCTTGAAAGGTGATAGATATCAACTGCATTGTGTGAATGTATAACTGATAGTTAGCATCTTTAACATGTTTAATTGCTGAACGGTATTCTGACAATATGATACAAACAATTTTCTCTCCTCACAACATCTGCTAGACTTCATAGAATGGAATTAAGAGGCATAAAATAGAAACATGTTGTACTGTTTTCTTCCATACACTATTTCTCAAAAGTTTCATAATTATAGTTCAAACTTACAATAAACTGCTTGTGAACTGTGTTGTAGGGGTGGGGGAAGTGATGGGAAGGAAAGAAGTATATTCTTTCCTAAAACCAAGAGAACTACAGCAACACTATAAAACCATAAAATCAGGTTTGATAACTATACCATCCAATAGTTGCAATGGACTTGTCGTCTTCTAGAGACAATAACAAAAAACACTGGGCTCCCATGATTTCTCCAATGGTTAGATAAAGAAACAAACAATTCAATTATCTTCAGACCTTTTACTATCACTACATGATCTCTATCCATATTCTGGATGAAGAAGGTCTTAAAAATGAGTTGCCTCTCCATGTCTGGTCAATTAGAAATAAAGATTTTTTTAAAAAATTTTCCTTTTTACTCTTCAATGCACACATTTCAAGGGAAAAATACCAAGAAGCATTTCATTTGAGGAAAAAAAAAATAGGAAACAAGCTATGGCAAAGGCATTGTGTTGTAAGCATTAGCAAATTTGTCAACATAGAAAAAAATCCCTTATATGTACTCACACAAGTTCCTAAGGAACGTACTGGATGCAGCTGCCAAACACATCATAGTGGGTTAGATCATACTTTTCAGTTTGATGCTTCACTATAACACAAGCTCTTGCCAAGTGTTCTGTTTTTTTAAAAATACATTCTGTATGTCAAATAATATTACATTTATTTTTTTTTTTTTAATTAGGACACTTAAAACTTAGCAGTCTAAGATTCGTATTCAACTAATCATTTAAGCTCACAAAGTTATATTAAGGGCAAACATTTTAAACCAATGAGAAATTACAAACTAAAATGCAAAACTGTATCTTGATTGAATGTTGCAGCTTCCTTATTTAACCAATCAAAAGGCTACCCTGGAGTTCACATAGCAGAGTCTTTTGGAGTTGTCACATTACTATGCTAAATATTTTCAGAATTCTCAGATTTCATCTTCCAACAGCATCAAAATCATCCAGTTTCTTTTTCAGATAGAGTAGTATTATCAGTGACCAACAGACACAGATAAAAGCATATTTTGAATAAAATGGATTTCCTTGATTCCTCCATTTTCCTGATTTGAAACAGCAACAACTGTATTGTAAGAGGGAGTATGTTTCCTTCTGTTGTACAGAGGATAAGTTTGAGATGGTAGGCCCTTTAAAAATGTACATGGGATCATCTTGCCCCTTGATATGGTTGGCAGATAGTTTCCTGTCTTTATTCTATCACCATTTAAACAAGGCACATCCAGAGTTGCTTCAACAAAATGACAACAGTAACAAAAGTGTGCCCTAAACATGTGGGCTTTCTATATGTCCCTCAGAATCCAGGCTGATTTAGTCTTGGTTTTTCCATCAAAAGGTCAAGTTACACTGCAAGTCTTTCATCACTTGCTCTATGGAAAGGTCTTTTGTATTTCTGGGGTAGATTTTTTGTGTGTTTTGCTTTGTTTTGTTTAAGTCCCTATACTTACTACATTGAGATAAATATGCATATGATCGAGCTCTCACCAGACACAATTCTTTGCCCTGTGCCTCGCAGCAAAGTAAAGGTATGTAAATTGGCAACAGCAGTTTTCTGTCTCTTCTCTGAACAGATTGGACCCTGAGACAGGCCCTCTGGCACTCTCATTCTGCTGCTGATGCTTGCCATCATGGAATTGTCCCTGGCTTATTCCTTGCTCTTAACAGTAGGAAATCTCACAAGATTTCAAAGGAAAAATGTCAAATTAAAAAATATAAAATTAAAATCTCACTGCATGTTTTTAAGAAACATCTTATTCTTTAGAAATAAACAGAGGGCAAGGAAGGTAAAAAAATATATAATCCCTAATTCCATCATGATTTTTTTATTTTTGAAATGAACCTTTCAGAAATGTGAAATCATGACTTGTGAATTCATGAATTGTGGTATCTCAAATATTAGGTGTTGAAGTAGTCTTTAAAAATAGAATAATGAATTTTTGATTACAGGTGCTGCATAGTTCCAATGCACCCACTGGTTTCTTACAAAATAGTCAGATGTCATCCAAAATGCAGGACACAGCATTCTGCAAGCATTTAACATGTATCTGCAAGCAGACAGCATTAAATTTATCACATATTATTTCCAATGTACTGCCCAGATGACTAAAGATTTGAAAACATCTCATTTAAAGCTCTTTTGGGAACATTAATTATGTTTTTAATAGTTATGGTCTGCCAATTTTTCCCTGAATATATAGCAGCTAATTTAAATTTCCTACTGACTTTAGATGACTATGTCTCCAAAGTAAGGCATGTTCCACTGCCCTAATATGCAGCAGTGGGAAAATATATAGACTGTGTAGAGTGCACTTCTGCTACCTGTCTCTCACAATGGTACATGTTTGGGAATTTGAAAACTAATTTTTCTTGGCTCAGAACTCAATGTGTGCAACAGTTCTTTCAATCTCTTAATGATAAAAGCCTGACAAATGCTACATTCGATGACTCTGCACTACTTGCAACATGCTTATTACACAAGGAAAGGATTTTACATTAGATTTTTTTTCAACAGAAAAGCAATTTTGGATCACAAAAAAGAAACCAAGAATTAAACCCTTTTGTAATTTAGTATCTGGAAGCCTGCAGCCGTTAGTCTGACTCTGTGATTGTGGTTTCAGAAAAAAATAATCAGGGACTGCATGCATCTGTTAGATGTTTCCTGTTTTATGCTTTCACACATTTTCTTCATGTACACCTAGTTAAGCCTAATTGCCATAGTCAACTGTTGCTGAAACTGACCTCAACTGTTTTATCAGTTCCAGTCAAAATCATTGCAAGCACTAGGCAACCCCTTCATAACTCAATTAGGCTCCCAGAAGATGTCAATGATTTTTGGCCCAAACTTACTCCTGCTCAAGCCGCTGTGAGACAGGTGTAGACCCTTAAAATAATTTCTGCCTTGGTAAAAAAACATATGGGAGTAAGCTGAGCCCAGTGGAAGAAACAAATTCTCTGGCGGGGGATGTGAAAAAGAAGAACCAAAAAAGTGACATTGTGCTGAGCGTAGGCTATTTATCTTGCTAAATACACAAGCCAAGTCATACAATCTTTGTTCACTTAAAACTGGTGATTCCAAAAGAAACTGACTACATAATTTCCATCACTATGAATAATTCTACTGAATGAATATATTTAATGCACATGAATATTTATCACTTCTAGCTTATGAAGTATTTCTAGTACTAAAATCAATGTAAGAGTAAAACAATATTCTGCATTTAAAAGGTCCTTTACTATCTCTGTGTCTGTCTGCTGTTGAAGAAATTCTACAGTAATTTCAGTGAGCTTGACACTAACATCTGTCGTGGAGAGCAGATATCAGAAGAAAACAAATTACACTGGACTGCTTACACATTTCTATTGACATTAACAAAGCTGGTGTTTCCAGTCTTGTCCCTGCCCCAGTAAAATAACAATTCTAAGCGTAACTGAAGTACTTGTATTAAATACAACAGTGGGACATTTTATCTCACCATCTAGTTCAAAATTTTCCAAAACACTTATTTAAGTTATTGCTTTATAAAAGACATGTAAATTATGAGATTTTTTTATAAAATGTTTCACAGAAATTTGAGATTAGTGAACAAAAGAAATGGATCATATTTTGTTATCTATTTCAAGGGAGTGTAGAATATTTTTCCAATATATTTTTTTTAAAAAAAGGAAAATTCTCAAAATATGAACCACAATTTTACTGTTTTCTCTGCTAAGAGCAGTTTTATATTTATTTACATTTTTTATTTATGTGTGGGTGTGCAAATAGATTAAGTATCTACACAGTTACTATGCCATATGGAAAAATCTACAGCATCTAAACTTTACCATAAGGCTGGATGTTTTTAATGAACTACAGTTAACATTTGAAAGGTTCAGACTGTCTGATAGAGCTGCTGGAAAGGACAAGAGACATAGGGTTGTTTATTTTTTACTTCCTGTAATAAAAACAAAAAGCTTACCAAGCTGTATTTAATTTTAGTGAAGTGATGCAGGAAGCAAGGGTAGATTCAGCCAAAGTGCTGATAGAGAAAAAGGATCTGCGTTTTTGATACAACGTCTTAACTCATCACAGGACACAAAGTACTACAGCAGGCCCTGCTTAGACACGCAAATTCTATCTTTCAGTAAATCTGTGCTGGAAGGTTTTTAGTTGCATACAACACTTTTTTTTTTTTTTTCTTTTTTCATATTAATGTTTACTTAATAAAGATACTTAGGCATGCGATTCCAAAGTCTGGTTAGCAGGTTTCTTACCATTCCTACAGAGATTGCTGATGCTTTGTGGCCTGGACTGCTCATATCTTACTCCATTTTTTTTAGAGTAGCCAAAATTCTTAGAATCATAGAATCA
>VXBW01007016.1:20017-31911 GCA_013400375.1 Thinocorus orbignyianus
GAGCGGGGGCCTGAGGGGAACCGGGGGCCTGAGGGGACCGATCTGAGGGGGCTGATGGCCTGAGGGGAGCGGGGGCCTGAGGGGACCTTGGATCTGAGGGAACAGGTGGCCTGGGGGGACCAGCAGCCTGGAATGATCCACAGCCTGAGATGACCGGTCTGAAGGGGCCGATGGCTTCAGGGGACCAGTGCCCTGAGGTGACCAGCAGCCTGGGGTGACCCATGGCCTGAGGGGACCAGCAGCCTGTGGAGACCTCAGATCTGAGGGGACCAGTCTGAGGGGACCGGTGGCCTGTGGGGACCTCGGATCTGAGGGGCCCGATGGCTTCAGGGAATCACAGGCCTGAGAGGACCAACAGCCTGGGGTGACCCATGGCCTGAGGGGACCAGCAGCCTGTGGAGACCTCAGATCTGAGGGGGCTGATGGCCTGAGGGGAGCGGGGGCCTGAGGGGAACCGGGGGCCTGAGGGGACCGATCTGAGGGGGCTGATGGCCTGAGGGTACCAGTGACCTGTGGAGACTCAGATCTGAGGGGACCAGTCTGAGGGGACCGGTGGCCTGTGGGGACCTCGGATCTGAGGGGCCCGATGGCTTCAGGGAATCACAGGCCTGAGGGGACCAGTGGCCTGGGGTGACCCATGGCCTGCGGGGACCACGGATCTGAGGAGGCTGATGGCCTGAGGGGACCGGTGGTCTGAGGGGAAGCGGTGGCCTCAGAGGACCACTGCCCTGAGGCGACCAGTGGTCAGATGGGACCAGTGTCCCGAGGAGAACGTGGGGCACCAAGGATCCTCCCTGCCCCCCAAGAAGGGGTTGCCAACACCCCGGGGCCACCAGGAGCGAGGTCTGGCCGGGAGCTGGCTGTCCCCTGCATCGGCGGTGCCGGCTGCCATGTGTCGGTGCGGCGGCAGAGGGTGCCACGGCCACGGCTCCCGGCCCCGATGGAAGAGATGAACCACCTCATTAAGTACTAATTAACCTCCCAGAGCTCTGGGGCTCAGGCTGAGCCCAGCATCGTGCCGGCAAGGAGGAGAAGGATCTCTTTTGCTTTTGGTAAACTTGGGTACAAACTTCAATGATTTTAAGCGTCCAAATGAACACTTGCTCTATTAAACCTCCACTGCAGGTCGCTGTCTGCTGCGGGTCCAGGATTGTTCCACAACACCCAAGTCAGCCAAGCCCCAGGCTCCGAAAACAGGCAGCAGAGCGTTGAGCTGTAACAGCCCTTTTTTGGGGTGAAAACAAGCTGTATCAGTTGTCTTTCTCCAGCTGCTCCGCGCCACCAGGCAGGAAAACAGCGGAGAGGAGCAGCAGCCACAACGGAGAGGAGCTAACGAGCCGTGGCTCCCCCAGGGATGCTCCCAGCCCCAATCCCACGGGAATGGCGTGAAGGCTTTGCCAAGGGGCTGGAGCCCAGGGAGGTGGGAAGGAAACACGGCGGCAGCGGGGTCCAAACAGGCACTTTTATTGTGGTGGCCAAGGCTGACGGCGACGGGACCCCTCACACACCAACAAGCCCCCGGCACAGCCCCGTCTCTGCACGGAAGGAGCAGTTAATGCCTCAGGAATACGTCCAAAAACCCCAAAAAGCAGTCGTTATTTTTGTGAGTCAGTTTTAGCATTAATTATTTTGGTTTTTAAAGTTTTTTTCTACACGCCCTGGGTCGCAGGGAGGACGGTCGCACCCCGGGACAGAAAAGGAGCGCGATTCTTCCCAAAAATGGACAAATTAATGCCTTTCCATACACAGTGCTGCACGGGAGATGGGCTCCAAGAGCAGACATCCGCTTGCAGGAAGAAAGAACCCAAGTCATGGAGTGAAGCTTCTCCAGACACCAAAATCCTGGGTCTGGGTTTCTTTTTTTCCAAAAAAACCCTAATTTATTGGAAGAGTTTTGTGTGTCTGCTTTCTGAAGCTCTCGGTGAGCCAAAAACTGGTGGATTGGAAATAGAAATCCCTCATCCTGCTCCTCAAACAGCGAGCTCACGGAACGCAGCGGGGCCAGCCCCGCGTCCCAGTGAAAAACAACCCTCCTTTTGCCAAATTTGCCTTCGATTCCTGTTTCCAGACCTAAAAATCTTGGCTGTTGCTGCAAATAAATGGAGTTACCGAGGGGCCTCTGCTGCTTCGGGCAGGGCTTCTGCAACCTCCAACTAAGAGAAGAGCTGAAGTCGAGCTTTTTGCCCCCACCTTAAACCTACTCTCCATCTTTTTATAGCTTTACTTTTATACCTTTTTATAGCTCTACCTCTGCCTTTGCCTTTTACCTTCACCTTTACTCTTTTTCCAGCTCTTCCCCTCCTCGGGTCGGCCCCACTGAGGAAAAGAAAAGCACTTTTGGGGAATGAAGGCATTTGGTTCCAGCCAGAGCAGCCCAGGTGTGGCGCCGCGTGCCGCCAGGCAGATTATTTCCAAATTTATCCCCAAAATAGTGCTGGGAGAGGTTCAAAACAACAGCCAGGGAACCCCAGCAACTAGTAAAAGCAAAATATACAGAAAAAAACCCACCCCCCCAACCCCAAACCAGTTAATAATTCAGGTAGAAAACATTCCATGTCTTATAAAAGGGCTGCAGGGATCTAAGAAATAAGTATAAAAGGAGGAAAATCTCTCCTTTAGCCCAAATTAAAGGTGGCCCAGCGAAGGTTTGTTATAAAGAGGGGTCTGGGGGGTTGAGGGCAGGAGGAGGGGGTGTCCCCCCCCGCTGCTGCAGACCCCTCCGTGCCTTGGGATCCATTTGCATCCATTTTTCAGGAAAATTAACCATAAAAAAGCCCAAATTGGGGTGCCCACCCTCCTGCCAGACAGCGCGGTGGCAGTGCCCCTCAGAGGGTGCTTAAATTTTGTTAAATGGGTTGAATATTTGAGTTTTAGGGCTATTTAACCCCCTTTAATCTATTTCTCCAAAATTTCCCTCCCCCTTTTTTTGGTTTTCCCTCCCAAAGGTCGGGACCTTCCCGTTAAGAACCCTCAGCCATGAGTCCCAGCGACGCTGCGGCGCCTCGGGAGGTAAGGCAACCTGCTGTTTGACATTTGGTTTGCTGCAAATCACCTAATATTAACCTAAAAAAGAGAAAGCTGTGTACACGACCCCCTCCCCGTGCCCGCAGGTGGGCCCCCCCTCTGCCCCACACGCGGGCAGAGCATTTTCTTCCAAGTTAGGGAAAGTTTTGCTTCAATTCTGGTTATTTCCGATACCTGAGGCGGGGGGTTTCTGGGGGAAGGAATGGGCAGAAAAGTCCTGCTGGAAAGATGCAAGAACTCTCCCAGTCTGTCTGGCCCTAATGTCCCCAATCCTCGTTAACCCCTTGTTTCCCTCCACCATCACCCTAAAACAACGCTAATTAGCGTTTGGCTAAAAGGAGTTAATTGCCTACGAGTGCTCAGCACAAGCCCAGGACGGGCTCCGAAGAAACGAGGCCATTCCAGCCCCTGTCATCAGTCTGGGGAGGGAGGAATCATCAACTGCAATTAAATCTGGGGTTTTTTTGGGTGGGGGGGAACTACAAATCAAAAGCAGCTCCTGGACCCCCCGAGTCCTGCCAGAGCCACCCTCGTTTAGCCCCCCCCCGAGGATTTAAGGCTGATTAATTAACAATAACCCATCCCTCCGTGGAGTGAGCACAGACACACACACACCCCCCCGGCCCTGGCGTGGCTCCCCCCCCACGGGGCTCAAGGGGATGTTGATTTGGGTTCGTTAATGAGAATTTCCTGCGTGGGACCAAGGCTGCAGCCCCCCTCCCGGGGCGGGGGGATGGGGGGCAGGCTCTAGGCCTCTGCCTGCCCTTTGTTGGTTTTCTTCAGCAGCTTTTTCAGGTCGGGAGACATGAAGTAGGGTTTCTCGGCCGAGCCGTCGTTGCGCTCCAGGTCTTCCACTGCAAAGAGAAGCCCAGCCCCCACCCCCACAGCCCCACACGAGGGGGGAGGGGGGGGACAGGCAGAGAGGTTGGCATTGGCAGGACTCAGGGCAAGGAGCCCCCCAGCAGAGAGAGAGCCCGGAGGAGCCCTCATCCTGCTCTTTTAATAATTATCTCCCAAGGGAATTAAAGTCTTGGCTCATGGGGGGTTGGGAGGGAAGGGGAAAGGGGGGATTTCCCCCTCCCCAGTGCCCCCAGCCACCTTTTACAGGGAGTGGGAACAGGCTGATACCATCTAGAAGACAGCAGAGATTTGGGGTTTGGGCTTTGGTTTGGGTTTTTGGTGGTTTTTTTCCCCTGGGGGGCAAGTTTCCCAGCACCACAGGAAAAGAGGTCTCTCTTTTTGNAAGAGGTCTCTCTTTTTGCCCCCTCCAGCTCTGCCAGCCAGGAGTGCCCTTCCCTTCCTCCCTTTGTGCACCCCCCTCTTCCTCCCCCCAAAAACTCCCCACCCAGGCCAGCACAGAGTGATTTTGCTGATAATTATGATTTCCTGCAGGATAACCCAGGGTGGTCCCAGCACCCACCGCGCCCCCGCTCAGCTGCACCCACTCTTTGAAGCAAAGAGATTGGAAAAAAGAAATAGAAAAACAAACAAACAAAAAAATCACAGCCACCAGAACCCAAGGAAAAAAAAAAAAGAAACTCAAAGAAACACACCCCGAAACCAAACAAACCCACAAAAGCAGCAGCTTCAGAGCCCGTGGAAGCGCCCTCGGGGTGTTTTGAGAGGGATTTCGGTAGGTGAAAGCAGGAGCTTTGACACTCCGGGCTTTGTCCTCAGAGGGCAGGACTCCAAGACCTCTCTGAAATCAGGGATCTGGCTGCGTGCAGCCTGAATGGCTTCTTTTTTGGAAAAAAAAAACAACCCAAAAAACCAAATAATCTCCATCATTTCAGGACTATGGAGAGGAGAAAACGAGGCGAGGACCCAGCCTGCCGTTCTCTAGGGGCTGTAGCCCCACCCCCAGCTGCCTCCCACTCAAAATTAGGGATTCTTTTGGTGAGGTGGGGGTTGTCTGATGTCTCTGGCCACGCTGAGATGCCACCCTGGCCCCCTGGTGATCCAGCGTGGGGACTGGCCTCGATGCTCCAGCCTGAGGATCTCAACATGCTCCCACTTTGGGTCTGTGTTAGCGGGGAAACTCCTTACAGCCAAACCTCAGCCATGGTGCCAGGAGAAGAAGCAGCAAAGTCCCTGGACCAGCCACCACCTCCCCACAGCAACTACATTTCTGCCCAACCAGGACACAAAAAAAACCCTAAAAACCCCAAACCCAGCACGTTTTGGAGGAGGGATGCTGAAATCTAACAGCAGGTGACCGGCAACGGCTCTTTTCTGCTGCCCTAAACTGACAGCGTGAGGAGAGGGGAGATTTCAGAGGCAAAAACAAAGCTCCACGAGGAAGGGGCTGCTGATTTCAACAAACTTGAAAGCCAAAGACCCACGGATCTCCTGAAGGAATCTGGGCCAAACCCCGTTTTGCATAGAAGGAGCGGGGCCAGGAAGGAGGCTGGATGCTCTTTGCCCGGGGGGTGCAGGACGAAGAGGAAAAGGTGGAGAGAGCAGGTTTTTTGGGGCTGGGAGGACCCACCGACGCCCCTGCCCCATCCCCCTCCTGCCAGGAGGGCACCTCACAACCTCTCCTGGCTTTTGAAAGGACAGGAGTGAAAACCTGGGCTCCAAGGCAAAGCACAACGGCACGTGGGCGCCTCGCCGGGCGCTGCGGGGACGCCGGGGGACCCGGTGATGCTCCCACTTGGTTCTCTCCTCGACAAGCGCCTTCGTTTTGGGGCAGGAAGGTGGGTTTTGACCCAGCGTTGGGTGCTCACCACCCCCTGCCACCCTCAGAGGCTTTGAAGGACCATCCAGGGGGGGACAAGGTCTGCAGGGGGGTTGGGGGGCAGCTGAGAGTCCTGCAGCCCCCCCTGCCCTGGGGCCAGCCCTAGCCGTGGCTATCCGTGCTTTGGGAAGGCTCTGGGTTCCCCTTCAGCAGGATCTCACTCAGCTCGGGGGACATGTAGTAAGGCCTCTCGGGAGATCCATCGTTCCTCTCCAGGTCTTCGCCTTAATTGTTTGGGGTTTTTGTTTGTTTTGTGGGGTGTTTGGTTGGTTGTTTTTCCACAAACCCCAGGAAGAAGCGGCCGTGGCAGGGGAGGATGAGTGGAAAAGAGCAGGAAAGCCGGGGAGAAACAGGGCAGAGATGGAGGATGGAGAGCATGTGAAGAGAGATAAGACAAGAAAGGGGAGGGGGAAGAAAAGGAAGGAAAAAAGAGGGGGAAAAAAAGGAAAATTGAAGTTAGTTGCAGTTAGGTTCCACCAGGACCAAAGCACCAACACAGAGAGAGCAGGAGAGACCGCAGGGAACCCCGAGGATGGGGGAGGGGGAAGCAGAGGCTGGTGAGAACGCGGGAGGGAGTCAGGGAGATAAAGGAAAACGAGGAAAGTGGGAGAAAAACCACACAGAGAGGCCCCAGGAATCCAGAACAAACCCCCCAGCTCTGGGGTTGAGCCCCAGGGGGAGGGAGGTGTTGCCACCACAAACTCCTGCCCCGTGGGAGATGCAGCCCCCGAGGCAGAGACTTACAGAAGCAGAGGAAGAGGGTGTCCACGCACATGCCGTAGACGCTGAAGAACCCGTGGGCGATGAGGTAGGAGCCCACGATCACCGTCTGGAAGAGAACAGTTGTGCCCTCACCACGCAAGGAGAGCAACGCCGGGAGGAGGAAACCTGCTGAATCCCGAATTCCCCGGGGGAAGGAGGAGAAAGGAACAGGGGCAGGACTGTTGGGAGCCAGGGACGACGGTGGATGGAAGCCAACGTGGGCAGCGCGGGAAGGGCCAGTCGCCTCCTCACAGCTGCCCGGAACAAAGGGCTGGTTTCATCGGGGAGGGAGGCAAACACCTCCAACAAAGAAGGTCCTTCAGAAGCCGGGCGTGGAGGGGTGTTTTCCAGGCCTGCCTGTTAGGGATGTCTTCCTAAATCCCTTCGAAATTCACCCAAAGAAGACAGGAAAGCAGCTCACCAGGATGGGGACCCAGTAGTAATTCAAGGAGGGCGCCGTGTCTTGGACCAGCTTTATCCGCTGGGTGAAGAAGAAGAAGGCCAGGATTCCTGGGAAAGAAAAGGGTGGGAATGGCTGTGGGACATCAGGGAGAAGAAGGGCAGCAAAGGGGGTGCAGGGAGGGTGTAAACTGGGACCTAAAGGAACGGTTTTGTGGGAGGAGTGAGGAGAGGAGAGGGTTTTTAGGGAGGCTGGAAAAGCCTCCAGCAGCTGTAGGCCCCGAGGGGAAACCGCTGGTGCCCAGTGCTTACCAACACTTCCCACGATGAGGAGTTTCCCGAGGAAGAAGAGGAAATCCGTGACTTTATCAAGAACGGCCACCCTGCAAACAGGAGAGGGATGAGCATCCGCATCCGCTCCCCACCCTCAGGGCAGAAGGAAGCACGAGGAGGGGCAGCCCCGAGGTGGACAAACGTGGCACAAAACACTGCCAAGGCCTCCAAACAAGGCAGGTGGGGCAGGGCTGGCCTTTGGCAGCTGCAGGGATGTGGGAATAACCGGGAGCAGAGCCCCAGCCCCCACCAGGAGCTCACCTGATGATGTTCCTCATCAGCAGGAAGAAGGCATTCCTGGCAGAGGTGCAGAAGTTGGTGCCGTAGACGGCGATCTGGAGCGGGGAAAAGGGGCAGAGGAGGGAGAAGCGGAGCCACAATGAGTTCAGCACAAAGAAGAGGGTACAGCTCATCCCCATCTTTGAGTGAAATATAGGTAAATCCCACCCTGGAAGCGCTCCTTCGCCCCCTGAGAGCTCAGGGATTGTCGACACCCAGAGCTGGATCCCCCACCCCCATTTGTCTCTGCGAAGGTTCCCCCCACAGTGTCAAAGCAACGTGGCCAAGGTCAAGGTTTTCCAACAAAACTGCTGGGAAAGGCTGAAAAGCTCCATTTTCCAAGGATGCTGGGAGACACAGTTCCCAACAGCCCCCCAAAGACATCTCCGAGAGAGCAGAGACCCGACCCACCCCGCTCCCCTCCCACCACCACAGTCACCACCGGGAGACTCTCACCATGATGTAGGCATTTCTGTTGAGGAATTTGATGAATTTTTCCAGGCACCAGAAGCAGCACTTGAGGCAGCTCAGGAGGAACTTGGCAAACTTATTCTCTGCAGCTGGAGGAAGGCCCCGGCGGAGGGTGAGCGGCCAGAAGCCACAGACACCCACCTCTTCAGGCAAAACCCATCTCAAGGTCCCTCGCGAGACGGCCCACGGCCTCCCCCCACGCCTGGCTCAGCCTCCTCGGGAGGCTGCAGGTGGCAGGTTGAGCTTCCCGGGCTCCTCCCAGGCTTCTGCCACATTTCGGGATCAACAGAATCGTAGGTCTGGCTTGGGAGGGACCTTTCAGTCCAAACATCAACCTCACACTGACCAACACCATCACTAAACCATGGAATCATAGGATGGTTTGAGTTGGAAGCGACCTTCAAGATCAAGTTCCAAGCCCCTGCCCTGGGCAGGGACGCCTCCCACCAGCCCAGGTTGCTCCAAGCCCCTTCCAGCCTGGCCTTGAACCCCTCCAGGGATGGGCCGTGTGTCTAACCACATTTCTAAGGGTCATATGGATGGATGCAAACATCCCCAGTGCCCAGACAGACACCCGCTGACTCAGCCTGGCAGCTGTGGCACATCCCTTGGCTCCCACTCCGTGGAACATCTCTTAGAAGAAGAGGCAACTAAGAGGAAAATCTCAATTCTCTCTCAAAATACTGAAATCGTTCCCCTGGACGACAGCCAGGAGCTCTGGCACCAAGGAAAGCAGGAGGTGGCAACCTCCTTCATCCACTCGTTTGCCATTTTGGCTTCGGTACCTTTTAACTTGTGGTCCAGGTATTCCAGAATGACCCTGATGACCTGGACGATGGCGAGGATCAGGGAGCCAAAGGCGAGCGAGCCGGTGTGGTACCTGGGAAAGGCCAGACTGTCCCGGTTAGAAGGGGGACGACCTCAAGAAGCTCCCAAGTCCTCCTCAAGAGGGACATACCGGAGCGCGCGGCCGAAGGCGGAGAAGAGGGGGAAGGCGGGCATGTCGTCGGGCTTCTTGAAGGCCCAGTAGTAGGAGGCGAAGGCCCCCGCCAGCGTCACCTGGCCCAGGGCGATGACGAAGTTGACGAGCCAGAAGAACATGAAGACGTTGAAGAACTGGAGGACGATGAGGTACTTGTGGTAGGCCGTCTCGCCCCCGTAGAAGGCGAAGAGGCACTGGGCGTCGGGGCACAGCTTGGTGACGTTGCTGGTGTTGAAGGTCTGGAACGAGCACAGCGGAGGCTCAGGCAACAGCGGTGGCCGGAGACGTGCCGGGAGGTGAAGCTTTCCTTCACCCCAAAAGCCATAACGACTTTCAAAAGGTGTTATTCCTGCTTAATTTTTCCCCCAGCAGCCCTTGCACGTGCCAACGCCTCGAAGGGAGATAACGAGGTGACTCAAACGAGCTCAGGAAGGTGGAATTTCACTCGGGAGAGCCCGTGGGCCCCGGGGGATTGTTCAGGTGCTGAACAATCTTATCTCTGAGGGGCTGAGCGCGGTGTCGGGGCCGCTTCCCCCACGTCCTCACCTCTGGCCTGCAGGTCTGCCCCGAAAACTGGCACGCCGACTCGTTAAACACCTTGTAGACGGCCTCGTTGGAGGTGGAGAGGAAGCTGCAGAGCAGCCGTTAAGGAGATTTCACCAAACCCCAACCCCGAATCCCCGGAGTCTCTCACTCCTTCCCGCCCCCACGATGCCTTTTTCTACGCTGGGTTTTGTTTCCAGTTAAATTTAGGAGCCCGAAGCTGGGGGTTTGCCAATGGATGTGTCACTAATCCCGCAGGGTGGGCGTTCAGTGCCCTGCTGGGCCTTCAGGGAGCTTCCTCCCCTGGGGAAAAGAGGGGCAGGAGCGAGGAAGAGGAGGAAGAGGGAAGGATACACGGCGGTGCTGGCCCAGTAGGCGATGCAGAGGCACAGCAGGAAGAAGGTGCACAAGGGGAACAGCAGCGACATCATGATGTGACCGATGGCCCTGCCCACAAGATGGTCAAGACCTGGTTAAAACCCTCGTGGCGAGCGGGGGACCTCAGCTGCCCCCCCAGTCCTCCCACTGTGACCAGTGACAGCGGCCGCCTCTGCCTGGGGACGGGGCGGGGGGACACCCAGACCTGCTGGCCTCCTTGATGAGCGCAATGGCGATGAGGATCCTCTTGCGGAGGAAGATGAGGAGCAGGATGATGACCGCCTCCACGATGCACAGGATGATCACTGGGAGGAGAAGGGGACCCCCGGGTAGCAGCAGGGCACTGCTGGCCCCCCAACGGGTGGTCTTCACCACCCCAAGAGGATCCACCACGACACCAAATGCTCCTCAAGGGACATCCAGCTCCGCGGCAGAGGTGGCACCAAGCAAAGCCACCCTCCTCAGCTCAACCCTTTGCAAAGGGCCACAAAGGGACCGAGAAGACCCCAGACCAAGATCCCTTCCCAAGCCCCGGCCCCTCAAAGGGACCAGAGCGTGTCCCCCCTGCCCCATCCCACATCCCAGGGAGGACGGGGACTCACTGAACGCCAGCCACGTCTGCCGCAGGTGGAGGTAGACACGTAGGTCGGTCTGAAACCCCAGGTCCACCAGGGAGACGTCAGAACCTGCTTCCCCTTTTAGCTTTGCATATTCCATGTAACAGTGGAAGATCCCTGTGGTGGAAAGCAGAAAAATTGTCCTGTTTGGGCTGGAAAGCGGAGACCGAGGTGTGAGCGAGCCCTGCTCAACCCCACCGTGGTGATGCTGAGGGAGAAGACACTGCACAGACACTGTGTGGGAACTTTCTTTGTGCAAATCCCACTTGAAATCAGAGAATCGTAGACTGGTTTGGGTGGGAATGGACCTTACAGTCCCCCCAGTGCCACCCCCGGACACCTCCCACCAGCCCAGGTTGCTCCAAGTCCCATCCAGCCTGGCCTTGAACGCCTTCAGCTCCTGTTGGGCTTCTTCCCCAGCAACAACCCCTCAAGCCCTTCTCCTCGGGGATGCTCCGCAGCCTGGATTTGGGCTGGGATGGGGAAAGCCCAAGGAGAAGCCCCCGAGCCCTCGCTCACCGTAGCCCAGCACCAGGATGACCATCACGATCATCACCCAGATCATGATCCCGGCCAGGAAGCGGAGCAGGACGATGAAGATGAGGCTGGCCACCATGGCGATGACCAGCCCTCTGCGGGAGGAAGGCAGCCACGCGTCAGGAACCCGGGCGATGCCCCACCACCCACTCCCCATCCCACAGCTCCTCCCTTCCTCCAGCTTCAACAACGGGCCTTAGGAACGGGAATTCACGGTGGCGGAGGGGATGGAGCGGGATCCGAGCTGAAACCGCTCCAAAACCTCCTCCAGAACTGCTCACATGATGATCCAGTACCAGGAAACCGTGTAGTCTTCAAAGATCTTCATGGCCAGTTGTCGGGCCTCCAGCACCACGTTGGCTTTTCTGGAACACAAAAATACACCACGGATGAAGCGGAAACCGGGAAGAGGAGGGAGGGAAGGAGAGAAAGAGGGGAAGAAGCAGCGGAGGAACATCAGCCCTGACAGCCTGGACTCAAACAGCCCCTTGTCCTCCTTCCCCCCGGAACCAACAGCCTCTGCCAAACTCCCTGGAAACAGGAAAATCCCCCAAAAGGGAGGCTGATTTCCCAGCATCGTTTCCCTTCAAGCCCACCCCAGGGTTTCCACTTCCACCCCCAGAAGAGGAGGTTTTGGTGCAGAATGACTTGCAACCCCAAGATCCCCCTGGAGGCTTTCAAGGCTTTTCCAGGCTCTAAACTGGCAAACGAAGGTGGTGCAGATACAAAACACTTCTCTTCACCGTAATGAGGAGGAATCATAGAATCATGGAATGGTCAGAGTTGGAAGGGACCTTAGAGATCATCAAGTTCCAACCCCCCTGCCCTGGGC
>VXBW01007017.1:3269-27448 GCA_013400375.1 Thinocorus orbignyianus
TTAATTTTTTCTTCTATTTAAACATGCAGCTCTGAGCGACTCTAGGATAAACCCTGAGCGAGCTGGGTTATTGGCTTTGAGTCAGAAGTGTCTGGAAGCCTTAATGAAAACCAAGTGTAAGGCAAGTCTCAGCCACCTGTCCCCGGGATCCCCAGCCAAGCGCTCTGGGCTTCCATTAATCAATGGATCTGCCTCTTGGAAAGTGTCTTTTGCATGCTGGACCTCTACCCTGGGGTGATTGCAAAGCGGAGTTGGGGACCTGGAAGCCCTCTGGTAATTCCTCTAAGCTAGATACCAAAGCCGTGCTGGCACTGCCGGCGGCTCTGCCTTCCCAAAACTGCCACAAAAACCCTTGCAAGAAGGAAAAAAAAAAAAAAAAAGAAAAAATAATGGGTAGGAAAGAAGCTCTTTATGTTGCAGGTCTGCAGTCCTGCCCCCTCTCCCCAGGAGCAGCCCCTCTCCCACCTCCCTGCTTCCCAAAGATGCCGTCTAGTTACTTTTCAAGGGAAATTAGCTTAGGGGGGAATATTTTTTTTTTCTTTTTCTTACAGACATGAGCTGCTTTGATTGCCTGGAAGCATGATTTCCTGAAACCTGCTCCTTTCTGGCTCTTGCAGTGAGCTTCACAATAAAACGTATTGTGGTTTTGAGCTGGGTTTTATTTAAGAAAATGCCATTCTGGGTTACTCTCTTTCATGAGGCAGATGGAGAAAGAGATGAAAGGCTGACACTTGGGATACTTCATTTCTGCTCTTTAATTGTGGGTGGTTTCTTTTCTATAAGAACAGGCTTCTTCCCTGGGAATTGGTGGGAATTAGAGTGGAACAAATGAAAAAAAGGAAAAAGTAATGGCTGTTAATTGCATTTTTTTTGTCTATGAAGCCTTTCATCTCATTCTTCTAGGAACAGCTTTGTAAATGAGGATATTTAAATGCACTGCTTTTATAGACCCAGGGACAGCTTCTTATTACTCACTGCCTCTTGTACAACACTTGCTTTGGTGTAAGCCCTGCTCTCTTCCAGGGCAGGCTTGGAGCCTCAGCTCACACTGGTGGTACCAAGCGCAACCACTGGGAACCAGTGCAAAGTTGTGGTTTCGAAGACGGCAACCGAGATGGGATGTGAACCTGTACTGTGTTAACGCTTCCACTAACTAACTATAACTTCAAGATTGAGCCCTTGCAGCCACTGGTGGCTGGTGGTCACTTAGCTGTCTGGGAATGCTGAAGAAGACACGTGCTGTGGGACCCAGGCTGCAAAACAACCCCTGCTTTCAAGGGGTGGTGGGGCTGGATGGGAGTTTTGCTTAGTGTGGTGTCTGGTTGCTTTCCAGGATGAAGATATCTAAGTGGAGGTGGAGCAGCTTCTCCATCAGTGTGCGGTCCCAGCTGAAAGGCACTCTGGCCCTTCTTCTGGTGGGCAACGTCGCCTTTGTGATCGCTCAGGTGAGCGCATCACCTTTCTGGGAGGTCTCTGGGCTTTAAAATGGTGTGGTGTCTGGGATGGGTAACCCCTGGGACTTGAAGGACTGGTCTGTGCATGAGTCAACTCTCCAGCAAACACAGGGATGTATCTCTTGGCTTAGCTCTTTAGTTTGGGTTTAACCCAAGTGGTACTATCTGTGGCTAAGAGGGTGCACAGATAAGTTCCAGGGCTCTGGAAGGCCATACCCTGCTCTTGGGTGAGCACTGCTTCCTTGGTCCCTGCAGCGGTTGGAGCTTTCATTTAATTTGCATGGAGGAGTATTATCCTCTTTCCAGTAAACACAAAGCTTTTGGTTGCAACCAGCTCTTCATGTCCCTAAATTCACGGTGGAGCAGGAGTCAAGAGCGCACCAGAAGACTTGGAGAGCTTAGGATTGTTTGGGAGCTCGGTTTTGCCAACGGAGGGAAACAATGAACGTTTCCTTTCCTGAGGAATCCTAAATATTGCTATTTCATTCCAATTTGTAATGAAAACACAATTGGAAAAATCCAGGGTTTTTTGCTCAGATTTGACCTCAGATGGAGAAGGAAAATGCCCCGTTCGCTCAGAGCAGGCTGGGCAAGGGATGCTGCATGGTAGGGACACTGAGTGCTGCTTCTCTCCTTGACCTCCTTCATGCAGGACCTGGCACAGACCTCCAACAGCCTGGAGGAAGGGGCAGACGTCACTGCGTACTGGTGGGGAGAGTGGACCAAGTGGACGGCGTGCACCAGGACCTGCGGGGGAGGCGTCAAGTCCCAGGAGAGGCACTGCCTGAGGCAGAGGTACGGCACCCGCCTGCCAGGCTGCGGGCAGCTCCAGCTTGCTGGAGGTAGACTTGGTCCAGAAGGTCATCGCTCAGTAGATGAGCACTGGTGAAAAGGTGTTGTCTGGCAAACCCTGCTTGTGCAGAAGGTAAGGATGTCCCTGAGCGTGCTGCCATGAGGATGCTGTGCCTGGAGGATCAGCCAAGCTATTTCCGTGCTGGCCCTGAGGTGTCTCCTGTGGGGATTAGGGCAGAGGGGCAGCAGATATCACATAAGCCCATCCTCAAGGCTTCTGGGCACAGCAATGAGGACACTGTGGTGCAGGGTTGGTTGGGGACTCGCTGATCCTAGCTGCTCTGTGCATGGCACTGCCTTCTCTGGGCTGTGTGGTTGCCAGAAGGCACCTTGTAAACTTTGTCCCCATGATGCCTCCTAGGATGCTGTAATAGTTGATGCTGAAGGTAACAAAGCCAGAGAGACCTTTGCTATCTTTTCCAGTGAGACTGTGACAGATCTCTGTGTGGTTCTGCTACATGGAGGCTGATCTTTCAGAAGCAGGGGACAAATATATTTAAAAAAAAGGGAAAAGAAGGCTTTCTGACCCCCCGTCTAACCATCATTTCTTTATTCAGAAGAAAGTCAGTGAGTGGGCTGGCTAATAAAACTTGCACTGGAACATCCAAAAGATACCAGCTCTGCAAAGTACAAGTAAGGATATCCTTTTTCTCATCAGGAACACTCAATGTAGAATGTGGAAAGTCATGCTTGCTTCCTGCAATGGTATTTCTGGACCTCTTGGAGAGGGGACACCATTTATCCTGTAGCTGTCACCCTGTTGTCCCTCCAAGCAACAGGAGATCCCTCCTTTGGTGCCCATCATCATTGTGTCGGGGTTTTGGGCGTTTTGCCTTCACTGGAGTCTTTAAAACCCAGAGGATGGGCCTTGTACCATCTCCTCGGGGAGGGAGGGTTCCCCTGGCTGTCCCTGCAGTGGGAGGACGAGGAGGATGTGGCTGTGGATGGGGCAGGCGGTGGAAATGCTCCTTGTAGCTGGTTGAGATCTGCCAGAAACCTTTCCCACATTTTGTTTTCATCAGGATATTAATGTATCCCATTCTAGGAGTGCCCTGCGAACGGAAGGAGCTTTCGAGAGGAGCAGTGTTCATCATTTAACTCCCATGTGTATAACGGCAAAACATATCAATGGAAACCTTTATATCCTGGTAACAAGACATTCTTTGTGTGTTTCATAATGCTTAGCCAAAATATTTTGATAGTTATGATGCTATAGCCTGCAGGAAGGCTCCTCCTCTGCTGTTCTAAAGTGCTTTTTCAGAGACACAATCAGCTGTCTCCCGAGTTCAAAGGCGCTTTTTGCAGCTGGAGGGTAGCTTAAAAATAAAGTACCAACATGAATTTATGGCTGTAGCCTGTGTTGGTGGCAGCTCCTGAGGACCAGAGAGCTGAGAGGCTGGTGGAAGATATGGGAGCATGGGGTGATGGACTGTGCTGGAGAGTCCGGCTCACCCAAACAAGTGTCCTTTGAGCTGGGAGCATTACTGCCTGCGTTGTGTTTCGGTGACATTTGCTCACTCCCACACTCTTCATGTGCTGTCAAATGTCACCGAGATGCAGTCAGTCAGTTTGGTCATCTGGGGTGAGTGGCGCAGGACTGCAGGAATAACTTAGGAATCCAAGACAGATTTTATGTCGTTTTTAGGCACTTCACTCCCACTAAAATCAAGCATTAAACAAAAATTATGGCTTATTTATAGAGCTATTGGGAGCCTAAGACCCTTCTCTTGAGGAGGAGACTCCTGAGGGCTGGTTCCTCAGATTCTAGACACTCAAATGGCACCAGATTCATGGTGCCATTTGGGTGTCTAGAAAAAGACACAATGTCTAATGCAACTTTCTTGCTTTAGGAGTCTGTACATACCTAAGAACAAGTATGCTTCATGAAATTACTTGTTGCCTCCTTTTGTGTGAAACAAGCCCCTGTCTCACCAGCCTTCTTGGTAGGGTCAGTGTGGTAGAAGTTGGCCCGTGGTGAGCTGGTTAACTATAGCTACTTGGCTACTGTTGTCCCTTCCCTGTGGCAAGGGGACAAGTTCTTTAGACATATTTGCTCTGCAAGATGGTTCACCAGAATGGTTACAGTGAATTGTTTTGTTTTTTAGCAGGCATTCACGTGGCTCCTGGGGGATTTGCAGAATAATATTTTGGCATTGATGCTGTCTTGCTTGGGCGTGCAGGCCAGTGGGTACATGACATGACCAGTTGGCAGAGTTCAACGCTTAGCGTTGGGTTTCTGATGCAAATCTGAATTATTTCTGAATTTGTGCTTGTGGATATTGTAAAATGTGGTGCCAGTGAGTGCAACCAGCCAGTTGCCTGCAGAAAGCAAAGGGTGAATTAAGCCCGACGTGGGTGAATGTTTATGGAAAAGTTCTTATGTTTTAAGATGCTGTAGTTTTGAATATATTCTTGCTTGTATACGCATTTATAACAGTATGTCTGTGTTGATTTAAGTCATGTATTCAATGTTGATATGTAAACATGTCTATGTTTTTTTTGTAACGTGTACATGCATCACTGCTGGAAATCCTTGCACAGAAGGGTGGCTGTTACCGCTTGTGGCGCATCTCCTGGGCTGATGTTGGCCACACTGGAACAGGTTGTCCAGAGAATTTGTGGCTGCCCCATCCCTGGGGGGGTTCAAGGCCAGGCTGGATGGGGCTTGGAGCAACCTGGTCTGGTGCGGGGTGTCCCTGTCCATGGCAGGGGTGTTGGAACTTGATGATCTTTAAGGTCCCTTCCAACTCCAACCATTCTGTGATTCTATGATCCTGAAGTGTGTCCATCCCTGGCAGCAGAAGGGATGGCCAGGCTGTGCAAGGGTTTGCAGCAGTGAGGCACGCTCTCAGAAGTGCCATCTCCTGAAGCACAAGAGATAGCTTCTGAGCTGCTGCCTGCTCTGCATCTGTGCTGTTGCTGCGGTTGTTTAGCTTGGCAGAGATTCATTGACATTGGTAGGATGAAAAGTTATTGTGTTTCTGCTGTTTTGAATGTATCTCTATATCCTTTCCCCTCAGATGACTATGTTCACATTTCTAGCAAGCCCTGTGACCTCCATTGCACCACTGTGGATGGTCAGAGACAGTTAATGGTTCAGGCTCGGGATGGAACATCCTGCAAATACACTGATTTCCGAGGGGTTTGCGTGTCTGGAAAATGTGAGGTTGTTAAACATTATAGCAAAAATATTGTTAGTAGCTTTAAGAAAATTACAACGGGTGCGACATTTGCCTGACCCTCAATACTCCGTTTGTGCATTTTGTAGCCGATTGGGTGCGATGGCATTCTCTTTTCCACCCACACCTTGGATAAATGTGGAGTTTGCCAAGGAGATGGGAGCAGCTGCACTCACGTGACGGGCAGTTACCGGAAAGGAAATTCCCATCTTGGTAAGGCTGTTGGGGACTTTTTGCTTTATTTGTATGAGAGGGTTATTTTGAAAAAATGTATTTATTTTTTGACAAACTGCTTTCGGCTCTTACCGACTCCCTTTTCTCAGTTTTTCCCACGTGTTCTCTGTGTGTGTCAATGCCACTTGTAAATTTGGGTAGCGAGAGCCTTTTTTAAAGAAAACCAGTAAATTTGATAGATGCTTGTCAGAAGCCTGAGGTCTCTGATACTGGGTGGTGCAAAAGGGTTATGCAAGAGGCTGACGTCTATTTTAGTCTTATTTCTCATGACCTGGTAAGACTAGAAATAAGTGATTTATAATAACAGGAAGTTAGGGGATTTTGAAAGATCACAGTTTCCCAAATCAGTGTGATGTAAAACCCCAGAACATACTTCTCCTTAGTGGCCTAACTCGGGAATAATGATTAATGCTCTCTGAGGATCAGTTTGAGATGGGACAAGCTGTGGGAGCTTCAGTGGCTTTAGGAGGACTTGTTTCATTGCTTAGTGTTAAAAAAGAGGGAGCAGAGCTATAATCTCTTGCTGGGGTTTTGGGAAGACCGACTGGTGCAGGGTTCCAGGCTGAATGGCAGGACAGCTTCTCTAGCTGACAAAGCAATCTGCAGAGATCTTGTCTTGCACCAGTTCATCTAAATTTATTATTTGTGCACATAAAGGTTGCATCCTTTTTGCCCCTTGGCTGTGTTTTTTTCCACCATAAACCAGGACATTTTATAGTTCACACATTTTATCTTCTATTATCAATAAGGTCCTGTTTGCAGCCTAAGAGTTATCAACATCAGGGTGTTAGTTTTTTGGGTTTCTTTTTTTTTTTTTTAATCCATAACTCCTGATGAATGATCTTGGATCAAGGCCAGTTTGCTTGCTGTATTGCAGTATTGACTGCCGAGTGTTTCATTCAGATTATTTGTTACAAAGTTCCTTTCATTAATGTGTAGTTTCCCATAGGCTATTCTCTGGTAACGCACATTCCTGCTGGAGCGAGGGATATCCAGATAGTGGAACGGAAAAAATCTGCAGATGTTCTGGGTGTGTATAACCTCTTGGTACTTCCCTACAATGCATGCCTATACTGCCTAAGACTTTTTCCAATGCGAATATGAATGTAGTTTTATTGCAGACATGAGATAAATCCATAGTCAACGTAAATCACAACCACGGTGTCTAAGCCAGAGCCTTTCTCCTCTCTGCAGTCGGAGCACCTGGGCTATACAGAACCACATTTGGATTGCTTTAATGCAGAAACTGTTGGTCAATATTGTTGCTGCTTCGGTGTGTAATGATAAATACACCCAGTGCCAGACCACGGAGAGCAGAGTGACTTCACCCCTCTTGTCATCCCCTCAATCTTCTCCCGCTTGGGGAATGTGCAATGGCCACATGACCACAGCCCCAGGGAGATGTGACCTACACAGTTGCCTTGCTGGAGTGTTGGTGGCCACACCATCCACCTCTCGATGGAGGTGGCCAAGTTACTCAAGACGGGGGTGGAAAAAAGCTGGGCTTGCCCAAGAGAAGCACATTGATTCCGTCATGCCCTGATGGTGGCTCAGGGGCTCGTGGCCACGTGCAGGAAGGCTTGGATGAAAAAGGCTTAATTTAGTGCAGTTCCTAATTAGCTCTAGATGACCTGTCTTGGGCCACTGTTGGGTCAGGTGGCAGTGGCTCAGTGCTCCCAAGGAGGCAAGTCCTGCCATTGGCCACTTGACAGCCTGCTTATTGCCTGCAGAGCTGTGATTATTACATGGTCATGCTGTGCTAGTGCCAAAAGGGGGAGAGGAGCCACGTACCCAGGAGCTTACAATGTAGAGGGATGCACAGCCCAGAATTCTGGGCATGTCATCGCATGATCTGTGTTAGAAGTAGGTGACAAGTGCACTGTAATGTAGGAGAAACACTTGTTTTATTACTGTGACTCTCTAGTGAGTGAACAAGTGGCAATATTGCATAACTCTGATCTTATACCTGATGGCTCTGATTTTTCCTCTCTCATTTGAAGCTGTGGCTGATGAAGCCGGGTACTATTTCTTCAATGGGAACTACAAGGTAGACAGTCCGAAGAACTTCAACATTGCAGGCACAGTGTTCAAGTACCGCAGGCCCATGGATGTTTATGAGACCGGCATAGAGTACATTGTCGCACAAGGACCGACAAATCAAGGGTTGAATATAATGGTGAGCTTTGATTTTTCAAGTCTGTGAGGCTGGGGGTGATGGGGAAGGGAAAAATCTATGATGGATTAAGGAAGGAGTGGGCGTGGGAGCAGAATCCTCCTATGGTTTCCCAACTTTCCTGGGCAGCTTGAGGAGGGGAGTGGGAGCAGTGACTGTGCCCGATTCCTTGTATGAACCTATTTTGTTTGCATCAGTGCTCTCGAGTGCAGGCAGGGCTCTGAATAATGAACGTGGGCTTGGTGACCTCTCACTCTGCGGGGAGAAGATGCCTCAGGCATTGCGGGGGAATTTCTCTTCTACTCCTCAGCATTTTTATCCATGTTACCTGGCAGAAAAAGTAAAAATAAGAAATTGGGCCAGATAGCTTAGAGAAGTGCATAGTACTTAAACCCCAACCCTTTCTTGAAAGTAAGCTATCTAAAACCAGGCATATGAAGAAAAGTAATTCAATTTTTCTTCTGGGCAGCCAGCCAGAGCCCAACTCCTGCCATCTTCCATGTAGCCCTGGGCTCCTCTGGGAGGGGAAGGGATGGTTGCTTGGGTGCTTCTAAAGCATTAGGCCAGAAAGAGGTTGTAGTGCATCAGCTGTGAGTGCCTGTCCCCAGCAGGGATGTAGTAGCTGAAGGAGTGTGTGCATGTTCCTCCTAAAGCTACAAAAATTGGGTTTGCAGGCAATGGTGGGTAACTTCTGAAGTGGCTCTGCCATGTCTCTGGTGGCCCAGTGGCAGATGAGGGAGCGTGACCTGCAGCTCCCAGTCCCTGAGCTGGAGCAAATCCCTAAGGGATAAATAGCCCTTGGAAAATTGTGCTGGGCTCTAATTGTAAGAATTTGACAGTATGATGGAAAGCAGATTGGAAATAGCAAAGTAGATGCTCACCAACTGTCAAGTCCAAGATGAGTCACAAATTTTGCATGCCATATATTCGCTGCATCCACTAATGATTTAATTATTTTGCTAGGTCTGGAATCAGAATGGCAAGAATCCATCCATCACATTTGAGTACATCCTCCTGAGGAAGCCACACTCAAAAAATCTGCAGCCCATCTATTACACCTTCTCCGAGTCAGATAGCGAAGAAAGCAGAGAATTTGATGGAGACGTACCATTGGGTTTTATCCAGCACAATGCAACCTATTTTGGGAAAATCTCCAGGGAAAGGATAGACTTGGAGAACCAGGTGTTTGGAAGGCAGGACACGGAGGAAGATTTAAACTTGAGCAAAGGTCAGGAAACCAATGAGGTCTATGAAAGAGCAGAAACAATTGACTGTGAGCCAAAACTGAAGGGCAAACAACCCCAAGGTAAGGAGACTTGGGCCTCACTGTTCTGCTTCTCAGAGCTCTTGTTGAGAAATGCTCTGTTTCTACCTCTGGTGATTCTGCTGGTTTGTTTTTTGGAAACCTTGGAAAGTTCTTTAAAATATCTCTGCTCATAAATCCTCTTTGCCCTTCAGGTTCTGGTTTCTGGAGGGTGGGGGGTGGCCATGGGTAAGGTCTCCCCGCTGGTGCCCTGCCATGCTTTGCCTCATGCCAAAGACAGGAGGGAGCCCTGGGTGCACAGAATTCCTGTCACAACATCTTCCATCACCTCCCACCTCTGCCCAATGCCCAGCAAACTCCTTCCCACTCCAGTCCCTTGGGCAACCCACCACCAAAGTGCCTTGAGTGCTTTCTCAGCATGACTGCATGGGCTCTGAGGCCAGGAGGGTATCTTCCTTCCTGACCTCTGCTGTTGCTTGGGGCAGCGCTGGCAGGTGCTGAGCTCTCCTCTGGCCATGCGATAGCTGGATGAGACCCACAGAGCTTCACACTCTTCCCAAAGGGGTACAACCCCATGAGATTCCCCATCCCCAAGACCCCATCTCCTGCCTCTACCCTCCCGGCTGGCTGCTCAGGCTCTGGCATGCCCCTGCTGCTCTGGGCTGCTTTTGCCTGCCGGCCTGAATGCATTTTGTGGTTGTCACTGTTGTTTCCCCCTGTTGGCTCCAATCTAGATTCAAACGTAACCAGGTCTACTTACCAGACAGACCATGACGACAGAGACTTTGACCCCAGGTTCACCTCCAGGGAATTCCTCTCGGAGAACGCCATCACGGACAAGCTGCTGGACAAGACCTCGGACTCCAAGGAGTTGATGCTCAACATGACCATGAACAGCATCTTTGCCCAGGGAGACCCAATCAACTCTGTGGGGTCACACATTGACAGTCTCTATGGTGACTACGAGGACACTGATGGCATTGCGACCTACACCATTAATGGCACCTACATGGAGCTGAGCAATGGCAAAGCCATCAACACGTCTGCAGAGACACCGTTTTCAAATGCCACTGTCACCATGACCAGCCCTCAAGGGAACAGAACCCACAAAGCAAGGTAGGAGACATGTCTTTAACTATAGCCAGTTCTATTTATTGCTATTATTGGCTCATAATAGCCCTGTACTCAGTGTAAACCCTACGGCGTGGTTTCTGTCTGCCTTGGAAGTCAGAAGGTAAGTGGGGTAGGATGCTGTATGTGAAAATCTTTCTGCTGGGGGTTAATTTGGAAGGAAGAGCCAGAGGTTTGGGAACAGAAAGTCAAGAGAGAACTTAAGCAAGAGGAAAACTCACTGCCCTCCTTATTGGTGATGTTGGCAAGTCCATGCTGACCGCTGCCAGCTTGTGCATTGCTTTGCTCATTTTCAGAGCCATGGCCATAAAGAAGCTGTTTCCTTTTGTCTTCTCTCGACATCCTGCTCTGATTCCCCAGGCTCCTTCCTCTAAGTTCTGATGCAGCAGAAGTTGGTCCTGGTCCCTTTTTACCCACCCTATTGACTGCCGCCCACCATCCTCCTCACTTGTGTTGACAGGAACATGCTTCCAGCAGCTCCTAGGCATGGCCCTGTCTGCGTAACTACTGCTAGAGAGGCAGAGAGGGACATCAGCAGCTCTTCCGTAGGGACATCAGAAATAGCCTGGGTTTGATACCCTGATGGATGGATGCCTGAGCAGTGCAATTAGTCACTGCTTTGACAGGGATATCAAAAGCTCCTCAGTGGCAGCTCTTTGATTGATATTCGGGCTGTCACTTCAAGATTCTTTGAATGGCTGGTTTGGAGTGGTAGTGTTATAAAATGTAGTGGGAAGGTAAAAAAAAGGCTTAGTCTATCTTTAGCAATAGAATTCATCCAGGCAAGGATGGGCTGAGGAAAAGGGAGCCTCAGGATAGTGGTTTGAACAAGTCTGCCCAGGGTCTCTTGGGGTGCTCTGGGGAGCAGCCACAAATTAAAGAGACCTGCAGATAGCTGGGGCTGAAATTGGAGCAATGGGAGTCATCCAGGTCCTTAGACCCATGGCTGTGGACTTGGGGTTCACCCCCATGGCTTGTTGGGGCAGCTCTGCTGCTTTGACTCTTCTGTCTCCCAGCCTTCACCATAAGTGAAACGTGAGTGAGTTTTGATGCTGAGTTTCAGAAGGTGTGAAGCACTGAGCAGATGCTCTCTGGTTATAGTTAGCTGTATTTACCCAGAACTTATACTAGCTTATGCTAAAGAAACTTATGCTAAAGAAAATGTTCATGCAGCCAAACGTATCACCAAACTTCTTAATGATAAGAACATTAAAATGGGGCCAAGGGCTTGAGTCTATCATCTCTTCTCGTGGTTTGGCTTGGAAACTCTACCTCCAGCTGCCAAAGCAAGCATTTCATTAGCACTCTGACAGGCGAGGGCAGCGCCGGCAGCAACTCTGTGTTGTGGGGGCAAGGAAGGGGGCTGCCCCCCTTGGGACTCCTCTGGTCCCCACCACACTCTCTGGGTGGCCTTGGCTGGCACCTTGTACCCACACCTCTCTCCCAGTAGCCGTTAAAGGGGTCTGATGCTTTCTTGCCTCCTGGAAATAAAGGAAACTTCACAAGATTTCAACGTTCATATGATTTTAAGCAGCTTGGCTATTGCAGACCAAGCACAAAATGCTGGTAGTGGCTCCAGTACAGCTTTTTGTGGTGCTAAAAAGCAACTTGTGCTGTTGCTGGCTGCCCCTCTAGTGAAGACGCAGGGCAGGGATTTGAACCCCTTCAGGAAGGATACTCAGCACTGCTGTTTTTCACCCCACTTTTCCCCTTGGTTTCGTTCTATATTGTTCCCTCTTCTTCCCCCCACTTTCTTTAGAATAAAATACAAACCTTTCAGATCTGTATGTTAATATCCAAAAAAGTTTTGCACTAGCCAAAAGGCTGCATCCAGGTCCAGCGAGGGCTATAGCTCGACCTAAGAGATGCTCAGCTCCTTTCTGTCTCTGTCCCTTGCTGTGAAGTCATGGGGGTGGCTGAAAGGCCAGTGGAGGCAGATGTGGGCCAGGTGGGGTGCAAGAACCAAGCTGTTTGTAGGCATGGCGTTTAAATTAAAAAAAAAAAAGAGGGAGGAGGGCAAAGGCAACAAGCAACCTCATGTCAAGAGGCTTCACTCACAGCATGGAGGCATTGCTCAGTTCAGAAAGTCCCATAATTAGAGCATTTACTTGTGTGGGCACTTATGAAGCAGGGACAGCCGGGCATTTTTGCAGGCTCAGGGTCTGTGTGGTTGTTCTACCACCACTGCAGGGATGGGCAATCCTCTCTTCCAGGGGATGGGAGAGGAGGGACCATGTTGGGACAACCTGCTTCTGCCCATGCCTTTATCGCTTCCCCCCACTTTTTACTTATTTTTACTTATTTCTCCTCCCCCACTTGCAATCCTAACACCAGTCACTAATCTGTATCTTCTGGGGGTAAGCGATGGATGAGACCCAGCTCTAAAGCTCTTGCTGGTACCCAACACAGCAGGATGAAGCCCATACTGATGGTGGGATGTGGCTGTGGGTTTGGCATGTTGTGGACAGATGCTGGAGCGTGAGGCCCATGAAGAGTGTTGGGAATTAGACATGCTCCTCCAGGAGGAATGGCAGTGGAGAGGACAGCCAGAACCTGCACTGAAGGAAACAGTGATGGGATACAAGGGAAACCTCTTGCCCTGGGTGTGGGGCAGGGTGAGGGTTCTCCATCCTTGGAGACTGGCAAAACTGGGCTGTGCAAGGCCCTGTAGGACCCAGTGCCTTGTTGGGGTCAGCCTAGTTCTGGGTAGGCACTTGGACTTGAGACCTCCCAAATCCTTCCCAGGCTCAGTTGGGGATTTTTGAGCTTTTTGCTCACTTTGATTCCCTGTCAATGAACAAGCAAGGGAGGATCATCTCTTCACAGACTGTAACCAGCCAGTCTGTACACCAGGACAGTGCTGATCAGAAGAGGGACATTTTCTTTTGTTCTAAACTGTTGTAGCTCCTAGTGTGGATGGAGTTATCCCGTTACAGGAGCAGCAGTGTGACATGTTCTATTTCCTCTCCGGGACCAAGCTTTGCTGGCAGGGGGGTGGGAGGGTGGCTCTTGTGCTGTGGTAGGGATCCAGTGCTGCTTTTCCCCTCCTGGAGCAGCTAAAGTCTTTCTGGGGTGTGCCAGGGTAGATCTGGGCACCCTCCATCCTTCATCCTGTGCACAACCTGCCACAGCAACTGTGAGTTTCTCCTTTTGCTTAAAAATAAAAACTGAAATAAAGCACAGAAATGTGAGCCTAGGGACTGGACTTTGATCTGTGGTGTTTGTGTGAACTGATTAGGATTATTCTTCTGCTATGGGGGCTGCTTTGGAAAGATGGGTGGCCCAGGTTTCAGCTGGGAGCAAGGGATGGGTGCTAACTTTTGGTGCAGTTATTTGCTTAAAAAGCAGAGGCGAAGTGCAGGCAGGGGGAAAAACACTTGACCTTATAATAAAGCTCATAATAAAGAGAAAACAAGAAAAGAGGAAAACCCCACCAGCTTTGTAGGACAATGTGCTGCTGTTTGCATTTAGAGGAGAACAAAATGACAGTTTTGTCTTTGCTTGAAATGGTATGAGAGCTAAACGCTGCCCTATGACCGAATGTCTGATTTACTTGGAAAGAACTTGTCCCTGCAACCTCATTAAGCATAGAAGAAGCTCTTTATTTAGGGTCACATACATTAAAGGGACACTGTTGAAAGATTTTCTGTCCTCAGATGTCATAGAAAGTTTATTTGGAAGCTTATTTTCTCCTTTCAAGGGAGAGTAGTCCCGGTGACAGGATAACTTGGTGGGGTGTCTCTGAGAGCAGGGTATAGATCAGAGGATCTAGGTAATACCCTGTTTTCCAGGCAAATTGAAGTGCAACACCCAGATGTTGACTCTGTTTTAATCAATTTTACTGAAAACTGTCATCTTGTGAGCCCTCTCCCGGCTGGGTGGCAGCAGGCAGCACACCGCCGGCAGCCGGGACCAGGGGCTGATGCGGGTCCCCAGGCAGAGCTGTTTTGGCAAGATAAAGTGCTATTTATAGCGAGCCGAGGTTGTTATTTTTCCACAAAAAAATAGTGACATTCATTTCAGTTCCATTTCAAACTCAGGAAGCAACCGATTGCCAAACTGACAGAGCAAAATCAACAGGGAAAATGAGATTGTTGTTGTTTTTAATGCTTCTGGAGGCTCAGTGCTGGCGGTGGAAGGAGGGTGGGTCCGAAAGGAAATGGCTGGATTCTCAACAGTGTCCCTTTAAAGGTTGATTTGATAGACTGGACCTCAACTTGTTCTTAACGAACAACTAAATAAGGCAATTTCAGAGCTTCTGCTGCCTAGAAATCATACACGCTGCATATCTCGCCAGGCCAGAGACAACTGGATGTCAGGATACAACCTTGTACGCTATTTCAGTGTAGCTGTTTCAAGGGTCTGAACAAAGGTATGAGAACAGAATCGAAGCCTTTTCTTGCAAAGGTGCAGTATCCCTGACGTGTTACAACCTTACAGCATGTAGGATGCACTGAACTGGGAAAAGCTGTTGTTCTTGCTTTGACAAATGCTTTTTCGTACACCAGGCTGACTCCGTTACTCCTTTCCCGATGGCATTAAGGTGTTTGAGCACAGCGTGGATACGAGAGATGCAAATTACCTGTCTCAAAAATAAACCAAAACCAAAACAAGAGTGGCAAAAGCAAACGGGTAGGCAAATGGCATGCCTCGGTGTTTAAAAGCAGAGTGTGCTTTGAGAAGCAAGCTTATAAACTCCTGGGCCACGTGTAGGCTTTTGGAAGGAGTGAGCTGCTGAGATTTGAGCAGCCGAAAGCTCTGCTGCGTTGAGTAGCACGAGTCAGTGTGCCTGGCCCTGGAGACACAGGGGAGGAGATACTGCACCTTTAGTCACTGTATGCTGAGGGCCAGGTGTATTTGAAGCAGAAAATGCAAACTTTGTTAAATTCTGAACTGTTTCTACTTGTGGGTATTTTTATCCCATTCTCTCTATTTCTAGACAGTGGAAGCTCTGCCTCTAACCGGGCTGGGGATTCTACTTGGGGCTCAGGACAGGTATGTTGTGAAACAAACCAAACCGATTCAAACAAATAAATAAACCCCAAAAAATCAGAAAAAAACAAACCAAACCCAACCGCCAAACAAAGCAAATCCCCTCCCAAACCCAAACCCAACCGAACTGCAGCCTGCTGGCAGATGTGTGTGTCTGACGTGGCCTATCACTGCTCGCCTTGTAAATGCCTTTTTTTTGTTGTTTTGTTTTGTGTTTGTTGTTTTTTTTTCTTTTTTTTTTGTTTTGTTTTGTTTTGTTTGCTTATCGCTAGAAACAGATTGAAGTTGTTAAGAAAGGGCCAAGGTGTGAGTGCTGCTGACATGTACAGGTGGAAGCTTTCCTCCCATGAACCCTGCAGCTCTACATGTACCACAGGTAGTTATAAGAAGCAGCCAAATTCTGCACAACCGCTGAAATCACCTGGTGTGTGAGTCACTTTTATGTCTGTTAGGGATGGGAAGGACCTGGTGATGTGTAGGGGATCTCACGATCTCTGGAGCTGGTGTAGCATGACCCTGAATCTATTCCTCTGGGGTGCAAATGTGGGGAGAGGAGCCAGGGGCAAGAGCGTGCAAAGCCCACCAGGCTTGTGGGTGTGTTGGGGACCAAGACTTAGTGCCCGGTGTGTCTATCATCCTGCAAAACACCCTTCCTTAGTGGGGCTCTGAACATCACCTTTGCTTCCCAGGCCAGTGAGGCCGTACTGGGACGCAGCAGGATCCCCAAACCTGGGCTGACTCTCAGCATATTGCTTCCTTTTTATTTTTTTTTTCCCCTCCCTCCACTTTTTGACTGTTCAGAGGGCTTTGAAAAGCTCAGCTGCTTCCCCACGGAGTGAAATTTTGAAGATTGTTCAGCTCTGGCTGGAAACAAAATAGCATTTGGCTTTTTGATTTGGTTTTGTTTCTCCCACTCCTTCTACCCCAGAGCCTGGTCTCGGCTGCGAGGGTGTAAATCTCGAACAGTGACACAGATGCCAGGGATATCAAAACCGAGCCTGTATTTTTTTTTGGCATAAATCCCCCCTTTTTTTGCCCCCATGAAATGCTTCAAGCCACCTGATCTCTCTCCTCCTTTACCCCTGGGTTCGGGGTATCACCCATGGCTGGTGATGGAGCATGCCTGTGGGGCGTGCGCTCGCCTGCTCCGCTCCCCCATCCATGAAATAGTCCAGATCCCACAGCACTTCTGGAATTAGAAAGAAGGAAAAAAAAAATAAAAAAAAGGGGAGAGATCTGCAACCTAAAGGACGTCTCTTAAAAGAGCAAATGCAAGGATTTTACTTTTTTAAGTGTGCTGCAGCATTTGTTCTTGTCCCCCAGACACATGCCCACAGCAGGACTTTTGCAACCCGTCCCTCTCCCTGGGTTTCCCATCAGCTGCTTGTTCTGGGACATTTTTGATTTCTTTGGTTCCCTCTGAACAAATTTACCCCTTGACTGGGCCAGGCTGCTCTGCCCTGCTTTGCAGCTAGCAGAGAGAGGTTTTACTTAAATTTCTCCTTTCTCATTGCCTTTTCTTAATGACATATTGCAGAGAAGCCATACCATGTCAAGAGCTGTAGATCTTTTTTTAGTTTCATGTAAACCATATGTTCCCTGAGAGCTGCAATTCCTGTTACCTGTAGCCAGAGCAGCCTCCTGGTCCCCAGCCAGGTCCCAGAATGGACTTCACAACATTTACTCTGGCACGGCAGGCTGAGGGGGAAAAGGTCTCGCTCTGACGACACTGGCTGCCTCTGCTCGTGGTGGGGGAGCAGGAGGGGCAGGTGCCTCCTTGCAAAACCCTCAGGAGCTTTTCCTTGGCCCCAAGAGCTGAGAGGACCCAGGCACAAAGTGGGTGTGATGCATATAGAGAGAGTTGGGGGGATGGAGTGGGTTGTGGACTGTTTTCTGTCGCCTCCACCCACGAGCTGGAGAGGGTGGGAGCTGATGGCTGCGAGGCGGAGGGAGCTGCCTAGCAGACTCGTTGCCCCGAGCGTTTCCCATAAAAACGTGTTAGTCATCTATTGATCTTGGTGGCAAGCCCTGGCAGGGGTGGCTGTGCCCGCTTTTGGAGCTGGCCAAACTCAGTCGTGCTGCCCATGTGGGCTGGGTGGCCACTGCAGTCCTCCCCTCCCGGCAGCAGCCATCCCGCGGGCCAGAAAGTCTCCACAGGCCAGGAAGTTTTGGTAAAAGCAGCTCAAAAAAGAAAAAGAAAAACAAACAATCAAACAACCCCAAAGAGTTTGGATGTCAAAATCACCAAGCGTCCTCTGTTGTGTGTGTGTATTCTCTTTGAAACTAGGAGTGATGTCCACGTATGCTATGTGTGTTCGCTATGATGGGATCGAAGTGGATGATACGTACTGTGATGCCATGACCCGTCCCGAGCCCGTCCATGAGTTCTGTGCTGGGAGAGAGTGCCAGCCAAGGTACTGCCTCAACAGGGCACTCCCGGGGGGATCCACGCTGTTCTGCCGTGGATGTTATTTGAGGGAGGGGGCTCTGTGTGGATTTGGAGGGGAGGAGGGCAGTAGGGATGACCTGTAGGACCTCCCTCCCAAACTTGCATCACCCTGAGCTGCACTGGGACTCGGTGAGACTTTTCTCCCAAGTCATTTAGCTCATGTTTCTGGGTTAAAACTTCCATAAATCCTGGCAGGGTTTGCCCCCGGGGCTCCTGTTAAGTCCAGTAGTATCACAAGCTGTATCAGTAGTAGCCCAAGTGGTATCTGTCCCGACCAATGTGTGGAGGAACCTGTGTGTGAATGGGATGGTGGGTCTAGGTTTGCAAACTGTGCCATGAATTTGGACTTCTGGTCCCTTGGGCATCTTAAACATTGCTGAGGTCTGCTTGTATCGGGGCCATAGGTGGTGCAGAAGGGAACTCATGCAGATTTTTGAGCAACCTGTTCTAGTGGGAGGTGTCCCTGCCCATGGTAGGGCGGTTGGAACTTGATCTTTAAGGTCCCTTGGATCTTTAAAGTCGCTTCCAACTCCAACTATTCTATGATTCTATGCTGGAAGTCCTTCAGAAGGTTTCCTTTTTGATGTGACTCTTTATCCGAAAAGCCTGACTAGTCCAGAGCCAGGCTGTAGAGCTCAGGGCACCTCCACTGCGGGTTTGTATCCCAGGATGTGCTTATTGGAGGGTTTGCAAGTAACTGAGAAGGAGAGATGGGCATCTGTCAAAGAGAGGAGGACTCTGATGGTGTCACACTAGAGACAGGACAGTAAATAAAGCTATCTGGTGCGTGCCCTGGAATGGTGTCACTTGTGAACAGCACCAAGCAAGACCGGAGTGATGCCAGGGACCGGGTATGGCACCTGGAGAGTCCTTGATTTCGCCTGTGAAGGAGAACGGGGGAGGAAAACACGTGCCCTTTGTCATGTAAGATCTCATTGAACCCGGCAGGGTGAGGCTGAGAGCCAGAGCAGGCTGCAGTTCAGGCAAGAAAAGTGTGGGGAGGTGGGTGGTGCTACTGCTGGGAACATACCTGCCCTATAAACACCTTGGAGGCTTTAATCTCTATTTGCGTTAACTTTGTAAATTTTTAGCATAACCATTAGGGCGCTTTTCATGCTTAGATTATCCCACTGGTCTTTTGTGGAGCTGCCTCTCCTTGTAGCTGTGCTGTTCTGACTCCTGGGGCTTGCATTGTCAGAGAGAAGAGCTGCTCCGTGGTTTTCTGGTGGCTGCAGCTGGGTGGTGGGTAAACCATGGAGCTGCCGGGAACTCGAGCGGGGCAGCTGGGCATGTTTGCTGGCACTTGGGCAGATGGGATACTGCTGGGGCTGGCAATGCTTTTCCAACAGAAAGCACTAAGAGAATTTTGCCTGATCTAGACGGGAAAGACCTTGGTTTCATTCCCCCTCTGGATTTAGGTGGCACCTCTAAATGAGTGACATCTCCCTATGGCTGTGTCTTGTGCCCGGAGCCCCACGTGGGCCGGTGTGCAGCCGGGGGATGTGGCTCTCCTGCTTGGAGAGTGGCAGCAGCGGGTGGCCACAGGGGATGCATGAGGTAGCCCTGTGACAGCAGAGGAGCTGTGAATTCTGATCCATATAGATTTTTTACATTTTTAGCTTATTCTTAATTCAGAATTGCCATAATGTTACTGTACTATAAAAATCTTGACTTTTTCTGTCTTTACCCTTGTTTTACAAGCTGCTCCCTTCTTGTAACATCGGGACAGCAGTGCTGGCAGTAAGGGGCAGGCAGTGTCTCAGAGCAGATCCCAGCTCTTCCAGCCCATCGCATGGGGTTAGCAGATTTAGACTGACGGTGGTACATGAATCTCTGTCCCAGTGGAGCTCAGACAGCTTTGTGTGACATTATTGCTGGGATTTGCAGGGTGATGGATGGTTGTGTCCTCTCTGTCCTTTACCTGGAGAAGCAAAAGAGAGGAGCTGGTCAAAAAGTGTAGCAGAAGAATGTGCTGGCACACGTGAGCAGCAAATGACTCTGTATCTCACCTTTCTCTCAGCAAACTGGTTTTAGCATCCACCACCACGGCCATGAGCTCAGGTCTGCTGGGTGAAACAACATCCCATCCCATGGGAAACCTCTCCCATGCTGGCACCCTGACTGCAGCTCATTCCTATTGCAGCCATCTCCCTCCAGCCGAGAGCAGGCAGGGGTTTCCCATGGGATGCTCCAGCCCTGGTCCAGCCGTGCCTGGTGTGACGGCCTCTCTTGTGCCCACAGGTGGGAGACGAGCAGCTGGAGCGAGTGCTCCCGCACCTGCGGGGAGGGCTACCAGTTCCGCATTGTCCGCTGCTGGAAGATGATCTCTCCGGGGTTTGACAGCTCCGTCTACAGTGACCTCTGTGAGTCCGCGGACATCACCCGGCCGGACGAGCGCAAGGTCTGCAAGAACCCGGCCTGTGGCCCCCAGTGGGAGATGTCAGAGTGGTCCGAGGTAAGTCCCCAGGAACTGCTTGCTGAGAGCAAGCAAGTGTACCCATGCTTCTCTGTTCCTTTTCCAATTTAAGGGCATCCAGAGTCATCAGAGATCCTGCCTTTTAGGACGCTGGCTGCAGTCATTGCTTGTGGATGATGTGTGTCAGTAATTCTTTTCCCTAAAATGAAGCCTGGTGTCCTCTTCGATGGTCATCAGTCACTCTTGGTCTTTAACCACATGCAAGGTGCTGGTGCTGCCTGCTGAGATATGGCAGGAGCCCGTGGGGCAGGTTGTCCCATCACTGGAGGTGACACGTGATGTGTCATCTTCCCTCACACATCAATTATGACCCCATCAACATCCCTTCCTCACCTCCAATTTCACTGCACTACGTGGAGAATTAAACCCTTTCCTTGCTGTGCCTTAAACAGATCCCTAGAAGGTTTTTGGTGGTGCTTTCAGGACACCGTGGAGCTACTCTCGCTTGAGCTTGTTGGTTTGCTTAGGCAAACTTGTGAAAGGATGCGTGCACCTTAATTTATCTCCAGCACTATGGCACATCACTTGCAAACATAAACCTGTGGACACAACAAAACCAGTGCTGCTTCCCTGGGGATCTGGGACCGGTCTCTGAGCTCAGGTGGCTTTGGAGCCAGTCCCCTGGCTGCCATGGGCATTGTGCTGGACTTGACACACACTGATGGTGCAGGGAGAGGACCCAGCACGGCTTGCAGCAAACATATAAAACACATGGGGGTTTAGCCACTCCCATGCATGGCTCAGGAACAGCCCTGCCTCTTCAGCATCTCTCTAAGATGTGTAGAGGGAATGAGATTTTGGGTCTGTGTCTGTCTCTGAGCTCACCTGGGGTGCCACCACCAGCCCCCCATGGTGGTGATGGCCATGCATGGAGTGTGGCATTTGTGCCCTGGAGCCTTCACATATATTGACTCTGCAAAGGACCAAATGTGGTTCCTGGTCCCAAATGAAGCCCAGGTCCCTGCTAAGTAAGAGCAGACTGAGCTCCAAGCCGAGCTGTACATGGGTGCCCCAGGGGTAACACTGCAAGGGATCGGACTTTTCCTCCTGGGATGCTCCCCAAATGCTTCTTGATCATAATTTAAACGTCTCTTTTCCTCTCCAAGCTGGGGCAAGTCGTTTCCCTGGAGCTGATGGAGGGGCTGGTGCATTCCTGGGTGTTGCAGGATGTTTTGACTTTCCCAGCTGGGTAGAGAGGAGCTCCCTGCGCACGTGCTGGTGTGTTATTTTGACTGGCGTAGCGAAGTAGAGTGGCTTATTTTACAGAAATCTGTATTCTCCTCCAGCATGTGTCAGGGACAGATTGCTTGAGACAGTCCTGGAGTAGTTCGTTCTTAGCCAGCAGCAAAGCTAATCTCATTTGGATCCCATCTGAAGCAGGGTGCCAAGTTGGCTGGGGAAATAGGCATTAAAAAAAATAGCACATTTCAGGAATCTGAGGATTAACGTATCAGCGCAGTGTGTCTGAGCGCTGTGCTGTTGACACTTTTCCCTGCTTTACGTTATGCATGGAGCAAATGTGTGTATGCGAGACTGTAGTAACTCAAATCCAGTTCTAAATAATGTCACGGGGCTGCACGGTGCCAGATTTATCCACAGCATAAAAATCTCAGTTGTGCGGTTTGGGGAAAACACTCTCCAAAGAGACGGGAAGGAGCTGGCTGTTCCCAGGAAGGAGGTGAGGAAGATCTCACCCCGTCTCTTAATGACAGCTAAAACTTCTCAGCTCTGACTGGGTGTTTTTGGTGCTTTGGGTTTTCACCCTCTGGCATCACCTGGCAGAGAGTTTGCACAGCACCCGGGCAGGGTGCAGCCCTCCTTCACCTTCTCCTGGCTGCTGAAGCTGTTGAGGAGTTCTGGAGAAATGGGGTGGCTTCGCCATGGGTTGTTTTACAGTCACCTGTGAGTTGTCAGCGTGTGTTTTCAGAGTTTCATTTTAAATATGTAAAAAAACCCACCCAAATAAACCAGAAAGCAGCTCCCAGTTCGCAGTGGGAGCCCCTGCTGACTCTGCCCCCTTTCCATCCTCTCCTGGCAGTGCTCAGCCCGGTGTGGGGAGCGGAGCGTGGTGACACGGGACATCCGCTGCTCGGAGGATGAGAAGCTGTGTGACGCCAGCGCCCGGCCCCTGGCTGAGAAGAACTGCACGGGACCACCCTGCGACCGGCAATGGACCGTCTCCGACTGGGGACCGGTGAGTCCCCGGGGTGTCCAGCTGAGTGGTGGCCATCACCACATTGCAGCTGGCCCTCACTGGCTCATTGGTGTCTCAGGGAGTGTGAGTTTTGGGGTTGGACCCATCCTGCCCAGCATCTCCCAGTTCCAATGGATCCGCAGGCAGCTCACAACCTGGAGCTGATCTACTAATAATTCAGACCCTTCAGCCCTCCTAGTCCCCGTGTCACCTCCAGTCTCTGTCTCCTCACCGGGACTTGCCCACCAGCGTGGTCACCCTGGGCCACCCTGTCCGCCCCTGTGCCCTCCTCTTCACCTCCTTCTCCTCCTTGCGCAGGGCAGGGATGAGCTGCCAGATGATCTCTGGCACTGGGGATGATCCAGCATCCCAGTGGGTCCCGCAGTTTCCCAGCAGGTCCCACAGTTTCCCAGCAGGTTGTCCCTGGGGCTTCTCCCTCATGGGGAACAGAGCACAGGAGGGGGTTGCCATCACTTGCCAGTGGGTGTCAAAATCATCCTGTCTTTCAGCTGCGTGGTGTACCTTGACGGCGCTGATGCTCCATGCCCAGAAAACAAATCTTTTCCCCTTTTCTTTTCCCCTTTTTCCCGCTCTGTAGCATAATCCTGCTACAGAGAACCCCTCCATCCCAAGCTATTTTTACCCAGGTTTTGATACATTAGCATCAGCTAAAAATAAGTGGTTTCCATGGCAGCAGGAGCGCTGTGAAACACCATGTGTCTCTGCAAGAGCAGCCACGGAGGAGCTGGGGAGCCCCCGCTGCCTCCTCCAGCACTCGGGGCCTTTTGCAGTGCCAGGGAGGGGGTGGAAATATTTGTACCCACTTGCTTGGTCCTCTTTGCCTTGATCTCTGTGAGAGCCACCCCGGGATTTCATGCTCGTGGTGCTTCCCCTGATGCTGAGTTTTGCTGGGATGGGACCATGGGCTGCCTCGGATGCTTTGGGGTTGCCCAGGGAGGGATGCGCTGAGGTTTCCTGCTGCTATTTTAAGCTGATCCTCAAGGATCGCTCCGTGATTTGGGAAGGGTGGGGTTGGGAAGGCTGCCCAGCCCCACTAAGGCTCCTTGGACCCTGTCCTGGGGATGCTAAAGGGGTGGGGATGCAGATGGGGATGGGAACAGGGATGGGGATGCAGATGGGGACAGGAATGGGGATGCAGATGGGGATGCTAAAGGGATGGGGATGCCGGTGGGGACAGGGATGGGGATGCAGATGAGGACGGGGATGGGGATGCAGATGGGGATGCAGATGGGAACAGGGATGGAGATGGAGTTGCTGTCCCCACTGCTGACCACCTGCCGTGCCCGGTGGGGTTTCAGTGCAGCGGCGGCTGCGGGCAGGGCAGGATGATCCGGCACGTGTACTGCAAAACCAGCGACGGGCGGGTGGTGCCGGAGTCACAGTGCAACCTGGAGATGAAACCACTGGCCATCCATCCCTGCGGGGACAAGAACTGCCCCTCGCACTGGCTGGCGCAGGACTGGGAGCGGGTAAGTGGGGCACCCCCACACCCTGGGCTGGAGAAGGTGCTTGGGGTGGGGGGTTTGATTTTGGGAGGGTGATGGAGGAGGGGGATGATGTGCTGGGGTTTGATTTTGGGGAGGTGATGGAAGAGGGAGATGATGTGCTGGGGTTTGATTTTGGGAGAGTGATGGAGGAGAGGGATCATGTGCTGGGGTTTGGTTTTGGGGGTTTATGGAGGAGAGGGATGGTGGGCTGGGGTTTGATTTTGGGGAGGTGATGGAGGCAGGAGATGATGTGCTGGGGTTTGATTTTGGGAG
>VXBW01007017.1:36097-58805 GCA_013400375.1 Thinocorus orbignyianus
AAGGGTGTTTTGTCAGACAAAAACCGTGAGAATCACAGGGTCGGAGGGGAGGAATCAATTCAGCTGGGAGAAACCAGAGCATGAGTTGACAGACGCCGCTGCAGGGAGGGATACCTCCTCCCAAACCCTTGATTTAACCAACTTTGCAGCACTTTTAGTGGAGAGGGAGACAATCAGTGGCTGATTCCATTCCTACTGCTCTGTCCCAACCCAGGGTGGCCAGTGGAGCTGGGGCAGAGCTGGGGTCACAGCCCCGACCAGGCTGCCCAGCCATAGGGAACGGCATGATGAAAAAACGAAAAAGAGGTGGCTTTGCCTAAATCTAAAGTGTTTTGACACATTCCTGGATGGGGAGAAAATATCATGGCTTTTTTTTTTTATAAAAAGAAACCCACCACAAATACATGTAAAAATGTGCATGCAGTGGGGTGGGCACAGACATGGTCGTTGCCTTGGTTTTGCTTGCCCAACCCTCAATCAGAAGTCAGGTATGGCATTATTTGGAGCAGGGATGCTTATTATGATGTCTAAGGGTGTGTTCCTCCATCCAAAATCGCCCTGTGTGTTATTTCCATAGCCAGGTAACGCAAGGGGTTTGCAAAACACCCGCAGCCCAGCTCCTCTGGGAGGGCCATGGAGCTGCTCTGGGAGTTCCATGGGCAGGGACAAGCTGTGCACCCACTGGCCATCCTAACCCTGAGGGGATCGTGCCTGTCACCTGGGAATAAATGACCAGTTTGTGGAATGAGACAGGGCAGGGCCGTGCACGCACACACACACACAGGGGCAGGAGGGGTGGGTAACAGCAGCCCTGCTTTGCTATGGGACTATGAGGGGTGTGTGCTGGTGTGTCCTAGGGCCAGGAGCAGTGGGCTGCAGTGTGTCCCCACACCATGGCAGCAGCAGATGCCTCCCGACATGCAGCACGAGCTATTCCACAGCCAACCCTGAGCCCCAGCACTTCCCTGTCATCACTGGGCTCTCCAGCCGAATGATGAGGAGGAGCGTTTACTCTGTATAAAAGGATGCACGATATCAAAATCCTCTTTATAAAAACAATAACAACAACAACCAACAGAAGAAAGAAAAAAAAACGTCACACAGCACTAGAAAACCTCGTGTCCCAGCTGCAGCTGTCCTTTTCTTTGGGATTTATATCCTTCCTGCCCCTTTACATTGCCATCGAGCGCATCTCTGCCTACAGAACATAGAAATACATTCCTTTTTGTTTGGTTTTTTTTCAAAACTCTTCCATGGATTTCCAAAAAAGTTCTCCCCGCTGTTAAAAGCTGTGGCGGGGTGTGATGCGACGCAGCTGAGTGCCTCACACGTCGGTGCTGATGCTGCGGCTGCGGGAGAAGGCTTCCCGCATGGCCGAGAGCCGGTTGGGGTTGAGGGCCTGCAGGTTGGCCACGCTCACCGGCAGATCCAGATCCTCCTGGCTCACCGTCTTGTAGCTCACCCGGTCGCCCCCGTTGTGCAGCTCCTCGGGGGGTTCCTGAAGGAAGAAGGTGGGGGGCTCGTAGGGCACGCAGCCCGGGCAGCTGGGTCGGCTGGGGGTGGACTTCTTGATGAAGGGTGATGAGGAGTAGAGGGACGGGCCGTTGGTCAGCACTACGTTGCGGTTGCAGTGGAGCGGCGGGATGTGGGAGTGCACGGCGNGTTCCCAAACCCTCAGGGGGTTAGAAATCAGGAGGTCTCTGTGGGAGGTGATGGGCAGGATCAGTCCAGATCCTGGCACTGGGCACCTGTGGAAGCCATCAGGGAGTCCCCCGTACCCTCTAAATGCCACCTTGCAGGTGCAGGGGGATAAAAAGCTTCATTCAGGGTAAGAGATTTAGTGAACAGCAGCTCTGGGGTCACTTCTGACTGTTCTGCATGCAGGACAGGGGAAACAAAGGAAATAAAACCTTCTGCACAGTGCCCACGGCACACAGGGCACCCTCCCAACCTCTGCCTGGTGGCAGAGAGCTTCAGTGATGGGAGAAGAAGCATTGCAGAAAGGATTTCTGAGCTGTACACATTTTTCTCTGAGCCTATAATCCATTTTCCCCATGAAAACAATGTGGTATTTTAATTTGGAATAACGGGAGCTGCTAAGTGAGCCTTTAATGACTGTAGGGACCGGTGCTCTCCCCTCCCTGAGCAGAGAGCTGAGGTACAGGATGTGTCTGCTGCAGGAGGCACCAAGCTCCTTGCCTCTGCCAGGGCCAAGCCACAGGGTTGGGGAGTCTGTGAGGGCACCCCAGGATGATCCTTCTGATCACCTTGGGCAAGCTGCTCATTCCCATCACAGCAAATACTGTGGCATCCTACAGATGCCATGGCTCAGCTTGGCTCTACGCTTGTGTTTTGGGGGTCCACCAGCACCCTCCTCTCCCTGGAGTGACCTAACAGGAATCTGGGTGCTGACACAGCACTGGTAGTGCTGGAAGGTCCCTGCTTCTGGCTCTACTGGGCTCACCCAGAGGGCAGATGCTGTGCATCACACCAGCCCTACAACACCTCCACGGGTCCTGCCCTGAGCACCCCTGCATCATTCCGCGATTCTGTGATCCCTGCCCTGAGAGCTTGCAGGATGGCTTTGATTTTCCTCCATCCCACACAGATGAAGAAGACCAAGCTCTTTGCCATGGGAAGGATGCTGGGGGGACACGTACCTGCCTGCAGACACCTGCCAGCAGCCATGCACTACCACCAGCATCACTCCAGCAGCCCTTTAGTGCCACACTGGTGGGGCTGGCAACAGGAGAAGCGGCATAAATTAAGAGAGGAATTGTACCCTGACCACCTACTCTACAAGCATTTTAACAAAGCTGGCCTCCAGCTCACGCTATCAGGTTAAAACAGAAAAAAAACCATCAAACCCAGCCACCCCAGCCCCAAATTACTTCAGCACCCGAGGAAAAGCAACCGTATCTGTCAGGGATTTAACTCGCTTCCAAAGAAAATAAATCTGTGGCATATTTTCAGGCGCTTAATGTCCTGCTAAAGTTGGGTAAGTGCTGAATGGCTAAAGCAGTATCACATTTTATGGTGCTGCTGAGGAGCGCTGTAGGAGGGAAGGTAATTTATAACGATGTCTGAACGCCTCCTAGCACCGCACGGCCACGGGGCAAGCACCGGGCCAAATCCTGCCCAAATTCCTCGGGCAAAATGCTCTGAGGAGGCTCGGGGCGGGAAGCCGGAACCCAGTCAGGGGGAGAGTTTGCAAAAAAATTCATTAGTGATTTAGAAACGCTGACTCCCATTTAAAGAGGGATGAAGGCACTTTGCTGCAGACCTCAGGCTTCACTGGGTGCTGTGGGCACACACTATGGCCCAGCAGAAACGGCTGGAAATGCCCATTCTTTGCTGGTCCCCTCGGGAATCACCCTGCCAGCACCAATCTCAGGGCAGGGACGTGCAAGGCAAACGCAGGACCTGGCTCTGGGGTGGCCAGACTCAGCCCTGCAGCCTCTTAGGGATTCGCGCTGCACCCATCAGAGAGCACCAGCATCTCAGCAAGCTCCTCGCCACCCCCAGACGAGAGGTGGCAGGCAGGGCTCAGGCCAGGAGGTCTCCTCGGCTTCCTCACCGGTTAATTAAACAGCCGTCTTCCCCGGGGGGACAAGCCAGGGACACACAGAGCCAGTTTTCATGGTTTCTGTCCAGCTGTAGTCAGCCAGACGTGGCATCACAGCCACTGCTCCATCCAGAGCAAGACCATTTGCATTTCATTCTTTTTTTTTTTTCTCCCATAACATACTTGTCTGATTAAAGCTGCGTACCTGGAAGCATTAAACTCTCCAGCGTGCAAAGGGGGAGGAAAGCAGAGCACGTGGAGGCCCATAAGCAGAACAATTCCTGTCTAGACCTCCTTTTTACATTTGTTCCTAATTTCACGCTCCGCAGGCTCCCAGATTCATATATTTAGTAATAAATATCCTGGTAAAAGGAAGTGCTTTGCAGCTCTGCTGTGGTCTTGGAGAAAGCATTAGGAACGCAGGCACTGAGAGACGCGGTCCCAGCAGACGGTGGCTTCGGTAACGTTAGGAGCCCTCCAGCTACCAAGGATGCCTGAACTCCCCCCCAGCCCCTCTGTCCCATCCAACTCCAGCACGTCCTCCATCACTGCCAGACAGCCAGAAGGGGCTGTGGGGGGATGTTAGCTCCCTAAAGGCTGTTTGCCCCCAGCCCGGGAGCACTTTGCTGTAGGAAAGTGTTTCCCAGTGCCATGGGGTGATCAGGGATGGTGCCTCTCGGGGTTACTGGGAGCCACCACCCTGGTGCAGGCACATGGGAGCTTGGGTGCAAGGCATCCCCCTTCCCTGGCACCCTGTTTTACTTCCCCAGCGTGCAAAGGACAGGTTGTGCTTCAAGAAACCAAAGACACGTCACTGCACAGTTGCTACGAAGCTGCTCCTGGATGAGCTGTTTGGTTTTAGACACAATCCTGGTTTCACCAGGGCATCTACTGCTGCAGCTACAGCAGCACCATCCCCATAGCTTTGCAGCAGCTGGAAAGTCCCAGGGTGTGAGAAAATGCCCTTTTCTATTCCCTGCAGCCTGGAGAGAAGACACAAGGAGAACTCCCATCTGCTCCACCCCTGGACTGGTGGCACCTTTCCTTGCTGACATCCTTGCCATGGCTGAGGACGTGGGCTTTGAAGTTTGCTGCTCTATAGGAGCCAGGACTGCATCAATCTCTGCTCCCCTTCAGCTTTGGCACTGCCAGGAGGGACCGATGGACCTTCCTGATGGGCTGCAGCCCAACGCAGGATGCTAGAGAAGGGATGAGGAAAGTTTCCCACAGGCAACAGAGAATGGGAGAGCACAAATCACACTTGACAATGGAGAAGGGGGAGAATCGAGAAATCACCCCAAGTCAACCCACTCCAACATCTTGAATGTGGCCCCTGGACCACCAAGGGTGCCTGGCGTGGCGAGAGGCTGTTCATGGTTGCATCTCATTGCCGGGACCGTGCTGGGAGTGAGACGGGACAGACGGCTGTGCAGCCAGTGCTCTCGGGGCCTGTGTGGGAGGAAGGCTTCAGAGCAGCCGGGGGGCTGAGCTCAGCCCATCTGAGGGCTCCAAAACACTGAGCTCCAGGTGCTGGAACACTCCAGACACAGCTGGCTCTCATGGACTGGCCTGACCCTGACTGTGGAAGCTTTGGGAGAAGACGACCTGGGAACTGCTGTGGAGATCACTCCAAGGTTTCTTTAAGAGACCCTCAAGTGCCTAGTTAAGCCCATTTATAGGATTTGCAGGTGTTCAGATCAATCTTCAGGCCAGACCTTTAAATGAATGGGGCCTCTGACCATCCCATCCCATCCCATCCCATCCCATCCCATCCCATCCCATCCCATCCCATCCCATCCCCAGGATGAAACAGTCACCTGAAAGCCTTTTGCACTACCTGAAAGTGCTCTCGTGACCAGAACCAAAAAATCCCAGAGTGCTGGTCCCACTGAGAGTCTGCCTGCACACCACCAGCAGCCCTGGGACCTGCTGCCCCTACAGCCAGAAGCAGCACAGCCTTCTATTTAACTAGGAAGTTGGGATTTCCCTTATTCACCTGAATGCAGAAGCTGGAGATTTAGACAAACTACCCAAACTAGGTACGAAACAACAACCGGTAGCACAGACGTGAGTGCTGGCAGGACTGGTCACACCTGGAACCCCAGCACTGGAGCAGGCAGGAGCTCAGACCCCACAATAAACACACAGGAAAAAACACACAGCCAGAAACACCCCACACTGGGCTCAGACCATCTGCATGAGACCTCTGGCCCTTGTCCTAGGCCTTCTGCAGATCACAACGATGGTCTCATATATGCAGAAGGGATCAGGGATCAGCTCTGCCCTGCACTTCCAAATGGCCAAGATGGAAAAAGGAAAGAAAAAAAAGGGAAAAAAACCCCAACCCACCCCACCCAGGAGCAGAGGAGGCCAGCGCCGTGTCCTGAAGTAACACCATCCTGCCTTGTCTTGGCTCTGCTCTAGGCTAGCACATCCCTGGCCGAGCTGTGTGCTTGGCTGAGCCCTGCTGCCGTGCGTGGGTGTCCTCCCGCACCCGGGAAGGGCCTCCGAAGGGGGAGCCACCCTGCACGCCAGCACAGCCCCCCCAGACCTCCATCCTGCCAGCACCGAGCCTCCTCTGAACATCATGAGTGATGGCTGGTGGTGGGTCAGGTTGTTCGGGTTGCTCTGGGGAGAAGACCCAAGGGAGGCACCCCAACAGGGGAGATGTTCAGGTTGGGAAAATGAAGTCCTGTGTGGAATCTGGGGGTTGAGAAGAAGTGTATGGGGGGGAGCACAAGTCTGACCCTCCACGGTGGAGGGCCACAAGCTCCATGGGTCTTCTCCTGGGTGGGCGACGCTGACATTTCCCGTCTCATCCTATTTCCCACCTCATCCAGGCACAACAAACCCTGATGACGATGCTTCTGACCAAACCATACTTCAGAAGCAAGGAAAAGAGCTCAGCAAGGGGGGAAATGGGAGAGCACGAGTGATGTCTGAGATGCTGCTTACCTGAGCTGCTGGATCTTGCTGCTGCTGCGGCTTTCCTGGGTGCAGAGACCCAGGACAAGAGGAACAAGAAATCCCACTGTAATAAACTTACCAGGACAGAGCAGACTGGACCTGAGCCCTTGACGCTGAAAATTTTTGGGGTGAGCCTGGCTTACACTCTTCTGTTTTCCCCCCTCCAGTGCCACGTAAGTGCCAGGGCTCTGCCCAAGGGTGAACCCCGAGAGCACGGGCGTGAAGGAAAGCCACTGCCCAGCCAGCAGCCACCAGCCTGGGAGGTGGGAAAGCAGCAAATAAGTTAGAAGCCAAAAGCAGTTTGGTGGCAAATACAGCCTTATTTCTGCATTTCCCCCAGTTCCTGTAACCCTACCCAGTCAATGAATAAGAGCCGGGCTGCTAGGAACAGCCGGGCAGCCAGCCAGCAGAAGACTTTGCATTTACAGAGCCAGCGGACAGGGCAGCTGCCAGAAACACAGGCGGAGAACGTGGCTTTCCATATGAAAAACACTTTAAGCAGAAGGCCTGCATCACTTTTGTTTGCTTTCTCTCTCTCTTCCCCCTGACGGCAGCACTCCTGGCCTGGGGGTTGATGCTCTGCTTAAACAGCAGGGATTTAAATGGCCAGCCTGGACCGTGGGTGGGCTGGGGAAGGGGCACGTGGGGGTTCAGTGCCTGTGGACCCATCACTTTGACAAGACCATCTGAGCACTTCTCAACACCAGGACAAGACAGGACATGTCTCATGAATCCTTCCCCTTCTCAGCACAAATATGTCCCGTGTGGGACTCCCTCTTATCTCCAGGCACCAAGTTACTTCTGAACATTTTATGAGCAGAGGGTACTTAACTCCCTGCTGTCCCCTTTTTGGAGAATTCTACTCACAATTCCCCAGGCTGATACGAGGCAGATGGGTCCTCCTGGGTGCTGGAGATGGCTCAGGGATCCCAGCAGCCCCATCCTCTGATCTGCACCCATTGAGATTGCACTTGCCCCCACCTCTGCTCAAACACCAGCCCTTTGCAGGGTGGTTCCTGCACTCAGGAGGTGCAACCCCCTACTCTGAAAATGGGGGTTTTCATCACTACTGATAACCCCTGGAGTAAGAAGGATTTTTAGAAGTGAGCCAATGGCACAGCAGAGCAGGCTCCACTGCCTGAGAGATGCAACCACATCCGGGCTGGTGCTGTCAGGCTGTAATCCTACAGGATGGGGAGCAAAACATTTCACACCCACCTGGAATCACATGGCTCTTTCTGGTGGCCTTAGAGCCTGGTTTGAAGTCAGTTACAGAGGTCACCAATACTCTTACAGAGGTAACTCACAGCTATGCCTGCAGTGACCCCAGTCCTTCTGCCCACTGGGATGGACCCCAATGGTTCAGCTCCTGCCGATGTCCAGACCAGAAACAACACATTTCAAAGGCAACCTATATGCAGTGCCTGATAAATTATTCAGCAGATAGGACACTGCTGGAATAGTGCTGAGCTCTGCAGAACAGGATCCCAGCCACCTCCAGTGGTGCATGGCATGGCTTGGGCAGGGCTGGGATGGCAGCTCGGGGCAGGCTGCGATGGGGACTCATGGGGTGCCTGGGAATGGCCAAAGACAGGAGGACACCACCGTGGCTGTGAAAAGGAGATGAGAGCTGGGTGCGAGAGAGCCCTCTCCACCTGCAGGCACCGGCTCAGCATGTTCTCACACTGGTTTTAGTGCTCCAGCAGTGAGAGTTAAGCCTGGAGCTACACCAGGCTAATGCGAGATGTGCATCAGGATGATACAGGGATGTATTTCCATCAGTCATAACCCCCCAGTAAACTCCTTTAGGGGACTGGAGAGCCTGGGGTCTGTTCCTCTCCTCTCTGCTCATTTCCAGCTCAGCCCTTCGCAGCCAGAAACTCTCCCCCAGCTGTGCAGATGGTCAGGCTGAGATGGGGAATGGGGACAGCCAAATGTCACAGTGACCCGTTCCTCCTTTCTGCTCTTACTATCATCTCATATAATGATATATAATGATGATATCATTAAACCACAGGTTTTTATCATCCAAAGCGTTTTGGATTACCAATTTATAGAAAAAACATAGCTTTTCTGATAAGTTATATAAGTTTTTTCCATATTGCTGAGGACACCCTGTGCTCATTTCCCTTCAGGTGTCCCTGCTAGATGTGGCACTGCCGGGGCAGCCAGGCTGTGCTGCTCAAGAGCAGCTCATTAGCCACAAAACCCAGCAAAAGGGGCCCAGGAAGATACATCACACAGCATTTCCAGATTCTAGATTTTCCTGAAGCTTAAAAAAAAGCCAAAGTTCACGGGGCAGTTAAAGATGCTCTCCCACCAATTCCCATTGTTATTTTTTAAAACAGAGGCTGGCTCGTAGTGAGCCATCTGAATTTTCAGCACACTTAGGCCGGCTGCCTTCAAAGTGCATCAATCCCAGGGATGCCTGCCCCAGCAGCGCGTGAGAAGGAATATGTGCTCGGCAAAAATGAGGCAATAATGTCATTTAATACAACCAAATCACGCCTAATGAAAAATAATATTTGCACAGCTCACCAAAGCGGCGTTGAGGCTTACTAAGCACAACTCCAGGCAGGAATTTAAATGACTGCAAGTGCTAAACGGAGTGCAGTGGTGCCGCTGGGAAAGGACAGAGCAAAGCACTGAATCACCTGGATAGTGTGTGCCCTGTCCTTGGGAACACCCACTTCCAGTGCCCCCAGGGCCATCCCAAAAATGTTGCTCTCTCCGTCCCAAAGGGACTAGGAGAAGTGTCTGCAGACACTTCAGCATCACCTGGAATAAAGCAGGGTATGTTCATCCTGCTCTGCCCTTCTCACACTCTGTAAAACTGTACAGCTGCATTCAAAAATGCATCGGTAGGGATGCTACTGGTATCAGCAGGCATGCTACTGGTATTGATCAGAATGATACTGGTATCGATCAGAATGATACTGGTATCGATAGAGATGTTAACGACTCAACACTGCCCCATCAGTGCATCCCAAGTGGCATCAGTCCAGGAGGATAAACCCAAAAACCACGTCCAAGGAAGGAACTGGTGATGGAGTTGTGATGGACTCACCTCCAGGTTCAGGTGGTGAGCTGCCACACAGGGGCTCCCAGCCAGTCAGGCTCTGGCAGGATTTAGGAGCTGCTGTCAAACCTCATGAGTGAGAAGGGGAGTTTACCCTCCCCAATCCCACCTTTCACTGCCCAAGCAATCACATTCTGCCTAAATACCAGGAATTATTTCCATACATCAGCTGGAGAGCTGGTCATAATCCCAAACACGCATAAGCAACATAAACTCCTTCAGAAAAAAAAAAAAAAAAAAAGAGGAAGGAAAGAAAGACAGGCTGTCTTTCCACCCTGCATCGTTTAATCGCCTCTTGAATTATAGTTTAGTCAGCCTGAGATATTAGCATCAGAGACAGCAGGTTTTGGTACTAGCAGCTTGAGATAAGCTACTGCAATCACTGCTGAGTGAGAAATAAGTCAGAGACTGGGGAGCAGCCACCCAACCCTGGGCACTTCTCTTAGCAGGGCAGTTTTGCAGGCTGGAAATGTCCCCTGGCCCAACTGGAAAGTTTGGGTTAGCTTACTGAGAGCTGACAATAAATCTTACTCCTGATAAGTACTTTTTCCCGCCCAATTCACTGAGTAAGTATTGCTCCCTCTCCATCACTGTCCCATGGGAGAGCTCACTGAAGCAACTGGCCTGGGGGAGATGGACTGAGTCAGCCCCACAAGGATTCAGAAACACTGAATGCTTCAAGGGTTGGGTTTGCACCTTTCAGCTTTTGCCTTAGGCAACCACAAGGCCATACAGAGCCCTGGGTGGCATGGAGAGGAGGAGCAGCCCATGCAGCCATCAGCCAGCCCCAGTTGTGCATTCAGTCTTTGTGCAGCATCCAAACTAAAGCCCTGGTTCATCCCAGGGCTACTGGCCTTATCTCCTCTCTGGCTCTGGCAAACAAAGCAGCACCATGCCCCAAAGAGAAAGCATTGCTCTGCCTATACCCATTTTACAGACAGGGAAACTGAGCACTGGGCTGGTTAAGGTTCTGCTTTTGAAGCTAGTTTGCTTCATACATCTAGTATCAGCCCATTTCCAGACTAAGGTGGCTTCTACTAGGACAGGCACTGGGTAAGCAGTGAGCTGGGCTCAGCTCCACTCTCCTTCCACCCCCTCCACTGGTGGTTGGGAAGGAGGAGTCCCCACACCTGACCTGGTGGCCCCTGCAGATGTCCTGAGCTGCAGATGAGCCATCGATCCTGAGCCGCAGATAAGCCATCGATCAGGGGCTGGGGAAGAAAGGCCATGTGCAGCCTACATCTCCAGCAAGCAGAAAATCCAACAGCTTTGCACTTCCAAGAGGTATGAATGCAGCTCCATGGGACGGGAAGATCCTGGGCAGGTTAAAGTCTTTACAAGCTGCACAACTCGCTCTCATTCCATCGGGAATCACAGACCCCAAACAGGCTGGGATGGAGGCATCAGGGAGCACCATTTCCTTGGTGACCATTAAATCATAGAATCATAGAATGGTCAGAGTTGGAAGGGACCTTAAAGACCATCAAGTTCCAACCCCCCTGCCATGAGCAGAGAGACCTCCCACTAGACCAGGTTGCTCCAAGCCCCATCCAGCCTGGCCTTGAACCCCTCCAGGGATGGGGCAGCCACAGCTTCTCTGGGCAACCTGTTCCAGCGCCTCACCACCCTCACCGTAAAGAATTTCTTCCTAATATCTAATCTAAATCTCCCCTCTTCCAATTTAAAACCATTACCTCTTGTCTTATTTCTACACCTGAGAGCTCCAGGGACTGCCTTGGCAGGGGAGGACCAGAACCCCTCTGCTCTACCCCCCTCAGCTCTGGGTGATGGCCAGTGACACCTCCGGCAGCCTCACACTGTCCCCCCAGCACCCTGCTGTCACACACCGGTTCCTGAGCTTCCCTGGGCTCTGGCTTTCTGTGCAACCTGCTTATTCCTCATCAGTCCCTGCTCCTCTGCCCTTCTGACACAAACTCCCTGCAGTGGGACACGAAGCTGTGCCTCCGGCTCCTGCGTGGCACTGGGTGACCCCCCGAGCGCTGGCTGTGACCACACAGCATCTCCCAGGGACGAGCCCTCAGGGATGCCCGAACAAACACTCACACACCAGCAGCCTCACCGGGATCTCCAAAGAGATACATATTTCTGTCTTTAAAAAATAATAATAAAAAAAGTTTAAAAAAAAGTAAAAAATCACAGAATAGGGTAGGGAGTTTCCATAGCTACAGCTTTACATTCCTCTGACAAAGGCTTGGGTTCAGCCTGTGTAATGAGGAGCAGAGTGTTTTTCCCACTCTAGCCCAGCAAGGTTGCGTGGCCTGTGATTAAAGAAGTGACGAGGGCAGAGAGAGCTCAGTGATGCTAGAAATAGTGCCTAAATGATGAGGACTGGTCTGTGAGGCTGCCTCTAGCCTGACTGACCTATCGCTTGTATGGGGCAGGAATTGTATTTGAGGGTTGGGGGGGATGACATCCACCTCCATCTCACTTGATGTGCTCAGAAATGGCTTCATTTAAAGAATTATTGTCTGCCTGGTGCTCCCAGGTCTGGACTTTCAGAGACAGGGAGACAGCACGAGCCGCAAATCTGCAGAGACCTAGCACTGCTGCCAATGCAGAGTCACCACCTGCAGGACCTGGGGACATGGACCTTGCCTGGCTTCATATCCCTGCCTTCCACAGCGTGACATCCTGCACTTCGGGCTGATGTCAGCACCACGGCTCATGGGGAAGGACATTAGCAAACTGCTCCGATCATGAGCAAGGCGGCGATGGGCTTCTTTATTGCTTGTGACCAGGAGTTTTCCTACAGGCAGTGAAATCTCCTTATGTTATCCTTTTTAATAAGGATTTATCATTGCTGCATCAGGGGAATTAATACAGACCCGTCTGAGAGGGTAATTTTCAGATTCTTGGCAATTTACACTGAACTGGTTCCAGTAAATTTTCCTTTTTTCCTCACCTTAATTCTGTTACAGCTTTTCCTGGGAGATGAGAGAGGGAAAGATCTAACTCAGAGGGAAAAAAAAAAAAACCACCAAAAAGCCCCCTTCAACAACAAAATCATAAGCAAAAAAGCGGAAAAGATAAAGTAATTCATGCAGCTCAGCTGAAAACCATCATTAGGCGAATAAAGAAACCGAGAAAAACCTTCGCACAAATTGCTCTACTCAAACCATGTGGGCTTAGCAGAGCTGCTGGGATCAAATGTTTGAAATATCGACTGTTCCCAGGGACAGCGTCTTTCAGAAATCAAAACATGCGTGATGGATCTTTTTGCCTAGCGTCAGCATCAGGATGGAGCAACCCTGTCTTTTAAATGACTCCTTGATGCTTGAGAGGCCCTTGAGAGCGATGCAGTGGTTGGTGCTCCCTGTATGCACACCTTGGCATCTTCTTGTCATCCCCGTGAGCCAAAGCAAGGCTACCACCAGCACCCAAGGGCAGGGGAAACTGCGGCAGGCCATGCTGGTGGGGCAGGGGTCTCCCACCGCTTTTGCTGACCTTTGATGCCTGCAGGCATCGTGCTCCCCAGCTCCTCATCTTTGCAACACATTGATGCTGACTTCTTCCCCAGCAGGCTGCAGTTTCTGCCTTCATCGCTTAAACGACGTCTGACTTGTGGCATCACAAAGGACTGGAAGATGTCAAGGAGCTCCTCTTTGAAAGCCAAACCTTCGACCAGCACTCTGAGTCCCCTCTGAGCATTTGAGCCCTTCCCTGGCCTTGCCAAAGGGCAGATGGGCCATGGTGCCAACAGCATTGGTGGTTGGTGTGGGATGGGCTGTGCTTCCCACGGCTCCAAGGGGTGTCAAATCACGTAACCCCCGAGGGAGGTGCATGCAGAAATGCCTCCATCCATCCTGGAAAGCAGGAGGACGCTCACATGCCAGCACTGCCCCACACCAAATTCCAGCTGAACGTCACTTTTCTTCACCTGCGTGGTGAGCTCACTTGGCTTGAACGTGTTGGCTTGAAATTCTTAGGAAGTGGGCACCTTATCCTGTTAAATAGCGCCTTCTGCCCCAGAGCTAACCTTGCAGGTGAACTGGGAACACACAACCAACAGAGCAAAACCTTTCACTGAAGGTATGCTGATTTTCTGAGCTCTCCAGACATCACCTGACCATGCTGATGCTGTAGGACCACAAGGAGCACTGCATTACCAGCTCCCTCAACGGTAAACCGAACAGAAACCTGCTTCACAGATAACTTTAAGCCTTATTAAACCCAGACCTGCAAATGTGAGCATCTTCACTGCCCTGCGCCTCTCAGCAGACCAGAGCTCATCAAAATGCAGGTGCCCGACTTGTGATGGAGTTCTGCCTGCAGGAGATGCCCCGCACAAAGATAAACAGACCACAGGTCTTCCTCTGGGAACCAGGAATACCTTCATTCAAGCCACAGACCTGTTTAATAAGCCACCCTGCAACCTGGCTACCGCTGCTCCTGGGCTCGACAGTGGAGAGACTGGGCAGCACCTGGGAGCCTGGGGATTTCTGCTGTGATCACAGGATGCTTCAGTTCTGCTTCTGGTTGGTTGACGTAGGATATCATGACATAGCACAAGATTGTGACACTGGGGTTACGCGGCAATGTCAGCATTCCTCTCAAACAAAGCACTTTTTCCTTTCTGGTTCCTGCAAACGTTCTCATCCGTATTCCTTTTCTGAAACGTCTTTTTGAGTAGAACCCAACACAACCAGGGTGCCAGTGCAATTCTGCAGCTGGGCAGCTCTAATCCCCTGCAGCCAGCAGTACTGCCACAGCCCAGCAACATTCATGCCTTATATTTCCTACCAATCAAGCCAGACAATATTTTAAAGACGTACCCTTTGTCTGTCAATCCTAACATGCATCAATACATCATAATATTTACACAGGTATCCAGAAAGCAAGATCAGCGCTCGGTTTCTCAGAAACCAATCTTGCAATCTTGTGTTTTCTGTAACCTCTGTTGTTTTATTTAAAAATACAACAGAAACAAAGATGTGATGCCAGAAACACAAGGGAAAATATGCGCAACCAAGAAAACCCGACTTTCTGTGGGCTGAAGCTGCTCCCACGAGCTACCGTGAGAATCAGGAATAACTCTGGAGAAGTCAGTAATGTTAAACTGTTGCAAATCAGAAAAAAAAAAGAAAAAAAGCAAGCTGGAACCATCTAATATTAATTGTATAAATATTATGCTTGTCTTTATCTCAGGAGGATATGCCTGCCCACAGGATGTCACATCCAGGTTGGCCAGAGGTGATACCCACAGGTCTTCCCTGCAAAGAGCAGCCAGGATCATCCTACACATGAATCCGGATTGATGCAGCCGTGACTAACCACAGAATCACAGGACTGATTTGGTTGGAAGAGACCTTTAAGATCATTAAGTCCAACCACTAACCCAGCACTGCCAAGGCACCACTAAGCCATCTCCCTTAGTACCACACCTACACATCTTTTAGATACCTCCTAGGGATGGTGGGATGACACCATATCTACATGTCTTTTAACAGCCTTCACCACTTCCCCGGGCAGCCTGTTCCAAGGCTTGACAACCCTGCCAGTGAAGATATTTTTCCTAATATCCACCCTAAATCTCCCCAGTTGCAACACGGGGCTGCTTCTCAGCTGCAACTCAGCCTGCCCTGTGACACCCTGCATGGTTGGCACCTCTGGCACTTCTTATAGCCCAGAGTTATGGTTTGTGCCCCCGAGATGCTCAAAATCCTGCGACCTTCTGCCCAAGCTGGGATGAGCTCAGTGGCACCAGCACCCGCATGTGAGCTGCCCTTCTCTGGGTACATCTTTGGCTCTGGCACAGTCAGTAAGAAAATGGCTTTTGGTGACTGTTGGATCACCTGGAGAAACACCTGAATGCATTTGGATGGGGAAGGGGGTGGGGGCGGCCTCTGCAACCACCAAACCATGCAGCTTATTGCCTGCCCCTGTTTGCACAGGGAAAGGTGTCTCAAAGGAAACCCACAGGACAGACATGAGTTTAAATGATTCCCCCAGCCTCTCCTTTGTATGATATAACAATAAAACCACAAAATCCACCTAACAGCAGACCCAAATCAACACTTATTATCCTTCCCCTCCCCACTCCACTCCCACTCGCCCAGCAAAGCTATTTTTCCCCAGATCCCACCACTAATCTTCCCAGGGCTTAGCTACCCAGCAGGTGACACCAATCAACCCAAGACACCTCCTTTGCCTTCCACGTGAGAGTCGTATGAAAAATTGCATCCCTGTAAATCCCTGCTCGCCCTGGCTTGAAGGGGGAGATGGAGAGAGATCCCCAGCAGCGATGCCATGTATTTCCTAGCTGGGGCATGGCACTGAGCCTCTGGCAGCCTTGATACTATATTTTTCTCCCCAGGGAGGCAGTTTAGCTTGGATTGCTGCAAAAGGCATCATATCTTGCCCTCTAACTCCCGTATATGGTGTTAACTACAGAGTGACAAAGTGCACATTATTGTTCTATGGATGCAAGGGGGGAAAACAGGAGGAAGAAGGAGCACCACAGGTGAGGGAGAGCTCACCACCACCACACAGCCTGTCATCCAGCAATGAAGCTGGTAACAGACAGAGGAGAGAGTTAATGGTTTGCCAAAGCTGAGGCAGGAAGACCCAATTCTGGAGTTAAATCCACACTGAGAGCAGCAAAGGGAACCCAAAAGCAAACTGCGTAGCAAAGCCCAAGCAACACCCTCTGCTTAAACGGGGAAGGAAACGCAGAGATTCGGAAGAGGAGCTCTGTACTGGGATCACACTGTCCCTGCTGGTCACGGCAGAAAATACTCTATCATTTCTTAGGGGGAAAAAAAGAATAAATCAAACAACCCAGAGGAGCGAAGGTGGCATATTGGGAATAAAAATGAGCAATGCTATTTATAGGTGAGTTATTTTTCTCAGAGGAAGCGGTGCCTGACAGTGGATGTTTTAGCAGAGCTGCGATGTGCATGCTGTAACACAGCCGCTTTGGGGACTCCTCTGGCACTTGCCTGTGAAGTCCTTTCGTCTCCAGGCGTGTTCCCGCATCATCACAGCAAATGCCACCTTGGATGGAGCCCGTTCAACATCTTTTACAACAAAGTCCGAGACATCCCTCTGCTGTGATCAGTGCTGCTTTCTGAGTCTTTTAATCTCGAGACATTTTGATCTGCTTCAGTGGAAGTGACCTGAGATGGGGAAAGGTCCTGGGGGGCAACAACTTCTAAAGCTGTCTCAAGGCTGCTGCCAGTCCCCAGAGTTTCACAGCAGCCACAACACCCAGCAATCTGGGTTTTTATCTTCCCCTGGGCAGCCAGTTTCCTTTCATTAATGCCAATGTGTTTTCTCCTTTAACCTCAAACAGTCTGAAAATCTCAGCGAGGAAAGAGAGAGCCTGGCTTCGACTGATGCCAGTTCTGCAGGTCCCAGAGGAAAAGGCCACTTTTGTCTATTATGGTCCAGCCTAGATTTTCAGCCAGCTGCGGAACAAGGGACTGCTCTGCACAGGAATAAAATGAAACCACAATGGAATTTTCCTCCCAGTTTCCCCTCCAGCAGAAAGGAGGGAAATCCCAGCTGTGTGGTACGCCCACCGCTTGCAATTCCCCCAACATAATGAGCTTATGAGCTTCTGCGGCTCAGACCCTGTGATGAAGTTGTACCTAGAGAAAAGCCATAGCCTGGCCTCAAAGCCATACCTAAAGCTGGCAGTGTGGAGGGCTTCATCCCCCGCCTGGAAGGAAGATCATCTCCTTTATCCCCTGCCCAAGAGAGGCCAACTACTGCAGCCTTCAAGAGCCTAAGATGGAGAGTTTAGTGGCAATTTAAAAAAAAAAAAAAAGAAAAAGAAAAAGAAAAAAAAATAAACCAAACCTACAAGATTTTCCACCAAAGCCTATTTTTCTAGGCTGGCAGCTTCTGAGGGTTATCATCTCACCACCTAAGTTGTCTGTAATTGGTATCTTGGAAAGGAAGAAAGCTGAGGACAGGGCTGGGGAGCAGGAGCATGAGTGACCAGCAGGAGGGCAGGGCTGGGGGACCAGCAGGAGGGCAGGAGGATAAGAATAGCTGGGATGGGGTGTGTGGGTCTGAACAGCTCTGAACAGCTCAAAACAGCTTAGAACAGCTCTCTTACACTCTTCTGCAGCGCTGACATAGTCTCATGGCAGCACCAGCTGAGACTGAGGAGAGCTGGAGCTAGTGCCCGGGATGGGATGGTCCTGCTGTGGGAACAGAGCTCCAGCTGGCTCCAGGACTCCATGGGCACCTTCTGACCTTGCTCCCCTGCCTCCTACAATCAGAGAAAATCAGTGGCAAAATAGAAAGACAGACAGGGGAGACCAGAATGTGATTTCTTCCCCATCACGGCATGAGATTAATGGTGAGAATTAATTCTGTTTGCCCTGGGGCCAAGGTAAAAAGCCAGGAGTGACTTCTGCCAGAAGTGCCTGCAGATGCAAGGCTGGTGGGAGTGACAGCAAAGCCACGTCTCATCCTTTCTGCCACATGTGAGCAGCATCCCTGTCACCTGGGCGAGGGAAGGGGATGATGCCTGGTACTTGGCTTCTGTCAAAAATTCACTTGCCCTTCTTTTTCTCTCTCTCTTTTTTTTAAAATCAGGAGTCTATTTATGATGAATAAAGATGTGGGCTGCAGAGTGTCTCCTCCAGTGGCCTCGCTGAGCCCTCTGAGCTCTGGCAGACCCTGCCAGCCCCCCTCTCCCTGCAGAGCCTCCCGCCCTCGACTCAGGTGCTCAGAGGCGGTTGCTTTATCCGCTCCTAATGACGTTTATTTTCTTTTCAGAGCCTGGGGAAAGGCTCTTACTCTCACCCTCCCTGCTGATGTGAACCCTGCTGCCCTATTATACTGATCTGAGGTCTTTTCTTACTGTTGAATTGCTGGTGGTCTCCCCTGCATCTCCCGTCTGTGCCCCTCACCCTGCTCTTCCCACAACCAGACACACAATTCCCCAGACCTGATCCAACCACATTAAAGGAAAAACTCTTCACATTTTCAGGCTGGATCAGGGCCCCTCCGGCTGGGCGAGGATGGGCTGAGACTTGCTTTTGAATTTCTGGTAACTTGCCTCTAAAACATCCTTAAGAAAAAGGCAATTATCACAGTGCCATTAAGGTTTTCCCCATAGCGTGGCCAGATAACTCGCTGGGAGTCTTTTGAAATAACCTTTAAACAATAGATCCTGTCTTGTTTACTGAATGTTTCGGGACTCACCAGTAATGCATCCAGATGTCACCCGTGTCTACCGTAGGCCTAACTATTTCTGGAAACACACCAAGGGCAAATTGCTTGGATAACATCAGATATTGTTGCAGAGAGAAATGTGACAAGTTTCCATCTCTTTGATAAAAAGCCGTGGAGCAGAGAGACGTTTCCCAGGGCGGCAGAGCTGCGTGCACCTTCCACTCAGCCCTCCCTGTAGCTCATGGACCAGCAGAAGCAGCACTCGCTTTCTTTCCAGCTGGGGAGAAAATTAGCATTACTGCCAAGCAAAGCCTGGCAAGCTCCTGAACTGCCACGCTGGGTGGTGTGTCACTGCAGGTGGCTTTTGTCCTGGAGGTAAGAGATGAGGGAGAGAAGCACTGGAGACAGCAAGGAGAGGATGAGTTGCCCTCGTGGCCAGGCAAACCCAGGGAAGATGTCTCAGCCCGTCTTGTGCCATTATTCTGGATGAAGCCGAATGCCAGCTCTGACCCATCACAGGTGTTTGCTTCGATGAGCAAGATAAAACTCTGTCTGCCGTGAGAAGGTAAACAAAAGTCCCCCAGCTCCTGACTCATCTCCTGTCCCTACTCCGTGTCCTGCCAAGAGGAGCACCAGCGCACGCTGAAGGAGATACCAGCATCTCCCAGTAGTGTCCCAGGCTCCAGCATATGCTCCTCCACCCCCTGACTCCAGTGAGAAATCCACACTCCCAGTCACACAGAACGGGGCAAAATCCTTGGCACAGTGATTTTGGCCTAAATCACTTCTGCTGCCACCCGTTCTCCACCCTGACCCAGGCACACAGTCCACAGGAGCTGGGTCCTCTCTGAGGTGCCCTGAACTGCTATAAATGGGTCATGGCTGTTATTAAGCTTTCCAGGGAGAAATGGCTCCAAGGATGTTTCAAAATGTTATTACGATTTTTAATTTTGTTCCCCAGCCTTTCCAGCTGACCTCTGCCCAGGGCTGTTCTTGAGGGGATGGCAGGTCTCGTAGGTTCCTGAGGTCCCAGCCTTGTCTGGGTTGGCTTCAGCTGTGATCTGCCTGTGGCTGGAAGGTCTGAAGAGGGTCAGAGTCCATCACCCAACCAATTTGTCATCCCTCTGCCGATCTGTGGTGCTGGGATATATACTTTTCTTTCTCAGGCAAAGGGTGAATCAATACTGCCTACTGTAATTAATTCGATCACGAGGAATGAAGGACATAACAGACAACGACATGGGGAGAAGTGTAAATTACAATGGGAACAAGTTGTAAGTTCAACCCCAACACCTGCCATCTCTCCTCCATCCCTTTCCTGCTCTTTATCAATGTTTTAAGTTGCCTGACAAGCCGTGGCTGTGGGAGCCCAGCCAGCAACAAGCACCTCTTCACTGGCCGCATCCTTATCCATATCCATGACAACACCACAGTCAGGTACCAGAACACGGCGAGGAAGAAGGTGTCGAGTTATCCCCATTTCTTACACCAGTGCTCACACAGCTAAGCACTGCACAACCAAATGAAAAGCTCCAAGGTACGTAAATACCCTACAGCTTGACCAGCGGCAAAACCTCTCGCTGACCTCTGTGCTGGGCACCCAGGACATACCCTGACGTGCCCAAAGGTCAGTGGCACAGACTTCTTCAGCCTGCAAGGATGAAGCTAAGCTCTCTGGGCTGTACAGAAATGCCCAAGGGCATTAAGTACCTTTACCTTTTTGCATCTGACCCCCAGCAAAACCTTTAAAGGAGCCCAGAGGGGTGCTTAGGTATGGCTGTGGGGTCAGGAGGTGTCCTGCAGCTTTAGGCACAGGAATACCTTTAGAAAGACTTGGGTCAACGTGCCACCGAGAGTGAGCAGGTCCTCTGTCCCTTAACCACTTCTGAACATGTTCTCCTTAGACTGCAAAGCCCCCAAGACCAAACCTTCAGGTTTGGCTCTTGTGTCACCTATATGAGGCTTTGGAGACTCCTGCAGTTGCAATGGAAAAGGAGGAGACGTGACAGCTAGACCAGTCTTCCCTTGGCTGGAAAGCAAAGGGAAACAAGGCGGAGATACAGCTGGTAACCACAGTGCTGGCAGCATTCTGCAACTCCTTTGTGCTCAGGTAGGCACAGGTATTGAAGAACTGCCTGTGCTCCTAAGCTGTATTCACTGACAAGAAAACAGAAAGGAAGAAATGCTCTTTCCCTCCTTTCCCCTCGCATCCCCACATCTTTCATACATGAGAACCCATGTGCTGCGGGGTGATAAATCAACATCACTCACTTTGCGGGGGATTTTGTTGAAGTTCTTTATATCTACTAAGCACCAGCACCGTTCCCCAAGAGGTCCTGTCATCGTTCTGCACAGAAATCCTGACAGGCAGAGGAAGGAGGTTACACTTCTAATTACAGCTGCACAGGCTTTAAGGTGTTTGAAATCTCTTTTCACCAACTGACAGCCGAAATGCATCTTCCTGCTCGTTTCAGACGAGATGAAAACCAACCATAAAAGGTTGCAAACAACCTTCCATTATTCACACGCCATCGCAACGGGGCAAATGCCTAAATACAGGTGTGCGGATAGTTCAGGCACTCAGTTCATGCATAATTTACTTAAGCTATTTCCCCTTAACTGCATTATCATCTAGTTGCTTACTCAGTGAAGACAAGATATAATAACTAAAAAAAAAAAACCCCATCGTTCTGGGTACTTCTGCTCAAACGAGGTCACTCAGGAGCCCTCTCTGCACTCTAAATATTGGGGTTTCTGCCAGGTTTCCTAAAATGATAGGCATCCATCACGAAAGACCGAAGCACATGATTTTACCCTCTAGATTTTATGCTGATTTCACTGCTCGTTTTAGGCTAGAAGACAATCTGTTGAGCCTCAAAGTGCAGTCTTCGCTTACCTTTAATTTATTCTGTCAGAAAACTGTCTACCTTAATGAGTATGAGCACACCCCCACTACCTTCCTAGTTTGGTGATCTGTTATGTCAAATATAAATAATCCTGTCTGAAACCAGTCGATATGGGGAAATGAAAAGCCATCTTCCCTTGGGGGATTTCTCTCTCCCTCCCACAGCCTCCCCCCCTCTCCCAAAGCCCGCAGGCTACCTTTAATGTACCGAGAACATCCATGTGCTTCCGAGAGTGCAGACCTAGACAGCTGTTGTATTAACCAAATAGTGACTAAAACAACCCCAAGATAATTATGCTGTTACCTTCCTCGCATTCACCTCTGGATTCCTCTCCATCACCATTGCTCCGTGGTGTGTGAGCCGGTCTGCTGCCTAACCTGGAGCTGGGGTGGTATCTACAAGCTCACCTGGATGGAACGAGGGGTTCCTACATCCTTTGGGGCCAGGACATGAGATAGGAACAAACCCTTGTCCTAGACACAAGGCTCCAGGTGAGATGCCCAGACAGGCGACTAACAGAGGCCGGTTTCAGCCCAATGCTGAGCACGCAAAGGAGGACAAGCTGTCCCCGGGGCAGAGAAGGACATGACCCAAACACCCAGGTAGGGCACGAGATGGGGGCAGCTTTTCCACCCCATGCCTGAGAGATGCTTTCACGACCTCCTTCGCAGGCATTCCTTTGAAACTAAAGATGCTGTAGGACCAGGGACAACCAAGCCTGGAAGCCTCCTGGTATTCTTCATCCTGGTCTAAGGTAGTGGGACTTGACCAGTCCCCCTGAGACAGAATATTGGGGGGTAGATGCCATACAGGTCTCCATGTCCCTTTTTGCTCCGTCTTCCCCCTCCAAACCCCTTCCAAACCCCAACTGTGGCAGCCAGGGCTAGTCCTCTGCCTGCTTTCCATGCCAGCATTCCCGGGGGACCGGAGGTAGCAGCCGGAGCAGCAACCCCAGGTCAGGATGCACCGGGAGAAGGACGAGGGGGGGGGGGCGGAGGGAGGGAGAAGTAAACAGGGGGAAAAGCACCGCAAAAGACCCCA
>VXBW01007017.1:59588-257452 GCA_013400375.1 Thinocorus orbignyianus
TTTAGCCCCCCACCCCCATCCCACACACCCCCCAAGGGTCCTGGGGTATTTTGCAGGTGACGTGACTTTGTTGATCAGGAGCTGCACTGTGGGTTTTGCTGTGTGGTTTTCGTGACAGCCACCCCTGTGGGAGAGGAATCTCTCTCCTCTTCCCAAATCTGTGCCCATTCCAGCACAACCTCAGCTATTTCAGAAGTCCTCATCCACAGCTTTCTCTGAAGATGCCAATGCTCTACGGGGCAAATTTGGCACTAGCATTGGTGGCCCACAAGAATTCGTTAGTGTCAAGGTGATTATCACATCCCAGAGCAAATTTTCCAGAAGAAAACAGCGTTTGGTGACAGCAGAACTTGGGACAAAACCTGGTGATTTGAGTCACTGTTTCCCCTCTAGCGAGTGGACAACCTGCAGAGGCACCGACACGGAAAGATCTGTCACAACCATGCACGAAGGTTGTCCCCTGTCCCCAAGCTGGTGTGACAGGGAAGCAAAAAACTGCCCCAGCTCTCCCGCTGCATCCCCTGGGCTCATCTGCCACTCATCCCTGGGCTCTCTGCAGAGCATCACAGCGCCTTGATTCCCCCCGTGGGGCACGAAGGATGCTCGGCAGGTCTCAGGAGGCCCAACCAGCCCTGCCACCCCCTGCCATCAGCCTCAGCTCTGCTGTCACCCACGTCGCCTGCAAGCTGTCAGACTGCTTGGGTAACAGGGACCCTTCTGCAGGCCACTGCCTCTTCCAGCCTCCCGGCGGTGATGCTGAGAAGATGGGAGCATTCATCCCAGAGTGCCTCCAACTGTTGGGATGCGTGACTTCCGTCCCGCAGCCTTCGTTTCCCTGCCCTGATTTGCGTTTGCAAAGTCCCTGAGTTACTCCGAAGAGCTAACTTAATTTTTATCATGGGCAGTGTTAGCCATCGAAACTTGTTCTGCCCTTGTTGATTAATGAGAATAATTAGTGTCTGATCCTTTTATAGCACATCTGCTCTGTTTAAGATGGTATCGCTTATAGCGCTCTTTTAATCCATAGAAGGGGAAACAGTTGCATTTAATTCATTTGCTCCCTAAATAAACTAATCACTGCCAGTCATTTCAGCACACTTTGCACGCAGTTCAAACGCCCGTGCGGAGATCTGACAGGCAGAGTAATGACAAGAAAAGAAAACAAAGGGGTAAAATATAGTTTATCTTCAGAGAGTCTATTTAAGACTATTAATGTTTAATTATTATAGCCCGTACGGGTTAGTACTGAGCTGTCTATGCCGTGGATCCTGTTCAGTTTTGCTTCAAGGTTGCTTGGACTATGTGTAAAAGATACCAAAAAGCTACACCAGGAATAAAAGAAAAAGAAAAAAGAAAACAATTTTAGCTTCTTTATCATATTTATGGGTCAGAGGTCATTGCCTAGCAATTTATCCTTGTCTCTTTGTTCAGAAAGATGAATGATGGAGGTTCTTTGCCTCCTTTTTATTTCAACGCCTGGACTCAGTCAGCAGCCTCCTTGCTGCCCAGTGGGTACATCAAAGCAATTCTCCTCTAATCTGAGCAAGGAAAAACAACTTTATAACAAGGATTTAGCAAACACTCGGGCTACCTTGAGCAAATACAGACCTTGTTTTCCAGACTAACACGAATTCTACTTAATCTCAGAGCAATTACATGAAGATTAGTTACCCTGTGAAGGAGAAAAGGGGTTTATTATATATTTCTATATTGCAGCGGTCGGCAAGACCTCCGTTGTGAGCACTGTCTTGCCATGTTAGGGCAAAGAGCTGGGATCCCCTAGACTTTGCAACACACATTTTTACAGCAGGGAAGTGCTAATTAGTGCCTGCAATTTGGGAGCCTGTCCATGGCCCGGGGGAACTGGCAGGTGGCCAGCCACAACTTTGATCAATCCTTCTTGCCATTTGGGAGGTGTCTGGTGCCTGCCAATTTTGTGGGATAAACAGGCCAGCAGCAGCCAGGAGCCAAATCATCTGTGGGTTTTAAATACTCTGCTCAGGTTATATTCACCTGCTTTCCTCCACTGCCACCAACGGGTTACGCTCAGCGAAAATCCTTCCGTGAGTTCACACATTCACACTCCTGCACCCAAAAATTCTTGGTTTCCTCACACTTGACTCAGGACTTGGGGTCAAACTGCCCAGGAATATTGTATGATCTTCCCTTCGCTCAGCATCTAAGGCCGCTCTCTAGGTTTTTTCCCCCCACCTTCACCTTGTTCCATCCCCAGGGAGCAACTCCTGATGTGCTGCCCTTATGGAAGGGAAGGTTCCCACCTGGTTGTAATGACCCTGTAGACATCTTCCTTCCGAGACTGCCTTCATCTAAGGGTTATGTCACCACAAACCCCAATCAAACCTGGGTATTGCTGTTAGAAATGGGCTGCTGAAGCATTGCTCAGCTTTCTGTACGTATTCCCAGTGCTCTGCCAGCCTGGGAGATGGATAGTTGTGCCATTTCTAGATTCAAGCCTTTTTTAGCAGCTGCAGTTTGGTGGATGTGACACACACCAAGTGTGTGGCCTCCCAGGGATGCAAATAAAACACTCATACCTCTGAAACAGGGCAATTTGTAGCTGAGGGTGATTAATATCTCTAAAGGATCACACTGCTTCTGCCACTGCTTTGCTCCAGCGAGGAAACACAGTGTTAGGGCTCTAATAAACTACCCCCACCTGTTTTGCAGGGACACACCAGGCACCTTCTCCCTACCCCAGACCCTGCAGCCAGGTACAGTGACAACATGACCTTGTCATCACCTGCTAAACACTTTTTCCATCCCTAAACCTTATCCCTTGCTGCTCTCTTTGATTTTGCTTTAAGTTCCCTGGCAGTAGGTAGGACCCAGTGTGTACTCTTTGCAGGAGGAGGCTTACCTCCTCATGGTGACCACTGCTCTGTGCTCCTGATGGAAGCGCTGGGCACTTCACTCTGCCTCTTCTCCAGGGTTATAGAGGTGCCTTCCCTTGGCCAGTCTCCAGGCTGATCCCAATAATCACAACAGAAGTCTGTAAGGGCTCCTCTGCACCCTCATCCTCGCTTCTCTGGGACCCAAGGACATGTTCATCACACCTCAGTCACCTTCATGGGATTTAAATGCAAATTTTTTTGTTTTAGGTGGTAACAGCAGCCTGATCACCAGGTGTGTGCTCTTTCCCTTTAGCAACCTTTCTCCTCCTGCTTTAATCACCCACAGTTTAGGAACCACCTGGCTTATAAACACAGCCCATGACTGGGTCCTTGCCTGGTGTCCCTCTTGCACCCACTGCCGTGTCCTACAGCACTGCTTCAGGCAGCCATGGAGCTGACAATGCCTTGGGGCCAGCTCTTCTACATGGCACTCCAAGACATTTGTGTCCTGGGAGGTGAGAACCTCAGAATGCCGAGGGATGCATCTGCTTATGAGAGTTTACAAAGCACCAACAGAGAGAAACTGCTGCTTAAATAAGCGCGTTTAACCCGAACAGATGAATTACCCAGTGCCACAAGCCTGTGTGCTGTGTTAAACAGCCCCTGCCCGACACCCTGAGCCAAGGAGGGGGGTAAAGTCAGCCTCAGCCAGAGCAACACGGGTCAGGGATGCTCTGAGGGAACATGTGCTTAAAAGTGACTCCGTGGCAGGGCTCGTCTGACACATCGTGTCACATCGCAGCCGTCAGCTCGTGCCTTGGCACCCGAGGTGATGTGCCAGACTTGCTGGAATGTGATCCTCTGCAGCCGCTGCTCCTGCTGGAGGTGCCAACAACGGGCAGGGATAGAGAGGCAGCGGGGTGAATTAGAGGATGCTCACCATGGATTCCCTCATCCCCCTTTGCAAAGGGCAGTTCTTACCCCTCTGAGGCATGGATATCAGAGGTGCTGCTGGCTTGAAGGGCCGTGCGAGCATCTGGGGGAATAATCCCCCCATGGGCATCTGGGCCGTGGTGGGACTAGGGCAGAGCCTTCTGTCACAGCCTTGGAGATCCAAGGAGACCATATCTCCTGAAAACATCTTCCCCTTCAAGCTTTAAGGTTGTCAAGTAGTTTGTAGGGCAGGCACTGCCTGTACAGAAACCATGTTGAGTTTTCTGGTGGAAATCATATTTATTCACTATTTCTACCCTTTATTAGACCTTCTGCTGACTTGTCTGTTACAAACCTCAAGCATGCAGGGCCTGCAGCCTCTGTCGTTTAATGCGCCAACCTTTTTGCTAAGCTGATAAAGCTCCATCTTCAAACTCCTCAGGCTCTTTTGGCCCCACATCCTCTCCTGGATCGGCTCCTCTTGATGCTGATCCTGGCTTGCTGTGTAATCTTCAGGAAGCAGCTTGGTGCCAGAAAGCGATGGCTAGAGGAAAAGCAAGAAGAAAGGCTGGCATCAAAGAGCAGAGCCCCATGCAGAAGGGCTCAGCACCAATCCACCCCCCTGAAAACTCACACGGCAGACAGCCCTTCCTCTGGACTCATGCCTGCAGCACATTCCAGCTCCCTTTGCTGTTGTTGTCTACCAAATCCAAGAAGAACTCTTCCTCACTGCTCCGGAGGCACGAGACATCATGAAAATTACTGTGTGTGGGTCCTGCAAAATCAGGGATGGAAGGCAATGCAGAAAGGCAATGCAGAGTGCCTTACAGGGAGAAGAGCAAAAATTGGATTTGCTGTGTTCCTAAACGATAAAGCTCATCTTTCCTTGTTGAGTTTGGTATTCTCCACCACATGTCAGATAATGAACCATGGAGAGATGTCTGCTTGCACTCACAGGGAGAGCGACAGGAGAGAAAACAAGTGGATGAATGGTTGTCCCGCAGTGAAGGGCATCTGGAAGCTGAGACAGCCTGGGGACATCACTCATCGGTGAGCAGGGAGGATGGGAAGAGGAAGCCACTGATGGAGACTGGGAGCTTGGGGACAGCACCTGCTGGGAAGAGAAGAGCCATCCCCATGGTAGGACTGGAGCCAGCTTGTTGTGGCTCTCGTCATGGCTCTCTTGGAGAATGAGCTTAGAGCAGGGTTTATCCTGCTTGGAGCTTCTTTTGCAGGGACACATGAATCTGTGCTACAATGCGTGGAGATGGTTATTGCAAAGCCACTTTATTTATGGTGGTTTTATTGGCAGGGGAGTGGGAGTGCAATACAATTTTAGCCACTCTGATGTCTCCATCTCCCTTACATCCCACCTCCATTTCTAGAGCAGGTTTTTTTTTTTTCCTTCTTATTACATGAACTGTGCAAGGGACTTTCTGTACCTGAGATGGTACAAGATTAACTGGATGGTTTTGCTGAGCAGGGTCAGGTGTGGGCAGTTCTAGGAGAGCTGATGACCATATGCTTCCACCACCACCACAAGTCCCAGCTCCCACCAGCTGCAGGCAGCAGGATCTTCTTGCATATGGTAGAAACAGCGTAAGACCAAGATCCATGTGAAGCATGGACTTGAGATTGAACATGAAGAACGATGCACTTCATACCTGCAGGGAGCTCAGGTCTTGGGCATGAGCAAGGTCAGTAAGCAGCCTAGTCAGCAACACTTCTTGGGATCCTTTAAGAAAGATCCTGTTGAAGATCGGAGGGCGTCTCCAGAGCTACCAAGTCTGAGATCACTGCTCTGCTGTGCTCCACTTCTCAAAGTGATCAGGAATCTCTCCCACCTCCACTGGCACTAACCACTGGATCGTACAACCCTGTATAAACCAACCCAGAGAAGGCTTTTGTCTCTTCCTGTCCTTTGCAGATATTTTGGGTGCTTGTGGCAATCTCTCCTGTTTATATAACAAAGCCACAGCCCAGTGTTTGTGGCACCATATCCATGGTAACCCTAATATAGCATCCACAGGCGACTCGATTTCATTAGGTGGCTCAGCTGCGGCAGCACTGTGGAGGGAATCTCTCCGGGATGCTGAGCTGTGCAAGCAGCCAGGTGGGAAGGGACCTGGTTGCCCACCCAGCCTCGAGTGCCTGGCAAGGCATCACCTCCCCAAGAGCAAGGGATGCTCTCCCTTTCGCTGATTTTGGTCTGTTCTCCTGTCACCGTGGCACAGTGTTGGGCACAGCCTGTCCACCTGCCTTTCAGAAGAGCCGCGGGTGCACGGCTGGACCAGGAGAGGCAGAAGAGATGGGAGTTGCTCAACCTTCTCCGCACATGGCAGTCCTGGCTGGAGCAGGAGCAGCAAGAACCAAGCCATAAAGAGCAGCTGATCTCCAATTGTGGGTGCAATTCTATCCCCAATACGGGGACACTCTGCGGTGACACTGAGGAGATCCAACTGCATGGTTGGGGCTGGGTCCCCTTCAGATGTAGTTCTGGTGGAGGAGGAGGCAGGGGACATTCACTGGTGTAAGGGAGAAAATTTGGTCCAAACCATGACACCGAGGAAGGCAAAAAAGAAGAACAGGTTAGGAGAAAGCATGAAGGTGGAACGAGCAGAGGATTAGCATGGGGAATGTTACAGCATTTGTTGCTCAGGTGCTGTAAGGCACAAACTCATGTGCAAGGAGGAGGGAATGGCTCTTCCCACCCACCTCTGTGGGTCACTGTCTCCTCCAGTGTCCTGTCTCGGTTGGCACCCAGAACATCAGTGGGTCAAACAGCAGCTGCTGCAGCCACATGCAGAGATACCCATGCGAAACCATGCAGCTCAGAAATAACCACCCTCAATTATTCACACTGTGGCCCAGCGAGGCCCAGGTGACACAGGGACATTAAATACTTGCCTGTGACTCTGCTGGGCAAATGCAGACTTGGATTTTTCAGCCCCAGCACCTTTCTGGTGCACGACAAAGATCTGCAGATCTCTTCCCATCTGTTAGGGGAACAGGACTGAGCAGAGGGATCTTTTTACAAGGATGCTAAACAATTCTCCGGACTCTGGGATGGATATTGAACAGTTCCTGTGAGCCACGGGGCTGGTCCAGCCTCTCTGGCTCTGGTACGAGGGATAAGAAGTGGATCTGGATGGTGAAATGGCACACAGCATCAATCAGGGCTGGGATACCTGGGACCCTGCACGATTGCCTGTCAATGTGAGCATCTCCTCTCCGTACCAGCCTCTCTTCCCCCTTCTCACACCACATCGGGTCCAGCCGGAGTCAGACATTGCCTAACCTCATCAGTGCCAAGGCAAATTTGATCCTGGTGCTGGCTGGCCATGGATGGGGGCTGTGAACAGCAGAGCCCCCGGGGCATGGAGAGCTGCACCGGCTGCACTGGAGCAGACAGCGAAGCTTTCCTCCCCTCCCTGGCCTCGCCCAAATTGAATTTTCATTTATGTTAGCAAGGCAATGGATTATAGCTCGGAGGGGTGCTGCCTGCTTCAATCCCTAATTTGGTGCATCAATTGTGTTTAAACCTGCTTACCTGTAAGTCAGTTTTTGTTCCAGGCAGGCAGCCCTCGCCTCCTGCTGATGGAGGCAGATGCTTCCCTGCATTTCCCACTAAAAAAGCCAGGTTCTGTTGCTTCCAGGGCTCTGGAAACCTCAGCTCAGCTGCCTTTAGGACTGGCTTTGCATCCGAGATCATCAGTGGCAATGAAAGGCCACGGTAGTTTTAGCAGGTCACTAGTGCAGCTCTGCAGAGGATGGGGCCAGCAACACCCGGTGGGGGGGTTAATGCTGCTGCTGGGGCATCCAGCAAAGCCAGAATCCATTAAAAATAGCTCTTCTCTAGGGCTCAGAGCACACCCCAGGTATTCCCTGTGACTTACTGCACCTTGAGCTCTTTTCTGCCAAGGAGGATTGGCAGGGTCTGTCTCGGGGTATGGGGACACCTGAGCCTTGTCTCCAGCACAGGATGCTGTGTGCTAGCACCTGCCCAAACATCCCAGCGTTAGCCCCAGCAAGAGCTCGCAGGTGGGGAAAAAGCCACTGGTGCTGCTTTGTCTTCAAAGAAAGGAGATGAACCCACGGGCCCTCTCCTGTGGCCCTCGTGGAGCTCCTCTGGGTGCTCCTCCCAGCAGCCAGCCTGTGGAAAGCTGCTCTGCGTCAGCCCCGAGCTGTCAGAGTTTCGGAGTCAGGAAACTGGCATTTCTACATCTTATTGAAGTCTTAAAATAAACACCCAGAGCAACGAGTGGAGAGCTGGATCCTCGCTCCTCGCCTGGATTTATGAGCAATGACTGGGGAGAAACTGAAGGGGGGAGAGAGAGATATACATAATTTTTTTTTTCTCTTTAAATAAATTCTCACTGCTTATCTGTAAAGTTCAGCTGTTTTCAAGCTGACCTGCCCATGTTACGCTGTTCCGTTGCAAATTCCTTCTGTAGAGGAAAGCTCAGGAGCTCCACTTACGCTGCCAGCAACCTGGGGTTTCATCTGTAATGGAGGCAGAACTCATTAGCTAAGGACCCCCTCCTGCCCCCCAGCGAGGATCATTTGCCTTCCTGCCATGCTTGCAACTCGGCTTCTTTTCCTTTACAATGAGGAAACAAAGCCAAGAAAGGAGGAGAAGTGGGTGAATCTGTGCTTGGAGGAGGTTAGAAATGGGGCAAGGCAAAAAAAAAATCTCTTCTCAGGGGCTTTTGTCATGCAGCCAGACATCCACCCAAGCAGCCAGGGCTGGAGGACCAGGCACATCTATCTGGTGCCTGCAGACAAGGATCTCTGGGTACAGTGCATCCAGGAATGAGCCCGGGAGCCTCAGGCAAAAAGGAGGATGCTGCCTCCTCCTTCGGGAAGATGAGCGGAGCCACAGATGGGTTGAGCCCTGGAGGTGCAGACCCAGCCTGGTGCACCCCAGGGGTTCAGTTTGCATCTCCGGGGAGTGTGGCTCTAAGAGCTGTCACTGTTGGAGCCTCCCCGGGTGGCTCTAATGATTTCCCACACACTAAACTATCCAGACATGTGTTTTTAAAGCTGCCAGCAGCAGCGGGAGAGCTGGTGTGGGGCCAGGCTGTGCAGCACTCCCAAGGGGCATGGGATGGGGCTGAGGGATGCTCTGGTCCAGGAGAACTCAGTTCTCTGGCTTTCTCTCTGCTTTGGCCTTTTGCTTGACAAAGCTGAATGAGAGACCAAAACCTCCAACCAGCAGGTCACCCGACAAGGAGAGACGCTCTGGATCAATTGCCGCATTCCTGGGTAATGGTTGTGTTTTAGGACAGAAAAACCTCATCGAATTTAGCATAGAGATGCACACATTGATGATTCATTAAAACACTTGGGCGCTGAGCTGAATCTATTTCCTCGCATTACACAGGGCTGGGAAATGCAGATCTGCCCCCATGACATTGCTGCAAGGACCACGAGTGAAACCCAAGACCCAGAGGGGACCAGAGGGGACTCCGCACAGAAGACATCTGAGAGCATCGCTTGTCACGTGAGCCAGCATTAATAAAACAAGACCACAAACTCCAAAACTAAAGCAAGGCACTGTGTATGAATCAAAGAGCTTGAGGCGGTTCATTGTAATTCCAATTAACATTAAAAAGTTAATAACCTAAAGAGAATACATCAGACTTTAAACAAACGAGAAGGGGAAGGGAGGAGAGACAAAAGGGATCTTTAAACTGGAACCAAAGTCCCAGATGGTACAAAAGCAAAGAAATAACAAATATTCAACATCTCTGGAGGTCCAGGCAGGCAGGACCTTCGATAGGAGCCAAACCAGGGTGTGAGGAGCTGAGTTTTGTGTGGGCATCCTTGGCTTTGCTTAAACGCTTTCCTGGGTTTGGATGGGCTAGAAATCAATCACACAAAAGTGAAGGCAAAGGTGAAGGGGAGGGGAAGAGGAGAGGAGAGATTTCATTTATAGCTGTTCAGGGGAAATCATCGTTCTCCCTGGTATTTAACTTTGCAGGAAAAATATTTCAAGCCCTATCAATATTACTTGATGCCTGGGAGCTCAGACAAGGCCCTGCTCATGATCAGGGATCCTTTGTGCTCATTTCATCATTAGAAAGCAGAAGAGCCAATCTCAAAGCCTGCAGCATCTCCCATTTGCTGTCCCAGTCCTGAGATACTCAGCCTCATGGGATAATTATCCAAATAATCAGTGCAGCACAGCTATTCTCTCCTTGTCCCACCCCAGAGCAATCCCATCTGAAAGGGGAAGCACCTCCCGGATCCTGGCCACCTGATGCTAAACTCTGTATAGCACCGATAAGAAATTCCCAGGAGGAAAAATGCAAGGAGATGGGGACATTCACTGGCACTTGGGTCACCATGTCCTCAGCAGCCATAGGATTGGAGACCCGGGGCAGCATCACTGGGCTCTTGTGTCTCCCAGGTGCTCTCAGGGATGGAATCTGGGCAATGCCAGTGCTGCAAAGCTCCTGGGACCACCAGGGTGAGGGAGCTATGCCCTGGTACTGCTGGATGGGGGAGAAGAGCAGCCTGGGCAGGAGGCTGAGAAAGGCTAAATTCAGTTCCTGTGACAGTTATTAACCAAAACTGTAATTTTCCACCTGGAAAAGTAAATTGAGTCCCTGAGGTGCCCTCCACAGGCAATACATCCCCATGGGGTGTTTTGGAGGTGGATAGGAAAAGGGGTTTTCACTTCCTTCACTGTGGTCCTTGCCAGCTGCCTCCTCCAGCCGCTGCAGCTGAGTCCATTCACACTACCTGCATCCTCCGAGGCACTCACATGAACGATACAGCACTCTGTTCATAACGTGCTGCTCATCCTAATGGTCTTCCCTCATTTATGTGAGCATCAAGAAGCTGGGGTGACTCTGCTCTGGTTTGTAGCCTTTCTTCCCTGGCTGCTGGGAGCCTGTGGGGCTGTCTCCTGTGCTGGTGTGTATGGGAAAGACCCCGTGAGATGCCAGGACCCCACCTCAGCACTGCCAAGTTGGTTCTATCCTCCTAAAATAAACTCTTGCAGCATTTTCCTGGAGGTGTGATCACGATTACATGTAAAACTATTATTAACAGGTTAAAAAACGGATGGAGGCTGAGATGGGAGGAGAACAGCCATCTCCCACGCTGTCTCCAGCTGAGCTATGGGGATGGCTCGCTGGAGTAGAAAGCACCATCGCCACCACCCAGAACACGGGAAGAGCATGTCATCTCCTGGGACCCTTCTTCTGGACCTGCTCTGGCACCCACGGGATCTCCAGCAAACACACTGCAGTCAGCTTGGAGAGGTTCGTTTTAAACTCAGCAGCGACTAAAGGACTGTGGGACTCAAGAGTCGCTTGACTCGGCACAGCTTTCGACAGCATCTCATGCAAATGTGTCCCCAGGGAGGCCAGCCTCCAGAAATAAATAAACACAGAAACATCTCCGTGGGCTTCATGCCAATGGCGGGGTCCCTGAGAGGGAATGTGCAGCTGGATGGGTCCCCGTGGTGCATCCTGGACCTTGGTACAGCCTGAGCTGCACACAGCAACAGGGTTGGGGGGAGCTGGGGTTGTCTCCTGGGGCACTTGGGCCAGCTTATCTACAAGCCACTGACCTCCGTGGTCACTCAGAGGGGCAAAAAGAAAAAGGAGATGCACACAGTCGTACCCAGACCTGCATCCAGCAGAGCGTGGGCAGGGAGCTGGACCAGGACCCTGCATCCATCTGGCAGTTGACCCTGGGATGTGATTCCCTCCAGTCTGGCCGTCTTTCTGGTGAAAATTGATCCCAGGCTGGGGGACATGGGGATCTGCAGCTGGGACTGCTCCTGGGTCTATCCTGGCACCTTTGCCCTGCAGAGCTGGGCGAGAGGCATCACAAGTAGGGCAGAGCGCATCCATGCAGGACTCAGCAAGAGCAGTTTGTGAATAAAGAGCCCTTTGCAGCCACTAAGGAAGATTTAAGAGTGAATAACATCAGCCCAGTCAAATTAAATTACTATTGATAATGTCCATGTGCAATTAGAGCCAATTAAGGGGAGGCAGCGAATGACGAGCGCTTGGCCAGGAGGTTGGGGCGGGGGGGTCAATACAACAATCCAATTTCCCAACAACCAAATGCAATTAAAGGGTATCACTTACCCAGCTTGCCCAGGAGGGCCAGCACATAAATGGGCGAAGGCGGGCGCGTGGGTACCATTCTCCCTGGGATGCAGACCTCCAGGAGCAAACCCTGTCCCTGCCCCAGCTTCAAGCTGCGGGAAGTGGCATCCATGTACTTCACCATGATTGCGGTGTTCTTGGTCATCTTGGTGGTGGCCCTGCAGGGCTTGGCACCTCGGGGGAGTGATTTTCCCTATAAGGTGCCCCTGGATCCCCAGGGGCTGCTCGAACTCTCCTGGAACGTCAGCTACCCCGAGCAAGTGGTGCATTTCCAGCTCCTCCTCAGGGACCTGCGGTTCGGACTCCTCTTTGGGATGTCGGACAGGGGGGAGTTTGAGAACGCGGACCTGGCCGTGCTCTGGAGCGATGGGCACAATTCCTATTTTGGGGTGAGTTGCCTGTGTGTTTGCACGTCTGCTTTTTTGGGGTTGCCTCCCCGCGGGTAGCCCTTGGTTTGAAAGAGCAGCACTGGTCCAGGGCACGGGGCACGCTGGATAGTTCCTGCTGCCCAGGTGGAAGGCATCCAAAAGGGATTGGGGATCTTAAACCCAAAGAGATAGATAGAGCAAGGCTGAGTGGGACCAAAACCAGCAGGATGTTCCTGCTGTCCTCAGCTTCCAAGAGCTCCACAGGTGGTTGTACAGACCAGCTTGCGCTCACACACACTCACACACAGGATGCATCAACACCTTGGGTCACTCCAGTGCTGCTCTCAGTCCTGTTAAAAATTAGCCACAGCTCCCGTTAGTGACTTTGGGAAAAGCTCAGAAGTTATCAGCCAGAAAAGCCTGCTCCTGCCAGCACTAAGAACCCGGCCGCGGGTCACCCTGGCCGCTGTGGCAGAGATCAGCAGGACATGGAGAAATCCAACCTGCCAGCAGCATGGGGCTATCAGAAATTAAACATCAAATGCATCTGAGATGGTACGTAAACACCTGGCGGCAGCAGATTAGGGGGGAAAGAAATTTCTAGTTTTGCTGTTTCCTGCTGGAAATTGCTCTCCTTTCTTACACAGTCCATTTGTCCAAGTTCTTGGTGGTTTGTCCTTCCACTGGGGTGGCAGTTGCAGTAACTACCCCTGTGCTCCCCGGCAGGTCCTATCCCCAAACCACCACTACTTCAGGCTTATTGCCTGGCTGCAGCAAGCAATTTGCATTTTTCCCCATGTGAGGCTTTCCAGTAAGTTAAATTTTACCTCTCTGCTTACTTCAAATTAACCATAAAAGACGTTCTTTCACAATCAGCCGCAATGTGATCTGCAGTGTAATGAAAGGATGAAAAGGAGAGCTTATTATCTGTACTGTTTGCCTGCTAATTACCAGCCATTCAGGACGCGTGGTGGCCCGAATGCTACAGTATTTCACAGCACCATGTTAAAAAAACATAAAGGATCATTTCTAATCTGCCTTCATGTGCTCACTGAAAGACAATCAGCGCTGAATTAAACGCCGGGCAGAATGTGGGCTTTCTCTTTCTGTTGGTGCTGAACAGCATCCTGCAAGGAGATTTCTATAAATCTCTCCAGTCCTGGTTTTTCTCTCTCCCAGCAACCTTTCTTCTGGATGTCAGCCGTTAGAAAGACCCGAATTTGCTTAACCCCCCATGTACTGTGAGATTAATTTGCACACCACACTCCTATGAGAACAAATGTCATGCGAGCTTCATGTCGCTGATTTTACTCTCCCCCTCTAAGGACAACATGTTCTTGAAATACCACTCTATACTTCTGGCTGAAATGATGCCAAGATGCCTTATTCTTTTTCTACTGTGTTTTTTCTTTTTCCCCCAAGAGGAGAGAACTGATGCCACTTGTGTAGGTACAGTGAGGCACTTCTTAAATGCTGTTTCTCAGTAAACAAAAGGTATTAACATGAGCTGCAAAAGATCAAGACAACAACACTGTTCAAACCCAAATTATTGCAGGATTTTACACTCCAAACCTTCAAATCCTTAAGCACAGGAGTAACCTATTGCTTTGCTTCTCGGCGGGGCTTTGTCACCATCATCAATACTGAGCAGTTTTTGAGAGGCCTTGCTGGGTTGCCAAAAACAATCTGGGCACAACAAATTAAGGATTTTGAAGATAGGTAATGATTTCTAGGGCTGAAACTACAGCCCAGCAAGGGTCTGATCCTAAGTTGTGAGCAGCCGCTTTGTGACAAGAGTCTTAGAGAACACATCAGCCTCTCCCAGAAGGTTCCCTCAGCCAAATACACCTGAAACACAGCACAGACTGAGGTGTGATTTTCAGGTATCCCTGCAGGCTTTCCTCCCCTCCACGTCTTTTCCCCCAGTTGCATCTCAACTTGTAAAGGTCTTTCTGCAGGATATTAATGCTGGGTCACCTGTTTCACAGCTCTGATTATCATCACCCATGCACCACCACCAAGGGTCCATGCTGGCACAGCAGTGCATGGGGCAACCAAAACACAGGCTCCCTCCTTCTTCAGGACATGGAGGGAGAACCAAACAGAGGGTGAACAGAAGGAGGACCTCATGGTTTGCGATACTGCTGGAGGTCACTGCCATGGGCTCATCAGGCTGTGCGAGGCCAGTGGAGCCTCCCAGCTCAGTGGGATGCTCTTCCTCCTGCAGGATGCCTGGAGTGATGCCAAGGGGCAGCTCCACATGGACTCCCAGCAGGACTACCAACTCCTTGGGGCTCGGAGGGCTCCCGAGGGGCTCTACATCCTCTTCAGAAGAGCCTTCAGCACCTGTGATCCCAAGGACTACCTTATAGAGGTACAGCATTGCCTTCACCTCGCTATAGCGCTCCCCAGCCCCATCCCAGCCCGGGGGGACCAAGCTGGGCTCCAAACCCTAACCTGCATGGTCAAACCCCAACTTGCATGGTTGAACTTCACCAGTGTTTTGTTTTGGGGACAGCATCAGGTGTTTGCACTGTCTAGGGCGGGAAGGAAGTGTGTTACAGATATCAGCCACAGGATATGAGTAATGTTTGGGACAATCTATTTACAACCTCTTATAAACCTCTACAAAGTGTAGATTTTAGCTTGCTTGCATCATTCGCTCCTGTTAAGCTTGTCTTAAGTCTATACAAATACCCTCCTCCATCACTCAGGCTTGCAGTCTGGAGCCAACTGTTTGGAGTGTTACAAGGGGCTGTTGATGTTGTTCAACAGGAGGCAAAGAGGAAGGTTTGTCAGGAGTCAGAGCAAAGGGACAGCAAATAAAGTCACCACAAAGTGTTTGTGCTTCGGTCAAGTCTCTTTGGGTCTACGTTCACCGCTCCTCCATGAGAGGGGATTTGGGGTTAACCTTCCCAGTGAGGCTGTTGAAGAGCTTTAGAGTCTCAGCCATGGACCTCAGGAGCTGGCACAAATCAGCAAAATGCTCGTTTCAGATGAAAGCCTTTGCTGGGCAGGATATTTTAAAGCCAACGTGGGCACAGAGCATCCTTGAGTTTTAGTTGCTAGTTTTCAAAAGCTTGTCTTGCAGTGAGAAATGTCTACTGTCTGCCAAAACACAGAGAGCCCTGGAGGAAAAAAATAATCTGTGTGTGAACAGGGAAAAGACTTGCAGGTCTTTATTCTCTGATCCTTTAAGAGAAAATTATTCTCTTATTCTTTCTTCCTTATCTTCTGTCCAGAGCTCGCTGGGTTCAGCAGCACTTTTCTTGCCTGCAGTAGGCTTTCAGCAGAACCTCTCTCTGTATCCAAGAGCAGAGACCAGGAGAAAGGGAGGGTTTCAAGAAGCTGTTTTTCTGCTGTTCCTCCCCAGGCTGCTGCCTACGGCCATTCCTGGGGCTGGGCTGCAGCGTGCAATAAGCCCTGAACCACCACCACCACCCCCAGCCTGGAGCTCAGGAGGGACGAGGGACTCTGAAAGAGCAGAGAGGGGATGTTACCCTTACAAAACCAAAGGCATTTAGGGAAAGGTTTTCAGACTCTTCCAACTGGTAGGGAACCCCCTGTGATCATGTCACCCAAAGAAAGTGAAGCTACTGGTGAAGTCAGGGTGGTTTCCCGTCTGGGGAGGGATCCAGGCACACTCCTGGAGTCATACCACCAACACTGGTGCTAGTAGTCCATGCAGTTCATGTTCCTGCATGAAAACCCACCTGAATTGTTTTGCTCTTGCTCCAGGATGGCACCGTGCACCTTATCTATGGGATTCTGGAGAAACCAGTCCATTCCCTCCACGCCATCAACATCTCTGCCATCCACAGGGGACTGCAGAGGGTGCAGCTGCTAAAGCCCAACATCACCATTCCTGAATTGCCCAGCAACATGAAGACCATGGAGATAACAGCTCCCAATGTTGTCATTCCCAGCCAGGAGACAACCTACTGGTGTTATATGACAGAGCTCCCAGCCGACTTCCCCAAACATCACATTGTCATGGTAAGAGGCAGGAGAAGATTTGCTTTCCCTGGTGCAGATCAGCAATCGCTTTCATGTTCAGCCACTTGGCAAAGTCCCCTTCTCTGCCCTTTCACAGGGAGCCCTTCAGACCCCTACATCTTCCCCAGCGTGGTACCAATACATCTCCCAGAGCCATCCCACCAGCCAGTAAGCATCCTCATGTCTCCTAAAGAACCCAAAATTAGAAGTTTCCCAGCAGGAGGTGGCAAAGTCGTGACTTTCCACCTGGCATAATAAGCCAGGTGGAAGTTCAGAGCAGCTCCCTTGCAGAGCAAACCCCCTGCAGAAGGCAGAGCTGTAGCCATCAAGAGAAGACCCATGGCAGGATTATGGCACGCAAGAAGCCACAAGGAACATATAAACACGGGGTACAAAGGAGCAGAGCTGGCAAGAGCAGGGCAAAGCCAGCCAGAATATGAACTGGCTTCTAAAAGACGAGGTGTGCTCTAAAAAAATGCAACTTGTGTGCATTGCCCACATGTGTGGGTCACCTCCCTCCAAGGAGAGGGAGAAAACTGCAGGCAGCCTAATGCTGGGTCAAGGCAGAAATAACACCAGTCTGACCACCCCTCATTAGCTCCCGGGAGAGTGTGGCCCCGGCAGCACGGAGCAGCTCAGCAGATGACCTGGCACACCCAGAGTCAAAAACCACACAACAGTGAGAGGGAAAACCTGACACACAAGGCCAGGGCTTAGTGATTTATAGGGGAGAGACAGCTTTGCAAAGGAAAACTCAGGAGGAGGATTTTCTCTCCAACAGATGGTGTGAAATGAATCATCTGTGTGTAAGTAAAAAGTGCGTAACTCCCGATACCTTCCCGCTGCTGCAGATCATTCCTACAGCTGGCGCTTTTAGCCAGAGCTGCTCTTCAGGCTGATTTGAAGTCACTCTTTCTACCCCAAATCCCCCTCCTCATGCCCCAAGCAGCTGTTGGCTACAAACAAAACCCTATAGCTGCTGGCAGAGCTACCACAACATGGTAGGACCCATGTTAGGAAAAAAAAATGTCCCCAGGATCACTTATGCCTGAAAAATGGGCAAAGGACTTAGTTATCACAAAGTAGACGAAGATCTTCTGCTGATCAGGTACATCTGTTGCTGGGGAAGAGATGAGATGTTTCTCTATGGGCTCTGGTGCGCTCTGGGTTGATCCCAAAGCCAACCAAGAGCTCTTGGCCCTTAGTTCCTAATGCCTAGAGCAACCTTCCCTCCCCATCATGTGGCAGAAACCATCTCCCATTCAGTGATGGAGAGCAGACATACCTGCCTTGGGCTTCTTGTGGAGCCTGCGCAGGCAGCAGCTCCTGGAGATGGGGTCTCAGCAAATGTTCTTAATGTGAACTCCTTCTTGAATTCTGCTTTGCAGTATGAGCCAGTGATCACGGCAGGCAATGAGGCCCTGGTCCACCACATGGAAGTCTTCCAGTGCGCTGCTGAGTTCGACAGCTTCCCCCATTACAACGGGCCCTGTGACTCCAAGATGAAGCCAGAGCGGCTCAACTACTGCAGGCACGTGCTTGCAGCGTGGGCCATGGGAGCACAGGTGGGTATGAGATGGGACTCACCACCCTGGGTGAAAGCTTTTCTCCTGGGCACTTTTCCTGCCACCTCCCAACCCTTCCTGATCCCATCTTGGGTTTGTCCACCACAGACTGCCCCAACCCCGGTATCCGCTGAGGTTTGTATCCAGCCCTCTCTGAGCTCCCCCAAGACGTGTCTGAGTTTCCACCTCACCCCAGTCCACCTCCTCGGTGCCATAAATCAGTGTGATGTCCCTATGGAGTGGTTCTGCCATTGCATGTGCATGTCAGTATGTGAGAAACCTTTGGAAGCAAGACCAGCTCACCAAGCACAATCAAGAGCACAAGTCCTGTCCCTCAGCCCACAGTGAGGGTCGGGATTATTCCCAGTCTTTTCCCTTATCCTTTTCAGCCTTGTCCCTGGGAAAGCCACCCCACTGCTACCCTCTCCTCCCTCTCCTTCCAGGCTTTCTACTACCCTGAAGAAGCAGGTCTTGCTTTTGGTGGCCCAGGCTCCTCCAGATATTTGCGCCTTGAGATCCATTACCACAACCCCCTGGTGTATGAAGGTGAGTGGGTACGTGGAGATGGCCAGTGCCACCCCAGCAAGGCACTGCCAGGGACTGCCACCCTGCCAGAGAGGGCTTCCTAGAGAAGAATGAATGCTGGGGGAAGGAAGCCTGGTGAGCCTGCAGCCCCCACCCCCTTCCAAGGCAGAAAGCTGCCCCTACACATCATTCCTGCAGGGCAATAGTCCAAGGCAACACCATTCTGTAGCTGGGTTGTAGCTGGGTTGTCAAAGGCTGTCCCCCCAGTTTCTGTGCAAGGTGGTGGTGAGTCTGAGCTCAGAGCCAAGAGCAACAACAGTGCTGGAGACACCAGAGAGACAGTACCAGCCTGGCTGTTGGGGATGGGGGAACTGAGATGTTGATTTACTGGTACTCCTGCTTCGATAACATTGTCAGGAGACACATTTAAAAAAAAAAAAAAAGGAGGATGCCAAACAACCCAGTTTCTTCATTAACATAAAAACAAGTAGCTTCTTGACTACCCAAGTATATTTTTAGGAGACCAGAGCATATGTGCTGTAGATCAATCATAGCACATTCGGCAACTTGAGAAGAAACATGTCTATAAATACAGAGCTCACGTCTTTCATAATTTATTTGCTTTTGTGTGTTAACCAATAGTGTCTCCCCCGTTATTCTTATCCCTGGGTGGGCTCCAACCCAGAAACAGGGAGTTCAAGACCACGCTGAACCCCTTCTGACCTACTGAACCTTCCCTTTCCCTTTTCTTGCAAAGCTGGGTGACAAACGGGAGCCAGAGCTGGGCTCTGCATCTCAGCAGAGCTTGCTGCCCCATGGGCACAGGGGCTTCTCCAGCTCCCACCAGCTCCTGGGGGGAGGTTAAATGGGACAATCTCAAATGTAAGAGAGACCAGAAGCTTTCCAAATGCAAGAAATACTTGCTCCATATGCATTTCTCCTCCTGCCAGGCCCCAAATAACAGTGTGGCCTTTGTTATTTGGATGTACCAATTAAAGATGCAATGAGCTGTACCTCTGAGGGTGTTTCCCAAAGCACCCCATGGTCTGTCCTCCTGTTTCAGTTTCTCCAAAGGCACTACTTACCTCTCTTGGAAGCAATTCAGTCTCAAGTTGGTGACCTCTCTAGGGAACTAGGGATGTGCTTGGGGCCACTCAGTTAAGGTTTGCATGAAAATATCGAGGATTTTAAAATATGAAGAACTGCACATATGAAGAAAGCTGCAAGCAAGAGGCAGGAGCAACCTCTCCCCACACCCACTGCAGCACAGTGTCATTTTTCATGCCTGACCTCGTTCCGGCAGCCACGTCACTTCTCCCACGGTGACTTGCAGCCTTGTCCTCTCACCTGCCAGGTCGCCACGACTCCTCAGGAATCCGCCTCTACTACACGGCCACCCTGCGACACTATGACGCTGGCATCATGGAGCTGGGCTTGGTCTACACACCGGTGATGGCCATTCCTCCAGGCGAGGACTCTTTCATCCTCACAGGGTACTGCACCGACAAATGTACCCAGCTGGTGAGTGAGTGTCCACCCTCTCTGCCCCAGCTTCACCTGGAAGAAGAGAGGTTGCAAATGATTTTTCCTCAGTCCCAGGCAGCAGCGATACGGCACCGAGTTCCCAATTCCCAGTTTTAAACTCCCTGAACCCCTTACCATCAGGTTGTGCTGGAACAAAAAAAAAATCCGCTGTGTACAACAAACAGCGAGCAGCTGGTTGGGATGTGCTGAGTCCTCCTTGAAGCAGCTCTCCTGGGGTGCCATCTGCTCTGCCTCCCCAGGGTATCATTCCCATTAATCTTCCTGCCGAGTTGGCCATGCCCTGGCGGTTCTTTCCCCCAGGGAGATGGGAAGATTGGCCTCTGCTTCTGAGGAGCTTGCCAAGAGCTCTCTCAAGTACGGTTTCAAAATGCCTTGCTCTCAAGGAAGTTTTAGTGGATGTTTTTGTAGGGTCTACCAAAAAGGAATCATTTTTGCCCCCAGTAATGAATGCAAGGAGGCAACCAGGCTCATCTGCTCCTGCTGCCTTGGGGCACAACATCACATAAATCGGTTTTGGCAGTGGACTGAGCATCTCTCCCTCTGCTGGGAGCTCACATCTACACTGCTCCAAGGGCACAGCAATCCCCAACCCTCCAGGTGGGGTCAGGGATGGCTGCCCCCAAGCACACAGCAAGGGGATGCACAGGAAGGGAGAAGGTTGGGGTTGGGCAAGGGGCTTGAGCCGTCCTTCCCCCAGGCTCTGCCCGCTGCCGGCATCCGCATCTTCGCCTCCCAGCTCCACACTCACCTGGCAGGACGAAAAGTGGTGACAGTGCTGTCTCGGGATGGGAGAGAGCGGCAGGTGGTCAACGCCGATGGTCACTACAGCCCACACTTCCAGGTACAGGGATCTGCAGGGGAATTGGGGGAACCCAGATGGATGTCACCTGTGGGACTGCTGCAGGCACAGAGCCATGGCATCTCTCTGACATTGTCCCTTTCCTTCCCTCCCAGGAGATCCGCATGCTGAAGGAGCTGGTTGCTGTTTTTCCAGTGAGTGGCTCCAAAAACCATGATGGTTTCCAAATAGTGCAAGACTTTCTTCTCCTGACCTCCACAGCCCTGAGACCCCCAACTCCTTTACTCATCCCCACTGTCACCAGCAGCCCCTGCCCACGCACAGGCACCCGCTGCCATCTGGGACCTCCTAGGGGGGCTGCAGGAGGACACACTCCCCATGGTCCCTAGGTCACATCTGCCACCTCTACGCAGATGCCTTGGGGACACCAGGGCCTTTCTCATGTGGCAGAAAACCGGTGTGTGGGCAACCAAACTGTGCTAGGAGCTAAATTAAGCATCTAATTGAGCTGGGCTTCCTTTAGCAGAGGGAGGCTCCTTGGGGAGTGAGGGCAAACTGCACACACTGGAGGTGTCACCTCCCTCCCAGCTTGATGGAAGGAGAGGAAGAGATTTGGTGGTGAATGTGGTGGGAATGGGTGGTAAAACAGACTGAGTATGTCCTGGGGCTGAACGGGTGAGGAAGGACTTGGATGCAAAGTAGAGGACACCTCCAAGAGGTTGCTCAAAAGCCTCAGCACCTGTTGGAACCATCCCCAGGGCTGTGCTCCAGGATGTCCCCGTGTGCCCCAGCACCGACTGCAGAGTGGGAGGCAGTTGTGCCATCAAGTTGGGTATAGGTTTGGCAATTCAAATTGCTGCCTAAGCACTTTTTTTTTTTAGGTGCTTCAGCCCTGCAGAAATTCTTAGAAAGTGAGGAAAGCAGGAAACACTATCTCTGGGATACAACCCTGGGGAATCTCCCCAAGGGATGCACGTTTTGCAAGTGCTCCTGTGGCACCGTGGCTGGTGCTGGTGGGGAAACAGGCTGTCCCTGGGTTGGCACCACGACAGGGAGCATCTGCCGTGTTACACACTCCCTGATCCCAAATTTGCCAATCGGAAAGGGGAAACTCTGCACTCTCACACCTACACGTCTTGTGTTTGAACCCTCCAGGGTGACGAACTCATCACCACCTGCACGTACAACACAGAGGACCGGAGCCGAGCCACCGTGGTGAGTTGGGGGGTGAGCTCAGCTTCCCCCCCTGGGGCTGGGGGCACCCACAAAGGGTGGGGAACCAACAAAGAGACCTGAATCACAGCCAGAGACCAGAGGGTGGTAAAGATGGGAGATCACAAGGCTCTGCTATTAGCAGAGGGGATGCTAAGGTGCTAATTGAGCAGTAGCGGGTGTCACTAATTCCCATCACAAACTGTTCCACCAGGGATTAATTGTAATTAAAGAGAAGTGGATTTTTTTGACAGTATATGTTATTTTCTTACACAGGCAGGAAAAAAAAAAAAAAAAAGAGCCTGTAAGAGGTACCATCAACAGAGACAAAGCTAAATATAGCGGAGGGATTATAGGAAATCTGCATTTTAATGTAAACCACACGATCTAGCCTGAAAGCCTGTCCTTGCAGAAAGGGCAGGTGGGCAGGGATGGGCAGATGAGTAGAGTGTGGTCCATCCCATGTACCTGAAAGGGTATGTATGTGTATATATATATATATATATATACACACATATACATATATATATACAATCTGTGCTGCAGGGTGGATTTGGCATCCTGGAGGAGATGTGTGTGAACTACATCCACTACTATCCCCAGACACAGCTGGAACTCTGCAAGAGCGCCGTAGATCCCGGCTACCTGCACCGATACTTCAACCTCGTGAACAGGTACTGAGCCCCTGCACAGCAGTGCTGAGGGGCAAGGGATGATTGCAGAGCCCTTTGCTATTAACACTGGGAAAGAAGTTTAAAAAGTGGGGTTCAGGGCAGCAGGTGTAGGGGGGACACTCAGACAGTGTGGGTTTTAGGGGCCATGGGTGCAAGCTGGAGCACTCCCCGTCCCTAGAGCTGGCAACCAAACCCAGGGCTTTGGAGTCCTCAGCACAAGAAGGGCAGGGATCTGTTGGAGCGGGGCCAGAGGAGGCCATGGAGATGCTGGGAGGACAGGCTGAGACAGCTGGGGGCTTCAGCCTGGAGAAGAGAAGCTCTGGGGAGACCTTAGAGCCCCCCCCAGTCCCTAAAGGGGCTTCAGGAAAGCTGAGGAGGGACTCTTGATCAGGGAGGAGAGCCAGACGATGAGGGTGAATGGTTTTAAGTGGAAAGAGGGGAGATTTAGATGAGATCTCAGGAAGAAATTCTTTGCTGTGAGAGTGGTGAGGCACTGGAACAGGTTGCCCAGAGAAGCTGTGGCTGCCTCATCCCTGGAGGGGTTCAAGGCCAGGCTGGATGGGGTTTTGAGCAACCTGGTCTGGTGGGAGGTGTCCCGGCCCAGGGCAGGAGGGTTGGAACTAGATGGTCTTTAACATCCCTTCCACCCCAAACTGTTCCTTGATTCTATGACTTAAGGATGACTGTGCAGTGAGAACCACCAGAAAGGAGAGCATTCCCAGAGAGGGACTTCCCAAGAAGAGCCAGTGCAAGGCTAAGGACTTATGTACAAAGTTCTTGTTATAACCCAAGGCAGACACCAAGCAGCCCTGCCAGAAGCAGGCTGCAGCTCTTTCACCCACAGTTACAGGGACAAGATGCTGACCTGGCACAGGTTGTCCTCTTCACAGGCACTCTGGTTGGCCCCAGATCTTCCCCCACAGATGCTGGCTGTGCGAGGCTCTCCCTGCTCCCAGTACCGACTTCAGAGCCGTTCTGGGCCCAGTTTTTGGCAGGGAGGGATTAGACACATCCAACGCTGAGAGGGGAGAGTGTTGCTGTGTTTCACTGTGGCATTTCTCCTGTCCCAGGTTTAACGATGAGGAGGTCTGCACATGCCCACAGGTCTCTGTCCCACAGCAGTTTTACTCTGTCCCCTGGAACACGTTCAACCGAGATGTGCTGAAATCCCTCTACAGCTTTGCTCCCATCTCCATGCACTGCAACAAATCCTCAGCCGTCCGGTTCCCGGTAGGTACCAGCTTCACAACTAAAGCATCACAGCAAAACTCCTGGATAAAGGTAAAAAAGCAGCTCAGCAAAGCTGTGCCAGAGGGTGACACTGATGAGATGGGCCAGGTCCGTGGTGCTCAGGACACGGCTGCACCTGGTGAGCTCATGGCATGGACCTGGAACTGCCTGGGGGACCCCAGTATCACAAGGACAGAGACCAGCACAAACCTGGTGGTTAAAACAATACGGTACCAGCCCACTGAGAGTGAGCTGGGCCAGGTTTAATTAGGGGATGCATTTGCATAAAGTGATTTTGAAGCTGCTTTTGCTGAGCGCTAAAGCAGGGCTAGCTCCAGAACCGAGGAGGAACGTGAGGTGGTTTTTAGGATTTTTGGCAAATTACATCAGGTCCCAGCAGAGTGAGCTCATTACGCACAGCATCTGTGCAGTCTCCAAATGCAGAGATCCAGCAAAACGTGAAGGATAAAGGGCCGTGAGATCTTGTAAGAAAAAACAGGCCCAGCCATGACATTCACGCTGATGAAGATTTAAAACCACTGATGGTCCCTATCACCACCAGTTCCCGACACTGTTCGTCAGAGTAATAAACTCACAGGATATGGTATTTCTGGATCCAGCATCATACATTGCAGCTCCAGAGGATGCCAAGCTGATTGCAGGGAAGACCATCAGCTCCCTGTCCTGGTAAATCTGCTTCAGCAAACTCTGCTCTGGAAGGGGCAGAAGCCTTTCCAGTCCCCTGAAACTGGAGAGCCAGCACCTCTTGACCACACAGAGCCTGGCTGCAGGGATGGAAGTACTGCAGAAGTTTTGTGCAGCAGCTGAATTATGATTTAAGCCCCTTAATTACAGCCCAGCTAACTCTCTTGCTTTCAGCAAGGGCCGAGGGGTGGCTGGGAAGAGACTGGAAGGGAGCAGATCTGATGCTGGCACAAAGTGGGTCAGGAGCATTACCATGAAGGTGAAGGACCCCTCCTACTCCACTGGTGTTTTCAGTCTGAGCCTGATTTTAAGACATCTCATTTGCTCCACATGGTTTCTGCCAAGAGAAAATCACCAGATTCTAATTAAGCTCATGTTTTTGCAGTTCAGCAATCCCAAACTTGACGAGCTTTCTGGGAGGGCTGAGTGCTGTTAATTACGTGAGCAGCCGCAGGGGTGTCACCGTCCCCCCAGCCCCCTGCACCTGCAAGAGTTCGCAGTGAACTCTCCACCTTCAGATTTCCACTCAAAAGCATGGAAAACAATAACTACTGAGACACTCCAAATGCCTTTGATCTAGCCCAAAAGCAGGGTGCTGACGAGGGCTTGGGATGTGTTGGCAGGGCAGGACACTGCAGCAGACAGGCTCAGGGCTGCAAATATGCTTAACTGTTCTCTTAAGCCATAAGGGTACATGGAAACAGTCATTTCTCCAGCTGGTGCTCCCCTGCAATCACAGAATCACAGAATGCTATGGGGTTGGAAGGGACCCCTGGAGATCATCTAGTCCAACTCCCCTGCCAAAGCAGGCCTCCTAGAGCAGGTTGCATAGGAACTTGTCCAGGTAGGTTTTGAACATCTCCAGAGGAGACTCCACCACCTCTCTGGGCAGCCTGTTACAGTGTTCCACTACCCTCAAAGTGAAGAAGTTCCTCCTGCTGTCCCCTTTCCCTGTGTGAGTGCTCCCTCCGTCCACTTCCACCTCTTCCTGGCGCCAAAGCAGGCTCTAGCCTGTTTCGCTTGACATACGAGGAGGAATTTTATCTGAAAACACAAATTCAACCCTCATCTTCTGGCTGATGACTCACAGCTCTATCTCTCCTCTCCAGACCTCCCTCCTCCTGCTCACGCTGCGGCTCAGCCTCTCGCTGATGTTTCCACATGAGCGCCCAGCCGGCAGCCAAACCATAGCATCACCGAACCACAGCTCAGCCCAGCCTGAGTCCCTCCCCTGGCCCTCCCAGCTCCTGCCTGCATCTCCCCCAGCCACTAATCCGGACCAACAAGTCACATCTGAGCTAGATCCTGCCCCACGGGCTCAGCCCTCAGCACCAGCTGAACCTGGAGGATTGCTCCTTGCGAAGATGCATCCTCAAGACAGGGTGTCCCCCTGAATGCACAGAGCTGGGTGTTTTGTCCTTGTTGTGGTCACCTTGAGTGCTGACAGCCCTTCCCTGTGGCACCTCATCCCAGCTGCTGCCTCCCTCCTGTTTGGCAGCAGCTTCACATGAAATCCATGCTGGCACGATGCAAATGTCGCCTCCAACCAACCTTCCTGCCAATACCTGATAGAGAGTGTTTTTCAGAGCTGGGCTGAGAGCTCGGTGGCTTGGTGGGACTCCCTGGCTGGAATTGTCTTCATCTGATGTGATGGGTAACACTTTTTGGGGTGGAAACTCCTTATTTGTGGTGGGTTTGTGCAATGTAGTGTTCTACAGATGTCCGTGATGATCAGGGGATGCGTAGGTTCTGCAACACAAATAATTAGTAACATCTCATAAGAAAACATCCTGATTTGGACTAAAACCACTTCAAATATAAAAGATCATTTTGTTTTTTCAACTAGGGAGAAACACAGAGTACTTGAAACCTTGATTTGGTCTCATGGCGCCCATTTCTCTTGCAGGGTGAGTGGGAGAAGCAGCCGCTTCCCATCATCACTGAGAGGATGCAGAAGCCCATCCCTCACTGCCCGTCTGCCCTGGGGCCTTGGCCTGCTGCCCCCATCCCCCTCAACCTGGGTCCACTCAGGAAGGACTGACCCTGTTCCCACTCCTTCCATCACAACGGGAAGCGCCTCCTGGCAGAAGCATCCATGGGGAACATCCCGTTGCTCCTCCAGCATCCCTGCCTGCACAGCGATGCTGTCAGGTGCCCTGGCCCCGGTCTCTGGAGGAGGTTAGGGCTCACAAGAGAGTTCAGAAAGTACCCTGGAGCTGGAAAGTGCTATATTTAGTGAGTTATTAACAATCCCAGCTCTGAGTAATGCTGCTTTCCGCCCCCACAATAATAACGTGGAGGTTTGCTATTGTGCCGAACCCAGCGTGGCCTGGGGGAAGAGGGAAGAAGCTTGTTTTCCCACAGGGAAACTGAGGCACAGAGCAAAAAACCCTGCGTGGGAGCAGCGTACAAGCCTTCCCAGTCCCGTCTAGCTTGGGGAGGCTCTGTGGGTGCTCTCCCACACTGGCACCCTCGGTGGGGATGGAGGGAGGGGATGCTGTGACGCCCACCCGGTGCTCGCCTCCCCTCTGCAGGGGCTACGATCCTCCTCCCACTCTTCCCCACTGGGGATTATTCGCTGTTTCAATGCCACCAGATGCCAATGGCTGGGAACAAACGATACCTCTGTGACAGAGGGATGATGGGGAGGAAAACAGGGCAAGGGTGGTGGGGAGACAAACCTTTTGACAGGAAGAATCACTCCATTAAAGACCTAAATGTAAAAATAAATAAATAAATATGGCTTTTTTTTTGCTATCAAGGTCTAAAGGGAAAAGTCGGAAGGAGCAGGGAGAGGCCAGTGGTGCTGCAGGAGAGTCTGTCTGTCCCAGCCTGGCACCAGCTCCTCCTTGTCCTGGGGTTGGTGGGACCCAGGGCAGGGTGGCAGCCGAAAAAATCTCAGGTCAGAGCACTGTGGGTCAGAAAGGACTTTTTTTTTTTTTAAGAAAAGCATTATCTTTACAGGAACGTGGCAGATTCCTGGTCGAGCAGGGAGGCACGTGCTCCTCACACCTCTTCCCCTTCACCAACTCCCTCGTTTATTCTCAGGAAAAACACACAGGATTGTGGCCACCCCCTCCTCTGCCCTCCTCCTGGGCAGTGTCAGGGAGTGCAATCACCTCCAACTCGGAGAAAAATCCATCCCAATCTTGTTTTTTAATGTCTCCAGTAAAACTGAAGCATCTGAGAGTTCAAACTCTTGCCTGGGGTTCCTGTTGCATGAGGTTAAGGAACTGAAAGGAACTTAAGGAACTGAGCTCCAAAAGAGGGTATAAACCAAGCATATAAACCCGGTCAAGGGAAATAGAGTGAAAAGCACTCAGGGTGATTGTTTCTTCAGGCAGGTGAAACCTTAAGCAGAGATCAGGATGCACTGCTGGAGATGGAGCCCAGCAAGGGGACCAGAGCACAGGATGATTATGAGGACATGGTGGGAGCAGCTGCCCCTCTCCTTTCGCAGGTGGGGATTCACAGGCTGCACGTGTGCCATGAAAAACCTTCCCTGACACCTCCAAGACCATCTCTGTGCTGGGAGGCTGGCAGCACATCACTCAGCCTCTGCAAGCATCTAAAAGGAGCCACCTCCAAGATGACCTTCGAGAAGACACCAGCAGAGCAGATGGGACGACAGAACCTCCGGGGTTCAAGGGCAGCCCTGGTGTCACTACCCTGGTCACTGAGCTTGCACCACAACGCTGAGTTGGTCCTGCCCATACCAGGAGCAACCCAGAGGACACACAAACACAAACTGCACTGGCAAAGCAAGCTGTGGGCCAAAAACATTCCTCCTACTTTTTTCTTCTCCAAATTCTGAGGGTACACACACAGCAACGACCCAGATTCCAAAGGTGCTTGTCTTGGGGAGTTTCTTTTATTCTCTGGGGCACAACATGAGAATTTGTCCCCAGTTAAGCACCAAGGGGATGCATGGCACCGCTGTGTTTCCCTCATTGGGAACCCAGGGGCCAGCACAGGGTGGCAGCTCTCCCTGGGCAGCATCTGCTTCCCTGGGCACCAGCTGCTCCCATTGCCACAGCTAAAAAATGGGACTTGTCATGGACACGGTCACCATTCAGGTCTGGTAAGGATCAACTCTCCCCACCTTCTGCACATCCACCAAACACTGAGGCAGCACTTGAGCACCACGAACGAAATCAAAGCAGACACTGAATGTTTCACATCCCAGGGTTGATTTTGTAAAGGGCTTTGGGTGCCAGTTACCACTGCAGGCAACAGAAATCAGTGCTTTAACTCCCTCTAAGCTTTGGAAGGAAGCATTCACTAAAGCAGAACCTGAAGCTCTGGCTGTGCCCAGGATAAGATGAGAATGAGGGAGGCACAAACCTGTGCTTGCAGAGATAGGAAGAACATGCTTGGAAACCCCCTGGGTAAAGCCAACAAATTCAGGGTGGAGAAGAACCTTGCCCATGCAAGGGCATGAGCCTGGGCAATGGCCCTGGACCCCCAGCCCCTTCCCTCTGTGGCCCCCACAAGTGCTCCCACCCCACCACCATGTCCCCAGGGCACAGCCAGGATGAGGTGACACCCAGGAGAGCAGGGACAGATGCAGCAAGGGACCGCAGAGACGCCACATCGGGAGGCTACGGCTGTTATTAACAGCAGAGTTAGTTTAAAAAATTCATTTCCAGGCAGTGTGAAACTACATTTTGGGGGAAAGGGTTTCCAGCAAAGTCAAAAATTGAAACCACTTCATTTGCAGTCGAGCAAAACACTGTTTTCAGGTCAATTAACCCATGGAAAAGAATTATTGATGTAGCTGTACTGCTTCATCTAGAAAACATAGGAACAAAATCTTTGGACTTTTTGGAATCTCTTCCTCCTCTTTCCCTCTAATTTGATCCAAATTTGCTTGAAGAGCTCACTGCAGATGTTTGCCTGCCTCTCCCAGCAGACCCTGGCGCCAGCTGGGGCATCCAGGGGCTGGGAATTCAGCTGTCAGCTTCTAATGGCATCTTCTTCTCCCCATCCTGGCGTCTGCAGTGCCCGCTCACCAGCCCCGCGCGGCCGTGCTCTCAGTAAAAGCCCTTCACTCGCTTGTTGTCCGGGTCAAACGGGGACTTGGTGTGTGCTTGGGCAGGGTAGGTCACTCCCATCCGCTCCAGCTCATAGCTACCACTCTTCACGAAATCCAGCGAGACCTGCAAGGCAGAGAGAGCCACGGAAAAAAACCCATCAGGTGCTGGGAGGCACTGGTGGGGCACCAGTCCCCTGCCACCACCCCAGCTCCATCGCTGGGCAAGCCCTCACACCACCCCACAAAGATGTGCTTTCCCTAGAAAACGCAGGAGGATGCACGGAGAGGAGGAAAATAGGTTTTTAAAAGCATTCAGCTAAAAAAAATATAAAAAGAATGCAGTGTTTACATTTTTTGATGGTTATTTATTATTTTTTTTCCATCCAGTGCACGGTGCACTTACAGCCAGGCTACGGGAGCTCGTTGATGGACTGGCCAGAGCAGGCAGGCTGGGTGCAGGGATGGGACACCCAAATGGGGTCAGCCCTGGCAGCAGGAGGGGACCACTGTGGCAGCCAGCATGCCACTGCTTGGCGTGACCAGGGTTCGGTGTTGTTGTGGGGTCTAGGTCCTGCACCAAGCCCCCGGTGAGGCCACTGTAGATGCCCCAATGGATTTGCCCTCCCTGCACAAAGCTCTTTGCTGCTTCTGCAATTATTGCCCACATCAAGGGGGAGTTATCCCATGGGGTGTGAAGATGAGGGTAGAGCTTTGCCTGCAGTGGGGGTGTGAGCAGGGAGAGCAATGCCATGGATGCACCCACCGGGGATGCACTCAGCACCGCTTTGCCGCATCAGTGCCTTGCTGGAGGCAGGAGAGGACGGTCCCCCCCTCCATCTCCATCCTGCTGCCTCCACCACCGCTGCCTGGGGCAGGTGGGAACAGCTGGGAGAGGGAGGAGAGTGGGAAAGGGGAAAAAGAAGGGAAGGTCTAGAGGGAAATGTTCACGGTGTGGAGAAAAGGTGGTGCCCAGGGGCTGAGGGGGCAACCAGAACACAAACCAGCTTGACTGGGAGTCTGACACTGATGCAGGCTTAAAGCAAGCAAGAGCAGGAAAGCACAAGCACAGGCACTGCCCTTGGTTTGCAGTAGAGAGGGCCCTGGGGACATCATCCACAGCCCTCTGTCCCCACACAGGTTCCCTAGCCTCTGCCTACAGCATGGTGCTTAATGAGGGCATCTGATTTACCATCCAGGAGTCTCCCAGGGTTAATTAAGAGCCCACTGTGCTCCTATTGGCCGTTACTCCTTATAACACAAGTTAATTCACTGCTGCAATTAACTACTCGCTTGCAATTAACATCTGAGGCAGATCTCGAGCTGGCGAGCGTTGCTGGGAGCACGCAGAGTGACAGCCGGTGACACCGACCTCGTCACCAAGCCATGGCATCCCTCACCCTCCCACCTCCCCCAGGGAAAGCACAGGGGGGGCTGCCTCGTGTGGCTCCCCAGACAATAGTTAGTTTACAATGGGTTTGTGCATATGGCTTCAAAAATGAACAAGTCCTGCACTTCCCTGGCAAGCCCCGATCCCCGGGGGGGAGCTGGCATCAGCAGGGGGGTCTGTACTCACCGGGCCCCCCATGGGGTCACGGATGTAGCCGTAGGCGATGGTTTTGTCGATGGCAAAGCCAAAGTCTGCCCGACGGATGTGGCCAACCACCTTGCCATCCCGCCAGATGGCCTCCAGGCCGAACATCGGCACCTTCCTGCAGTGTGAAGGCAGAGCTGCCCTCAGAAAAGCCCCCACGAGGGATGGGGTTTTAGGAGGACCAGAACCTGGCTCTGCCCCCGGGCCATCCCACGTGCTGGGGCTCCCATTGCCCTCATGTTCATTAATCTCCTTGTGCTCATCCCCGGTGCCAGCAAAGCCCCTCCAGCCCCCTTTGCAAAACCTCCCACCATTCTGGGTGAAATGAGATAAACCTACTCCCTGTCACACTGCTTCCAGCTCCCATTAAACATCCAGCAAGGAATTGGCAGTGGGGTTTAAATTAGAGGTGGAATTAGAGCAGGGAAAACCGCCGGGGCGGTTTGCAACAGAGCTCCACGTGCGTGCCCAGGCACAGGGGTGGGTGGGGATGGCTGAAGGTGCTCATCCCAAGGTGGTCACCGGTGTTAGGTACTTGCCCTGGGGTCCCGCAGCGGTACTCACTCCTTGGTTGTGAAGCAGACAAGACGGCGGAAGATGCCCTTGGCTTTTTGAGCCTCCACAGCCTCCCGGCCCAGGAAGGGGATGCTGGATTTGAGCTTGCAGGTGAAGGCCAAGCCAGATTCTAGCGGGGTATCGTCGGGGCGCAGGTCTGCGTGCCAGTGCCTGTACCCTGCAGAGAGCAAGCGTGGGTCACCCAGCCTCTCCCTGCCATGGCAAGCAAGCCCAAGGGGGAGCAGCATCAGGAGATCAAGACATCACTCCCACCTCTTGGACACCCCTGGTGCCCTGGACAAAGCATCCTCGAGAGGAACCCATACTGGGGAAGTCTCAGCTGAGGATGGTTGAACCTCTACCAGTACTTCCAGTCACGCTAACCCACCCCTGAAGCTGGGAAAATCCCATTTCCCCTAGTCCCTCAGCCAGAGGCAAAGCAGCGAGTTCTACTGTAAGGAAAGCAAGAGACCTTTCTCGATGCTGAGGCTGTCGATGGCTCTGTAACCGGCGTTGGTGATGCCATGCTGGGCACCTGCCTGCATCACTGCCCGGTAAACCTTCACGCAGTCTGCCTTGGGCACGTGCAGCTCCCAGCCCATCTCACCGACGAATGACAACCTCATGGCACGGACCTGCGGAATGCAAGAGCCCAAATACCCCTGTGGTCCCACTCAGCACGGCCAGGGGGGAAAGCCAGCTTGCCCAGGAACCTTGTACAAATGCCCTGCTTTGATGGAAAGCATTTCTTTGCTCTCCCTAGTGCCTGAAGCCAGGATGAGACTGAATTTCTCACCTCTTGGTGCCTCAAACCCAGCTATCAGTGCCCAGGAGGGACAGCCAGTGGGCAGTGAGGGCTGCATTCAGCATCTTCCAGCCACTGATCCCAGGGCTCTGGCACCAGCAGGACTGGGGTTATGATGGTCCAGCTCCAGCTTGGCTTTTGTCTCCCTCTGCTGATCCATCCACACCAGAAGAAAGCCCACAGGCACCCACAGCCCTGTGTCTCCCCACATCAGCCCATCCCCAGCAGGACCGTCCTGCCTTGGGACACTTTGTGGCTGCTATCCCCTGGGGATGTCCCCCACCTGGGATGGTGCTCTCACAGCAAAGGCACCCAAAAGCCCTGTGCTCCCAGGCAGGGACTGAGCCTGGCATCCCAACCCATTCCCTGCTCACCCCATGGGGATGTTCAGGTTTCCCCCAGTGGAGGTTGTGCCCCAAAGCTTTCCTCTCAGCTGCCAAATTAGCTCCACACCGAATGCATGAAGCTCCAAAGAGGAATGAGCAGCTCAGCACGGGGGACTCGGTGCTTCTCGGGGGAAGCCTCATCCTTGGATACGTGCCTGCCTGTCTGTGCTCCCCTGCCCATTTTCCCTCTGCTTCTCATTCAGGGAGCCTTGTCTGCATCCTCCTGCTGTCCCTGCTGAAACAGTCTGCATTCCCAAAGCTTTTCAGGCCGGTTCCAGCCACCCCAGCTTGGGCACCTTCCCTGAAAATACCCCTTGAGTCTGAGCTGCATTTCCCTCTGCTTCATTCCTTGGGATTTCTCTGCTTCCTCCCCCACAAAAAAAATAAACCTCTGGTTCATCCCTTCGGATGCGTATCAGCTGCAAATGCATACATCGCTCTGGGAGAGAGATCAACCCAAGAGTTTCACACCAGACAGTGATCTGCAGTCTTAATAAAGCAGTTTTCAGCTCAGAAGAGGCTTCCAGGCTGGTTCTGTTGGCCAGGCATGCTCCACTGCTTTGGGGCTGTCTCACCTGTGCTGTCCCTGGACGTCATAGGGGCAGTAGGTGCATCTTACCATTTGCCCAAGCTCTTACTACAACTGGGAGCTGCACTCTCTAACCTTGGGTACAAACACCACCATATAACAACAGCCGTTGCCCAAAACAGGCAGCGACAGGCAAGAGAAGTATGAAGAGTCATTTAGATGTGATGTTTGGGGATATGGTGTAGGGGAGAACCTTGTAGAGTAGGGTAGATGGTTGGACTCGATGATCCCAAGGATCTCTTCCAACCTAGATGATTCTATGATTCTATGAAAGGGGGTGCCCAGGCTCCGTGCTATGAGGACAGACAGTGGTGGATGATGGCTGAGAACCCAAATCCATCCTTGTTGCCCTCAAAGTCCTCAAAAAGAGTTGAAAGCAGCTTTAAAGACACCTTAACCTTTGCAGCAGAAGTGGAGAGGAGGAAGGAACACGATAAGTACTGGGAATTTATTTTGAGCCCCCTCACAAGAAGCTGTGCCGGGAATCCATCCCCCCCAGCCCCGCAGCAAAGCACAAAGGCTGGCAATGGCTTTTCAAGGTGCACAGCCCCAAGAGGCACGGAGAGGCTTTTTACTCCACACAAAAGTGTCACCTAATTAGGGAACAGCCAGAGATCAAGCCACGGCAGCCAGCTACCATCTTCAGCTCGGTGGGAGATGCTCTGGGGATTGACAGGCAACTTCCCGGCTCATTAACCCTGCCTGCGACTCCGCAGCCGGCACTCCAGCTGAAATGCCTTTTACTCTCAGGGGCAAGTTACTGCTGAGAGAAACTTCACTCCCCTGCACCACCCCTACTCCGGAGGAGCCAGCATCCTGGCAAGAGCAGTGAGGCAGAAAACGGGCATCCCTGGGAAAGTTGGGGTACCAGTCATTAGCTTTGCACAGGCAGGGGCTGGGGGTTTCACCCATGTATGCATGCCCCAGGCAGAGGTGGGCACCCCCCCATAGAGGCCAAGGGGGATGTCGAGGGCTGGGCTCAGCTGCTCCAGCCAGCTTTCTGCTAAATTCCCCCAGGAACAGGCTTTTCTGCTAGGTTTCGACCGGAGCTATGAAATAGCATCAATTCCCAGGCCTTTCAGCAGCAATTCAAAAGCATTTTAAGTATGCTGGAAAATGAAAACCTGAACTTTACCCGGTATCCAGCAGTGAAATTCAAAGGGGAACCTTTCTCTGCTGTTCAATACAATGAGAGGCGCTATATATAAACTCACAAAACCAATTGGTAATTTCCAGAGTCATTAACTCTGCTGGAGCTCTCCTTTCACTCCAGCTGATTTTGTTCAACTACTGAGTTAATGCACCAAAATGTCAGCAATAACTTTTTCAAGATTTCAGGTTCAGTTTAATCCCCTCAGAAGGTGATAATATCAACGAAGGCTTCAGCCTGCTGTCCTGAGAAACCCTCCTACTCTAATTTTGGTGTGGGATGGAGTCCCCTGTGCTCGTTGTGTGGCAGGGGCCTGATGGAGACCTCCCGAAGGCTGGCATCAGGCAAGGTGACAGGAAAGCTTTCTTCCTACAGTCAGGAATACAGTCAGGGTATTTACACCCAAAAGAAACCACAAAATTTCTACTAACTATTTATTCCACCCAGGCCTGGATCATTTTGTGTAAACTGGAAGTGAAATGCAAATAAACTTGTCATGCTCCTCGAGAGGAGAACGTTTATACACCTTTCCCAGGGGATAAGTACATTATTATGAGACATTATCAGTTTGCCACAGGCGTGACAGGGGAGGAGGTGGGGAGGGAAAAAACTCAACAGTAGAGACTAAAATGCAAAGTGTTGGACAACCTGCAACTGATGATTGGCCTTTGGGTCCCCCGTACCACTGTTCCCCCTAAGGGACACTGGGCATGCCGTGGGTTTTCAGTACCCAGAGCTCAGGGTACACTGGTGGTGATGGTTTGGAGAACCAACCTGAGTTGGGTGAAATCTGTGACTAAGTTCAAACCACCCCAAACCCTGGCAAGGCTCTTGCTCACAAATCAAGTAGCCTTAATTTGATTTAGCAGCAATCCCTTCAGCAGCCAGCTGCATTCAAATTAAAGCCACTTTAATGCTGAATGAAAAGTGTCCGCACGCGGCTTAACCCAATTTCACTAATATCCAGCCTGCCTCTGGCTCCCTGTTTTCCTGCTGCCTTTTATGAGATTTAACACTGTGCCTTCACCTCCTTCATCTCCCATCAGACACCAGCCCGTGAGCCACAGCAAACTCTGGGCACGGTCCCTCCTGCCAGCCAGATCCTCCGGCCGGGAGAAGAGTGCCCTGTGGGACCCCTATCTGCCCAAATTTCCCATGGGAAGGCCATGGTACAAACTCTCCCTCCTCTCCCAAAGAGGTGTTTTTGCAACAGAAGGAAAATTTCCTATGGGGTAAATAAACATCAAAAAAAAAACCAAAACCCCAAGGCACAACTTCTCAGGCAAACCTTGAAATAGCTTTTCCCTGCGACCCAAGCTTGCCAGCAGCAGGTTTTCCCAGAGTGTTTCTCTTTTGACAAAAACGACACTTCATGGTCACCAACTCTTCTATTTAGGGTGTTTCAAGCAGGCTGAATCAGCAGCTTCACACATGGCAAAACTCCCCAAAGACCTGCCATCACCCCCTTTCCCTGGTGGTAACTTCAGACCCTCTTGATCTCCACCAGGTGAGGCGGGGGAGAGATTTAAGGTGCTTTTCTCGCTGCCCCACACCAGGTGAGATGGGGTCCAAGCAAGCTGTCAGCACTGCAGAACCTCGCAGCAAACCCTGGGGACTGATCCACCCCTTGGCAACACAGCAAGGGACAGCAAACCTGAGCTTTTCTCCCTCAGCACCTCCAAGTGATGCCACACAGTGTGTCAAACCCATCACTGTGGATCACAGAATCACACAGAATCATAGAATTTTCATGGTTGGAAGGGATCTCTGAGATCATTGTGTGCAACCATCCTGGCAGAGGTGCCAGGCTGCCAGCCTGGGCAAGGTACATCTCCCATGGCTTGCTGAGAACTGTCACAACTTGGGACAGCAATGAATCCCCAGGGATACATTGTGGGGCAGCAGCCAGCCGGCAGCCCCAAAGCCTATGACTCCCCTGAGGTGGTTGCCTGGCACTGGTTGCCACCATCACCCCGAAGAGCTTCTCATCCCCTCACTGTGACACTGAGGGGCTCAGCCTGAGGTGTCAGCGGTGGAGCATCACTGTTTCTGTGCTTTTCTTGCATAACTGCTGACGTGAGCCCTGAAGTCTGGGCAAATGCAGGGATGATCTGCGCTCGTACAGAAAGCTTAAGGTTGTCAGACGTCTCCTGTGATCAAATACACGGGCTCCGCAGGCTGCCCAGCCAGTACTTGACAAGATTTACATTAAATAGTCCCTTCTTTTTTCATGAGTACGGGGAAAAGGAGGGGATCTGGAGTGTCAAATAAATCTCTTTATCACCAGCGCTCGCCCCTAATCTGTGGGAAGTGTCTCTTGTTCTCCCGACAGCGCCGCAAAGCCGTAAGTCACCATGTCCTTTCCCTATATCAGCCCAGGCTACAACACTGCTGGGGGGGCTGGGAGAGCGGGCTGGCACCTGGCAAGCAAACAGGGAGGAAAACACCCCAGTTTTTGGCCTTTTCCAACAAAAAGAAAAAAACCAAACCTCCCAGCTTCCCACTGCAGCAATGTAGGGGCAGATGGAGCAGAGGGTGCTCAGCTGCATGGGCTGGTGGGTGGTCACCCCAGTGAACAGACATCCCCCCCGGGGAACCGGTCGCCCCATCCTACCCTGCATCCTGCTGCTGTGACCAGTTTGTGGGTGGAGAAAGGGAAAGCTTCGTTGCTGAGGTCGGTGTCGAGCACTTCTTGGAGGACGACACGGCTGTGGGGGAAGGATGTAGCATTCTCTGAAGGTTATCGCTAAAACTTGCTTTCTCATCTTGTTGGCAAGACAGACCTCTGCCTCTGAAGGGCTGATATGCCAGGCTGTGAGAGCCTCAAAAGAGATACCAGTTCCCCAACAAATGGCACACTGCTCCAGCCAGACCATTGCCTGATGCCACAGGGCTCACACCAGGACCTGGCATCCTTCCATCCACGCCTCTCTCTACTCCTCCATCCATTCCAACATTCCTCCATCCATCTCTCCATGAGCCAGGCACCAGGGTACAAATTGAAGGTTGTGACACTCACCTCAGCGGGCCCTGGATGCTCATCATGCCCAGCTCCTCTGAGCAGTCCACGAGTTTGCACTGGAGCTTCATGTCCTGCAGCACGGTGGTGATGTGCGACCAGTTTTGCTGAGCCACAGCCCCGCCAATAGCCAGGTAGTAGCCATCTCCTAGAAGACAACCCCCAGTAGACCTTCAGTCTTGAGAGTATGGGGTTGGGGGTGATGCCCAGCTCAACTCGGAGATGGTTTTGCTCTTCAGAGGCTGAGGGGAGCCCTAAGCCTCTTGAGCTTGCACAGCCCAGGGGGAGCTGCCAAGAAATGTGGGGTTTAAATAGCGCTGGAGCACCGTCTGAGCCTCGGAGGTGCCTCTCCATGTGTGTGTGAGCATCACAGGAAAAGAAAAAACTCTTTGTCCCTTAAGATCAACAGCAAAAGCATCTGCCCCTTTGTCCCAGTAGAGAGCAGATCCTAAAGTGCGGAGGGAACCGGGAATTACAGGTAGGAGCAGCGGGGGCTGCAGCGACCACGCCACAGCCAGGGCAGGGGCTGCACTGTATATGAGGAGGAATTTCATCTCTTGAGTAATCCTGGGTGGAAAAGTCCCCAGGGATGGGGTTTGAGAGCTGATTAATACGTAATCAATCTTCCCTCTGTCTTCCCTGCCACTACAGAATTGCTCTCTGATCATCTGTCATAACGATAACAAGTACAGCCACCTACTGTAATTGGAAAAATAGACTTTGCTGCCATCAAACTCCTCTGTCACCCGACAAACCCTGCAGCTCTGCCATCCGCTTCCCGTCACCCCTCTGCCCCCTGCGAGCTCCCTGGATGAGAGGGATGCAGGATTCACCCATGGGGAGGGAAGGGCTCACCCAACCACCCTAGGGAGAAGCTGAGATTGCAGGGGCTGCACCGCTGCAGGGCTGGTCCCTTCCAAGCAGCAGCTCTGGGGGTGACACTGCATGGGGACAGGGCTCCATGGGGGCACTGGCCAGCCCAGTGCAAGCCTTCTGTCTGGTGGTGGCCCCAGTCCCACTGGGTACGACACTTGGCAGCACTGCCAGAGACCAGCTCAGTGTCCTTTTCTCCTCCTTCTCTGGTGCTGCCTAATGACATTTCTGCCCTCTGGGCTGGCTGCTCTGCTCCCTTTCAATTCCCCTTTATTGCGGCTGATAAGGAGCTGGGGAGAGGTCAGAGCCGCCAGCCGGGGCTGGACAAACCCAATAACACCGATGAGCAGTGCAGGCCCCTGGGGACAAGGGGGATAATTGGGTTACAGGGACCAAGGGGTAGAAGTGGAAAAAGCCAGGTGGTTGTTATTAGGTAAATGCAATCACCCCACTGTGCCTCCGAGGGTGGCAGGTATGGAGGAGATGCTGGTGAGCCACAGATTGAACCTTCCTGGGACTGGGAAGGTCTTTGTCTGCATTGACACAGCAGAAAAACGCAATGGGAGAGGGTGGGAGCTGGACTGCAGGAAGGTAAAACCACCACACATCCCAGCCCCACGCTGGCTGCAACGCACCCACCTCCAGTATCCCCGTGCTCAGGGCTTGTACCTTCGAAGGAGGGGGCCAGGGGGTCTCCGGGGCTGATCCGGCTGACGGTCAGGTCACTCTCCACACCACCCCGCTTGTTCAACATGCAGGTGTACACGGTTGAGCCTGGGGAGATAGCAGGAAAATTTGTCTTCATCATTACATTTGTGGGGGTATGCCCTAACCCACCCTGGACACCCACCCCAGCACCAGGAATGGGAGAGGAATGATGCTTTATCCCCTTGAGATCTACATGAAGAGGTGCAGCTGCATCCTTGGAAATGCCCTAAGCTGCCTCCCAGCCCCAGAGAAGGGGCATCTTCTCCCCATGCAAACCATGGCTGGCGAGGGTTGTGTCTGATTCACTTCAGTACCCACCATGTCTCCAGCTGTGGGCCACAGCTGGAGCCAGACCCCTTTCCCCTGGCCCTCCAGCTCAGAGCACACTTGCTAAACAAGAGCAGAACCCATCCTCCAGCAAGGACAGGGAAAGCAGACACTCTCACATGCTTCCCATACCCACTGCAAAAAGCAGCATTTAATTAAAATAATAAAAAAAAGAAGGCAACTTGGGTTCCCAACAGGTTGTTTTGGTGTAAGATGTGTTTTCCCAGGGCATCTTTCCAGGGCAGCACTCAGCGGAGGCGAAAGAAGGGGCTGAGCTGGTACCTGGTGCTTTGCTCACGTCGGCAGTGAACAGCCAGTTGGCTGCTTTCGTTGCATCGGGACCAACCAGGTAGAATTTCCCAAAATAAGACATGTCAAAGAGAGCCAGGGCATTTCTGCACGTTAAGCATTCCTTCTTGATCTACAATTAAAGCGAACACACTGCTGAAGTTGAGCCACACTCTCACTCTGCAAAGGGAGGCACACATTGGAACCATTTCTGTACTGAGGAGCAAGACCAGGACACGTCTGGTGCCTTTAAAGGCTTTAAGGCTTCAAAATACTCCTGAAAAATCAAGTATTCAATGGAGCAAGTCTGACAAGCCATCCTGTATGCTCAATCCCTTCCCTCACTGCCACAACGACAGCTATCAGTTAAAATTTATCAAATTGGGTATTTCCTCCAAGCTGGCCTCAAACTCTTTGATTTGGGAATACAACAGTAAAATTCCCGTGACTTCTCTACTGAAGTTTCCAAGTACAGGCCATGCATTTCTCTTAATCTTTTTGGAACATTTTCCTTGGGTTTGGGCAAAACTCAAGGGCTTCCCCTCTCTCTGAACTTCACCACAACTCCACTCAAAGCAGCGGAATAGCACAGGTTCTGCTGCCTTTAATTTCCCCCCAGCTCCAGATGTTCCCAGCGGTTTCAGCTATGAGGGGGCTGCCACCCCCACACTCACAATGTCATGGTGGGGGGGGAAGTCAAAGGTGTACTCGTCCTGCAGCAGCTGGTTGTAGGTGTAGTCCTTGTGGCGCTCCTGGTTGTACGCCCCGTAGTAATCATAATCCATAACCTGGCGAGGGAGAAGCAGAAGGGATGGGGACAGTGAGGGAGATGATGTGAGGCTGAAGCCAAGGGGTTGCTCTCAGTCACATTCATCCCCTGCCAGGAGAGGGGCGGGTCCATGCAGGACCTGGCTGTGGTGATGGGTCCCTACCCTGGCATCCCTCCTCGTGATGATGGGTCCCCACCCAGGTAACACTGTCTGCAGTGATGGGTCCCCACCTTGGTATCCCTCCTTGTGATGATGTGTCGCCACCTTGGCATCCTTCCTTCTGATGATGGGTCCCCATCTTGGTATCCCTCCTCGTGATGATGGGTTCCCATCCAGGCGTCACTGTCTGCAGTGATGGATCCCCACCCTGGCATCCCTCCTTGTGATGATGGATCCCCACCCTGGCATTCCTGCCCACAGTGATGGGTCCCCTCCCCAGCATCCTTGCCCATGGTGATGGGTCCCCACTCCAGCATCCTTGCCTGCTGCTCTTCAATATACAGAAGCAAGATTGGTGCCTCTCATTCCAGGCAGATGCTGCCTGTTGCAGAGGGACAAGCAGACAGACACACAGAACATGCACACATGGATCTCCCTCTTACTGCTGTTACAGTGAATTAAAACCCAACAGCTTTTATGGACCTGTCTTGGCGACATGCACCTGCTTGTAGCACACTGCACACCTTGCAGATGCAGGATGCATCCTGCACCCACCAGGCACGGCTGGTGCCCTCCTGCTGAACGTCCCCCAGAACATGTGCCATGCTTACCGGGGCAGCTCCCCTGGGGCTGAACCAGCCAGGCCTCTCCCAGCCATGCCTCTCCTGGAAAACACAGCCTTGTCGCAGCAGCTCCTGGGCGAGCAAAGCCAAAGAAATGGAAACAAAGAGTAAAAATTTAAAAAAAAACCCTTTTCACAGCTTTTCCAGCAGCGCCCAGGCTGCCCTCCTCCAGTGCATGCCCAAGACCTGACTTGTGACCCCACGGCTTTGGCAATCAAGCAGCCCAAATCAGCTCTGTGGTTTAAAACAGCGGCAAACTCCAGCTGCCTGCAAATTGCCTGGTATTTTTGTCCTCCCCCCAATACCCCGAAGAAAGGTATTTGCCTCATCGGCAGCAGGTGGGCAGGAGCCCGGCAGCCCCGCTGTGCTCCCACCAAAGCTTGTGCTGTGGTGCACCAATTACCGACCGAGAGCTGCTAAATCCAGCCAGCAAAGATTCCCCTCGATGTTTACGAGAGTAATTATATAATAGTGTTTAAGATTTATACAGCAACCTTTTCATTCCTCCTCTGTGCTCTCAGGAAAATCTCCCTGCACGCAATTAATTAGGGATCCATTAAGATATTTTTGTTTGGTGCCTCCGTTCGGAAAAGAATAGATTTTGTTGAACATTTCAGAAATGATTCAGTGCCTATTTATAAAACACGGCACATGTTCTGGAGCTGCATGTATAACTGCCAGGCTGTCAGTCAAATGGGCATTGCTTATTAGACGTGCTATTAAAAAATAAATTGCATCCTCGGTGACAGAAAACAACCAAGCTGTCAACCAAACACCAGGGGACGGCGAGGAGGGACGTCTGTTTTACTGCTTGAGCCCCTGCTCTCCATCGGAAGAGGGACGGTGTGACATGAATTAGCGTCCAGCAGAAAGGGGCTCGAGAAATGTGGCTGCTCTTTGCTGGGAGCTGGGACCGAGGTGACAAGGTGGGATGAGGTACTAGCCCCAGGTCACCCCAAGCATCTCAGGAGCAGAGGGTGATTTTGGAGGGCTCTGAGCTGTGGTTGCTGCAGTGCTGATGATGCACTGAACCACTGGAAATTGTGGGTTTTTTTCTCAAGTGCTGCATCTTGAAAGCCTTAACCTATGGAGATTTACGCAGGGAAGCAGCTGGTGAAGGTGGGAGCCGGGAAGAGCCCAGGCTGACAGTTACAGGGAGCAAAACCAGTGAGGACTTAGTGAGTGTTGAGAAAACATCCACAGAGACACAGCTGCTCCCCGCTCTTCCCACATCCCTCCCCATGCCCTGGACTCCCTCTGCATTGCGAGATGCCATTTTCAGGGGGGGAAAAGCTGCTGCTGAGCTGCAAATGCGGCATGGTGAGCACGGGGCAGGAGATGCCTGTGAGCATCCAGCATCCCACAGCCCTTGCAACTGCCTCCAAGCTGGACTGGCAGGGGATGAAATAAAACCTCCGAGCCCTTCTCTCCACTTTTACTTTGCCCAGCGTCCAGAGCCGGGCTCTTAAGCCACATCTGCTTAGTTAAATATTACATGAGTGCTTGGCATCTCTACCATTAAACTATCTGTAGCCCCAGCACCCATGCCATGAGTTTTGGGATTAGGCAGGGATCTCTCCAGGATGGATGGATGGGACTGAGGATGCAGCATGCATCCCTTGCCACCTCTTTTTAGCTGCAAGGGTGCTGCAAGGGTCTACCAATGCCCCTCACAAGGCAGCCCCAGGTCGGGGTGGGTGTCCTCACCTCGTGCAGGGGGTCCTTCCTCATGTTTCGCCCTGCCAGTGGTTCATCGTGGGGGAAGACGACGGAGTAGTTCTTGGCATAGGACTCGTGGCTCCGCTCCCGGATCCAGCGGTTGTTGTCAGTGAGGGAATGGTGAAACCTCCTGGAAGGCAGGAAGAAGGCAGCACCTGGATGAGTCCACCAGCTCACGGAGTGCCTCCTCTGCTGGGCGTGGCCTTTTTGGCCATATCCAGATGTGGATGCAGCTGCTGTGGTGAAAAATTGCTATTCTTGCACCCATTTCAGAGGAACCGAGCAGGGCTTGGTGCTGGCCATGCCTCAGCGCTGCCCATTGGAGCCAGGGCTTGCTGCAGCCCCCACCATCCCCAGCCCTGCTCCAGCCACAGCTACCCCAGAGCAACTGGGAACACAACACAGCCCTGCTGGGGGGCAAAAAAAAGAAGATAAAAAAGAGGAGAATTAAGATTATTTCTGTTTTGCTTCAGCCTGTGGCCAGTCTCAGAGCATGCCTTGTGCACAGCCCGGGTTTAAACTCAGCCCTGATGAAGGAAAAGAGCCTTGGACATTCCTTACATTTTTTATCTAATTCTCCCTAGGTTGAAAGATAAATAAAACCCCAAGCATTTTAAATTTGTTTGACATATTTTCATCTTTCAGACAGAAAAGCTCCTTGAAGGAATGTGCCAGCTCAGCACATGCTCAGGTTATTATTACCAGAGACCTATAACTCATGGTGGCACCTTTCCCATCCTCCAGCTTCAGCAGGCAGGGGAGGAGGGGGATGTCTTCGAATTACCAACAGCTCCTCTCCAGCCCAAAGCCCCTGGATCTGGAGAAGAGGATGCAGGCAGCAGGCGAAAAGTAATTAAAAAGACCATTTATAGGGCCTTTTAAAACAATACTTTAAGCTTCCTTCCACAAGGAAGAGGAGAGGCATGGCACTGGAGCCCAGCAGGGCAAGTGATGCTCTCCAAAAAAGCCATGGGCTATCTGTGAGGGCAGCTGCCTCTTCTGCCAGCACGGGACAGGCAGCAGGTGACACACGGCTTGTCACCAACAGCCCCAGCCCCTCCACAGGCACGCCGAATTTTTCACAGCGGCAAGAGAAGCAGCAGCTGCCAGATGAAATATTTACAAGCAAGTGTTTTGAGAGGATAAATATTATAATGTGCAGAAAAGGGAGTTATTTAAAGAGAAGCTTAGTAACCGCCACCAAATGAAAAGAGATGGGACTGACACCAGCTTGGCTGATGATGGGGCAGACGGGATACAGGGGATGCTCGGGTAATCTAGATGCAAGGGCTGGAAAGCCGCTGGCTGCTCTCTGAGTGGAGCTGGGAGGTCTCAAGGTGCAGACCAGTCCCAGGATGGCTGCAGTTGTGCCATCCCACCCCTCTGATGATGCCTGTCCAGCCCTAGGATTTCTCCTTCCTTGGCTTGGCCCATCGCTGGCCCAGCCACAGGGCTGCTGGAAGCACCAGCACTGACTTTCCTTCCAGCTCGAGTCAACGGGGTGTTTGCCAGCACTAAAACAACATGATTTTAAAAGCTTTGTCCCTGACAAGGTGGTTGCTGTCGCTCGCAGCCCTGTAAGAAAGCCCAAACCCAATCAAATGTAATCAAGCAAGTCAAAAGCAATTACAGAGCCAACATCTGCACAGTCCAAACTCCCGGCCCACGTCGTGCTGCAGGGAGGGGGGGAAAGCTAATCTCTCCTGTTGCAATCATCACCCCCCCCCCGATTATTAACTTAGAGGATTAAGCACAGCACTAATTGAACAACAACAAAACCCAAACGTAATTACCCTGTCCTTTCCCATCACTGCAATCTCCTCATGTCTGATGGAAGCTGCTTGCGTAGAAGGGGGACGAGGCCAATGAGATAAACCCCACACGGAAATTCATTACAGCCATGGAGCATAATTGATTCCAGCTCCTCAGAGGGACACAGGCTGCAGCACAGACACTGCCTGACACCATCCAACCCTGCCTCAAAGCCCATCCCCAAGGATTAGGGCCACCAGCAAAGGAGCCCACATCTTAGGGAAACTGGGGTGACTTGCCTGATGTCGTAGCCATACATGTCCTTCTCCGGCCGCCCGTGGATGATCCAGTGAGCCAGCTCCCTCCCACAGCCACCTCCCAGCATCATCCCTGGGGGAAGAGGCGAGGACACAGATCAGGCCAGCAGAATGGCTCTGCCTGGGATACCCTGCCCACACCGGGACACCTGAGGTATCATCCCTTAAGGTCTCTCTTACCGGCGCTGTTGAAGCCACAGCCAAGGAAGAAGCCTCGGACCTCTGGGGCTTCCCCCATGAGGGGCTTGTGGTCAGCAGTGAATGACTCTGCAAGACAAAGAGGGGGATGTGACAGCGAGACCAGGATGGGCATGTTGGGGATACACACCTTAGGAGCAGGTTTCTACAGCTTCCCATGCTGGCCTTGACCTGCTCCAGCTCCCAGAGAGGTCAAGAGGGCCAGAGCTGGAGGACACTGAGGACTTCCCAGCATCTCAGCTCAGGCATCTTCAACTTTGCTGCTCCAACAGAACCCAGGCAGCAGAGCCCAAAGGGCTGCCCAAATACTGGGATGCCCAGCATCACTTGGGAGGTCTTGTGCAGCCTCCTGAAGCAAATATCCATACAGATATATACATATATTTGCTTCAGAAGCTTGCATGAGTATGCACACACACACACATATATGCACATCACGCTGCTGGTGGCACAAGGCAGCTTCTTTGCAGCCCTGCACCATGCACAGCCTGTCCCTGCACTGTCCAGACCCCGGGCTGGGGGTAACTGTGCCCCCGACACCCCTGGAGGGCTGAGCAGTGCCACCACTGCAGGGGACAGACCTCAATGTTAGGGTTGAGACTGAAGGTTTGTGAAGCAGAATGAGTCCCCAACCAGAAGGTGCACAAGGTGCCGCGGTGGCTGAAGCAGCCTCTTATCAAGGGGTCTGCACTGACCCCTTCAATGCCATCTGGGCCATATTTCATTATGATGACTATTTTTCACCTTCATCGATTTCGATGGGGAAATTTCATGAGTTTAAGTTACTTGATTCAGATGAGGGATTTCTGCTGGTATCGCCCAAGGCTCCTGTGCTGATGAAGTCTCTGAAGCTGTCAGCTCCTCCTTCCCACAGGAGGGTCAACCACAGTCCCCACGCAAATCCCCGCTAGGGAAGACGGAGCAAAACAGCTTCATAAAGGTGTGCAATCCTCTGATTTATGGTGGTTTCTCCACCCATGTGAGAGACGGAAGGTAGAATTCCATCTGCTCCTTCCGCCCCAGCAATGCCCAGATTGTCCACCACAGTCTCCATACTCAGGAGAAGCCAAGAGCAGAGCCAGAAGAATATTTCCACTTTCACCAACGCAGCTTCTCCAGTGCCAATATCCCCATCCCCATACGCCAGACTATGAATTCTCTGAGTTAATGGAGCAACTGGGAAGGATGCTGAGTGCTCACAGGGGACCTTGGCCTGCTGGATCAGCAGCCGGAGCAGAAACAGCTTAAATCACCCCCAGTTTGGGCTGCTTTCATCCCCTGCCCCTGGAACACTGCGCGGTAGCTGCTCTGGTGGTGAAATATTTACTGTGCAGCAGAGAGGACAAGTGTCTGCTGTTTGCTTCAGCCCAGCAAACCAGCTGCTGGTTTAAATCCAAAACTAGAAAAGGAGGAGCACTCACCCCTTGGAAATTACATTATTGTACTACAAATACTAGACATAGATCTATAAGGAGTCAGTGGCCCTCCGGAGGCCACCGGCTCTGCTTACACCGTGGTTTCATCAAACCCCTTGTACCCAGGGCCTCCACTTTGTACATGTCATGTTTTATCTGCTGTGGGGCAGGAGATGTGCCCTACTTTCCCCTTCTACAAGAGCTCCTCTCCCTCCCTGAGGGTTTCCCTTTAAGTGCTTCAGCAAAAAGGGATTTTTTTTATATATATATTTATTTGTTTCTAGCATGTGGTGGATTTCAAGGCCAAACCAAGCATGCAGGGCTCAGGTTTGAGGGCTGGCATCACCTCCAGCTGCTGCTGCAGTGATGTTACAGCCTTTCGCTGCACTCCAGACAGCCTGGGATGGAAAACTGGGTAAATCTAATACCACAGGCCCAGAAGCAAGTAGTAAAACTAAAAATTTAAGGTAAGACTTGGTAAAAACAATGGCCACTACTTGGAAAAACAAGTCTGCACTTCAGTCCCCCAGTCCAGCGGCCACAACACTGGCTGTAAATCTGTGCTAGTGACTCCAATGCTCTGATCAAGGCAATGAGCTCCCTAGATATTTCTCCACTGAGGCTAAGCCTGGGATGCCACCCCTTGGAAGGTGACACCATTGCAGCCAGACCGCAGCCACTTTCTCCCTGCACTCAGAGAGTTTTTCTTCTCCCCGGGTTATGAAGTTTCCCCTTGCCTCCAGAAAAGTCCTCAGAGGAATGCGGCCCCCCTGCTGCCACTGCTACCACGTTACCTGGCCCACAGACGGTGGATTTAATGCCCGTTTTCTCCAGCACCGGCACCCTGTTGACAGCACCCTCGATGTGTTGCATGAAAACATCCCAGTCCAGATCAAAGAGTCCAAAAGCAAATTTTTCAGACACCTGAAGGTAGAAGACAGGCATCAGGACACAAAAAAGAGGACAGCAGAGGGTGTGAGAGCTTCTCAGCTCTGGTAACCTCAGAGGCTGTNTCTTTTACCTATGCCACAAACAGATCCAAGGGGAAGATGCTGTCCTCTGCTTTCCCCCCTGGCTGCATGGAGGCTGATACCCTCAAAAGCCAGAAACTGAGGTGCTCCTGCCTGTTCCCACACCTCCGAGATGGGTTCCCTGGAAATATGCCTTTCTTCCCCTGAAAACCTCCCAGCATGGCTCACCTCCTCCCAGAAGATGGGGTTTGACTCATATCCACCCACAGAAAGGGCATCGCCTTGGAGACGGAGATACACCGAGGCATCATGATCGCGAACATTCGGCATGTTCTGAAAAACGGGGAGGGGGAGAGGAGGTGTGAGAGGGGAACAAGAGCCGTAGAGAGACCCCAACATCCATCATCCCAGTGATGAGTGGGATGACCTGGGAGTCTGGGGGCAGAGGGTCAGCGCTTGTGGCAGTGACCCAGGAAGGATGGGAGCGGTGGTGGCTCCATGGATATTCCCACAGCCCCAAAATTTGGGTGCCTGCCTTGCAAACCTGGCCAAGCCATGGGCAAAGCAGCAGCGATGCTGGGGGCATTGCACCCTTTAACCATCCCTGAGCCCAGGTACCCAAGCTGGAAGCTGAACTTTGCCCAAATCCTGCCTAATTAGCAGTTGACGAACTCCAGCATGGCAGGAGCCATCCTGGGGGTGCATTTGCACGGGCAGCAGGGGAAGAGCAACCTCAGCTCTCCGGCTGCTCCAGGGATGCTGTGGGAAGCAGGAGCAGCTGCTGTGGTTGGTCCCACCTTGGGAAGCATCGCTCCTCCGCCGCCTCCCTCTGGCAGCAGGATGCAACAGCCCAAGAGGACAGGCAACAGTGCACAAAGAGTAAGGGATTTGTTCTTGTGAATAATGGATAGAGAAACATGTAGATACCAGGGACGCACGGGTGTGTAGGACCCGCTGTAATTCATGTCGGCAACTGGGATTAAGAGGGTTGAACAGGAGGCAGTGGAGTCTGCAAACTGCAGCCTTTTCGCCAAAAAGTCTCTTTCTTCAGCGTGTTTGTGGGAAAGAGCCTCACTCACAGCCCAGTGGAGTTACTGGGGTATGAATGCAATCGTTGACACCAGCACTTTTTAAAATGAGACACCTCGGGCTGAAAAGTCAGACTCAGGCTCTGTCAGTGGGAATGGAAACTACATAATGTGTCACTCCCACAGCCCTGGCACCTGAGTGAAGGAAGTCTTTGACTCCTGAACAGTCCTCTGCAGCTGGACGGTAGGAATAGACTTCTTGAGAGAGTTTAAAAATGCTCAGAGAGCTACACCTCTGCCTGCCAGTGACAGGAGCTTGTTCAGAAAGTGTTTGGCGCCTTTATGAATGCTGCTATCAGACACCAAACACATCAGAAACCCTTTAATAATTCTACTGAGATGAAAAAAAAATTAAGAAAATTATCCTGCTAATCATAACATTGTTAAATATTACATATGACTCTATTGAAGGTAGTCTGGTAGATCTTGTAGGAGGAGAACTGCTGGGTGTGCACTTCCCCAGGTGCAGAGCTTGACCCAGCAGCACTTGCTCATACCGAAGGCAGGAATATGATGGGGGATTCCCCAGGTTTGGGGGTGTCTCATCTCACCCTGCCACATGCCGGGGTGGGGCAGGAGCCAGTGCTGCCCTCCAGAGCAGAGGACCCCATCTGGGGCTGCAGGAGACTGACCTGGATGCCCTCGATGCGCTCGGTCACCACGTAGGCGTGATGCATCGCCACCAGCGGCACGTGGACACCAGCCAGTCGGCCCAGGGCTTGTGCCCACACACCTGTGGAGAGAGCAGCCCTGCTCTGAGCACCTCTCTGTCCTCTGGAGACCTGCCGTGGTCTGGGGGGGACTGCCAGATGAGGGGGACAAGGGATGACGCAGACCCTCTGGCTCATGGGATGCAAAACCATCCCATCCTAGTTGCAGCCCTGGTCCCCACCTTCCCCACTGTGCCCTGTACCTGCACAGTTCACCACGCAGGGAGTCTGGATGGTCCCATGGGCCGTCTCCACTGCATACACCCTCTTCACTCCGAAATCATCAGCTCTGACCTGGATGCCAGTGACCGGGCAGTTCTCGATGATCTGGTGGCAGAGAAAGGGCAGCAGAGTCACGATACAGGCACAAGGGCAGTGGGACAACCTGGCTTGCCCCACATTGACCCCCTAAAGGTGAATCCAAGCAGCCACCTGGCACTGGCCATCTCCCTTTCCCAACAGCTACTACTGTTAGTGCTGATAATAACACATCTCCCTTACCTGCAGCCTCAAACCACTGCTCCTTGCACCCACTTGCACCCAGGATGTTTATTATTTACATGCACATGAGTAAAGACATGCACCAAGGATGAGCTGGCAGTCCCTGCCTCAAGGGATGGTTTGTAATCTGACCCTAAAACCTCTGTTCTCCCAAGGAATCTGCCTTGGGTGCTGCCTCATCATGTTCCTCAAGGACTTTTTTTCATCCTATATTTTCCCTGGATCTCATGGTTCCTGCCAGCCTGGTCGCTGCGAGCCAAACAGCCATCGAAGCCAAAGGGGACATCACCCTTCCTGGGCAAAAACCTGACACTGCAGGAGCAGTGGGAAAGGAGATGGGTAGGAGGGCAGAGGAGGAAATCTCTTCCCAGGGTCAAGAGGATTTAGTAAGGAATTACTAATTAGGAACTACCGTAGCTCCTCTGGCAGTTGCTGCTCTGGCAAGAGTTGAGCAGGTACCAGCTGGATCCATGGTGCCATCCTTGGGGACGTACAGGGTGCCATACAGGTCGTCGATGTTCATCAGCGGGTACAGGTCCTTGGTCTGGGATGGGGTCAGGACATAGGACTCCACGCCATACACCTTCCCCAGCTGCCAAATGGACAAGAAAACCAGGAGCTCAAGCAGGCAACAAAAGTTCTGCTCAGCACTGGCTGCTGGAGGAGGAGGAGACCCCTAAGACACGTTTAGCTCCCAGATGAGGCAACCGGGGCAAGCCCGAATTCCAGAGTAGGGTGGAATGGTCTGCACAGATATCAAGGAACATGGTCTCATATTCCCAAGCAAGCTGCCTGAGCAGCTGGAAAATTATGTTACTGCTGTCTAAAAGGGCAAAAATCCACAGTTGGCTTTAATTTTGCCTTGATTTTCTCTGAGGTCCTTCCTAACCCGAACCATTCTATGATTCCACGATTCTATAATTTTGCCTGCTTTGCCAGCATTTTGCCTAATTTCAGCAGAAGCCATGAGTCTGCCCTGGAAGCACATCCCAGGCCACTTGCAGCTTTCCAGGTGGTGGGACAGCAGGGAAGGACAGGCCACTGGGGGCTCTGCAACCCTGGGACCCCCAACCCTTCTCCCATGGGCAGGAGATAAATGGCCACCTCCTGTGGCCCACCCAAACACACCAAGGGGCTTCTCCTTACCGACATGAGCCTCTTGTACTCGTCGAGGCGCTGCTTGTTGGAGGCAATGAAGAGCCCCCCATTTTCCACCCAGCCGGTGTGTAGCCCCGTCTCCTCCGGCAGGTCACGGCTGACCACATCCCGCGTGTGGGCCAGCAGCTCCACTTCCACGTCGCTGGGACGGAGTTGCCACAGCAGCCCTAGCAAGGGACACAGACACAGGTCACACATGGGACAGGGGACTCCCACACCCCTCCATCGCCCGGAGTGGGGTTCAGCAGGGACGCCGGAGTCCCACGCGTGGCGTCGGGTCACCCTGTCGGGGTTCTTGCTCCATCTCGTGGAGACGTGGGAGCACTGCAAATCCTCGATTTCCGTTTTCCTTGGGCGTGAAATGAATGAAAGGGGTTTCTGGAGCAGAATACCCCAAAAGGCAACACCCCACCCCCGCCAAGAGCTTATCGAATTACCCTGTTCTAGCCCCTCCCCACCGCCAAAGAAAACTGGCTTAAAGAAAAAAAAAGTGTGGAGATAAACTGTTTTTTTTTTCCCATGGTCATGTAAATAGTTGGTTTTTTTATAAAAAAAGACAATTTTGAGTACAGTTTCTTAGGATGTCATGCCACATGTTAAAGTAGAAACCCTGAAGTTCCCCACATTTAAAGCCAAAACTCTCTAATGCACGTAGAGCCAGCCTGGGCAACGATCTGCTCCATGGACCACAGCACCTCTCAAGCCATGGGCACCCCCATGCCTCTCCCACTGCCACCCCAAGGGACCCCGGCGCCGTGCCCACCGCCTCACCAGCTGTATGCCAAGTGGTGCCTGAGGTCAGGCGGTCCCTCTCCAGCAGCACCACGTTGGTGACACCCTGCTTGGCCAAGTGGTAGGTGGTCTGGCAGCCCAGGCTGCCCCCGCCGACCACCACCACATCAGCCGAGGGTGGTGGTGGCCGGCTGGGTTCCTTGCTCCCGGAGTCTTCCTCCTTCAGTGTCTTCTGGTATGGGACACTCTTCTTCGTCGTGGGGCCGGTAGCACTGCTGAAGGGCCGGAGGCTTCTCCAGGGGTTTGGCAGGCGGCGGGGGACAGCGGCCCGCAAGGCACAGCTCATGTAGGACATCTCCACCTGCAAATCCCCAAAAAACACCTCGTTGGCAATGGGTAGGGCACCCCCAGCCAAAGGTTGCTTACCACTGTCTTGGTGGTGGAAGCACCTATGGGTGCTGTGCAAGGGGCTGAGCAGCTCACACTGGCCAGATGGAGCCCTAGGGCACGTCCCTGAGGGGGCTGCTGGGACCCCTTTCCAGCAGGGAACTGAGACCCCTGCTGCACATGTGTGCACTCCCAAACACCCTTCGGAGGGGCCCCACTTAAAAAAGGGGCTGGAAAACCCCAGGGCACAGCAATGTGTTCGCTCACGCCTGCAGAAACCACTTTTTTGTTGTTTGTTGTTTTTTTTTTTTTCCCCTTGCATTCAGGAGCTGTTTGGCCACAATGAAGGCAGGAGGTTTGCTCCCTTCTCTAGAGAGAGTGGTGCAATGGCTGCTGGTGGGGGACGGGGACAGAATCTGCCTGCAGACACCCCCAGCCCCTGGCTTCAGGGGATTTGCTCCGGATGCATGGTTTTGGTTGCACAAGTAGGGTCTCGCACATCAGTGCCACCTACTCCCATGCCACCCATGTGCTGTGGCCGGGGGGCTGCCTCAGAGCTCATACCCCTCACCAAGCCACTGCTTGCTGCCTCCAAAGCACCCGTTGTCCCCTCGCTGTCCCCCCCTTAACCCAGCAAAGCTGCAAACTCCCACCGAGGAAATCCCGCGACACCCACAGCCCTTTCTGGCACAGCCCAGGGCAGGTTCCCACCGCCCGTGGCCACCACTTGCCATGCTTCACTCACCAGCGGGGCTTCTTCTGGGGCTGGCTTTCCCTCTGCAACGGACGGGGGGCCCCTTGCCTTCCCCTGATGCTCTCCTCCTCCTCCTCCTCCTCTTCCGTGCACGTCCCCTGCAAAAAAAAACATTAACCAGCTGGCAAGTGGAGCCAGCCCAGGCAGCCAGGAAACAGGGGGTCGCCTCCTTCTTACCCCTTTTCTCCCGGCTCTGCAGCTGCTCAGCAAAGAGGAGAAGTCAGGTAGAGTGAAGAAATTCAAAACAGGGAGGAAAACGCTGCTTTTCTTCCCTGCTCGGTGCCTGGCAGGGAACAAACAGCCCAAGTGGGGCCAGCAGGGACTCGCAGCCTCCCAGGCTGGCTCAGCGCTGGCTGGAGCCGCCAGCTGGATGCCAGAAAGCAAACACAGCAAGGAAAGGCACCATCTGACCCTCCTGCTGGAGTTCCCAGCAGTTACATTTTAAGGACCAAATTAGAATAAATTTACACATTTCCTAAGCCAGACCTGGGAGCTCAAAGCGAAGGTGGGAACACCAAGAAAAAAAATTTAATTTAAGAAAATAAACTTCTGATTTAGATCTCCTAGGCTGAAGGTTTATTGTTCCTCCTGCTCAGGACTCACCCCTGAAATTAGGGCCTGTTTGGGCAGGACTCACAAGCAGTGTGTGTTCTTTAAAGGCAGGTACCTCAGAGAAGAAGAGGTCATGATGGAGTTGGGGTTTGGCCAGTGGCTGGTGGAGTCGGGGTCCGAGCAGTATCGGGGTCCCTGCAGTGTCCCCCGGGCAGCATCATCTGCCCACAACCCCATGGAACCAGTGGGGATGGTGCTTTGGGGGGCTTTTAGCACTGAAACCCAGCACTCTGATTCTGGGAAGTGGCCCCCACTGCTCCTTGCTGTCCCACACCTCTGGTCTTGGACACAACATGCCATAGTACCCAGCCTGCACTCGAATTCCCCCAGTTTGGGAAGGGTTTTAACAGAAATAGAGGGGTTCACTTGTTCCAGCATTAGCTCCTGTCTCAGGCAGCATTTCTCTCCTTCTCCCAAAGATAAAACCGGTTTCTAAGTTTTACAGAGGGTGCCCCAATTCCTCCAGACCTCCCCATGGACTAATTGCTCGAAATAACCACAGGGATGCAAACAAGTCTAAACTCCTGTTTGCAGTGGGGTGTTTCTGTTTGACAGGCCAGCACCATTTCATCAGCATGCCCTAATTATAAATACGACCTTTGGGTTAGAGCAGACCTAAAACAATACAAGACCAGGGATGCTTCCAGTAGCTCAGGATGGACGACAGGGAAAGTGACGGTGACTTCAGTCCCTCCAAGCCCCAGGGACCCTGATGCAACTCCAGAGCAGGAATAAAGGTGCTTATTTTTATTGATGGTGAGTTCAGGAGCCTAAACCAGTTCAATTTTTTTTCCCCTGTAATTCTTAGATGAGATATATAGTTTGCAAGCGCCAGCTGGAGTTTTCCAGGTCACAGAAAACATTATGGCTAATGCAGGAACGAACTAGCCAGGCGTGCTGTGAAACTACAGCTCATCATTGGGTGCGCCAGGCTACAGCCCTGTGCCATCACCATCCTCATCACCTCCAGAGCCTGGGCAGAGCTGGCTTCACCCTCCCCTGTACTGCAATCTGAATTCGGGTCTTGGGAAATCACTACCAGTGCGTGACCCCACATCGAAAGCAGGCTCAATCCTGCACGATCCGGCCGGGCACTGCTTTTTCCAAGCTCTGCTCTTGGCAACTCCCTGCCTCAGTTTCCCCATCGTGCTTACACAGCAGTTTGGCCCCTTGTTTTGGAGTCTGCCGAGCTGGGCGCCACGGGAGCTGACTTGCCTGCTCGTGCCACGGACCAGCCCCGAGGTGGCAGAGGGAGGTGGCCACACGCTGGCCGGCCACAGGCCACCATGGCCGCGGGGTGTGCTCAGGGCCCAGGACAGGGACATCGTGGGGTTGTTGTCACACTCTTCACCATGGAGCTGGAGCTGCTGTTTGCAGAGGGCAGCCAGCAAACGCAACCACCCCCAGCGCCGTGTTTGGTCAGAGCAGCAGTGGCACCCAGGGAGATTGTGTCAGCAGCTGCTAGTGCTGGGGGGAATAAAAAAATATGTAATGAATAAATAAAAAGAAAAGCCCTGTATGGTGTGTCCCCTCTCCTGGGGCAGAGTAGAGTCTGTGCAGCTGTGCTGGTCACTGCTAGAGATTTATTCTCCTCTTAATGCCCCTGGGAAGGCAGCTCCTGGTCTGGTTACAGTGAATAAATGGTTCATTTACCCTCCAGGGCACCTGTCCTCAGCAGTGCAAACCCAGGGGCAGTTTTGGACACAGAACTGAGCAAAGCCACCTTCTCCAGACACCCACCTGGCTGAGGCTGCAACGCTGCCAGCTCCAGCCACGCCCTGAGGGTTAGATGTCACCCCTGGGGTGGCAGAGACGTCCTCAGAGGCAGTGCCAAGGAAGCAGATTTCCGCATTTACCTGCTCTTGCAGCCAGCAGTCAGTTCCAGGTCCCAGTGCCGCATTTTTTGCAGCCCAGCTGTGTCGTGGGCATCTGATGGTGATCCCCAACCTGCTCAAGGCTGGGCTGATGCTCATCCCTGGCAGGAGAGCACCCAGGCACCAAAACCTGGTATTTCACATGTGGTACATTTTGCAGAGCATCCCTGGAACTGAACAAGCAACAAGAGGGAAAGGGTTTTTCCTAGGTGGGCAGCGTCACCTTGGCCGAGGCAAAATACCTGTCTGAGCAGTACCTTTCCAAATCGGCATCCAAAAGTTAGTGCCCAGCTCATGTCTTGCTTCTCTGGGTAAAACACCCTTCTCATTGCTACAGCCCCTTTCAGCTGACCCCAGGAAAGCTGAAGCAAGGAGGAGAAAGCACTGGGGACTCCGAGAGCAGAAAAAAGCCCCTAAGATTATTAATTAAATGGCTCAGCAGCTCCCAGTGGCATCTCATGTCCCTGCTCTGGGGTGAAACCTTCAGCAACGCCTCAGGTATTTTATAAGCAACTGTGCAATTTCTTTTATTGCTCTGGAAAACGCTGCTGTTTGCAGGGCCGAGTGGAATTCTGGAATATGATACTCGGGAGCAACACAAAGCCGTGGAAAATCACGCTCCTTCTCTCACCCTGGAGCGGCTCAGCTCCGGCAGGGAGAGGAGCCCCAGGAAAGCAACTGCACGAGAGCAGCTGCTCCAGGAACAAGGAGAAGGAACTCAAGGGGTGCCTCTCTGCCAAGAGCCACGTCTGGCACTGCAGGAGGGATTTACTCTGAGTTTTGGAAGGGTAGGGACACTTACGGCTCATGGCAGCAATCGGAAAGGATCCGTCTCCATAAGGATGAATCTTCCCCGGACTGGCCAAGCCACCCCTCCAGCCCCAGCTCAGCCAGGGGGGCTGGAGTGACAAGAAACCCAACCAGAGCCCTCCGGCACAGTAAAAACCATGGCTGGAAAAAAAACCTATCAGCAAAATTACACTTTATTTTTTTTTCCCTTGTGGAATTTACTTTGATGTATTGTAACTTAAAAAAAGGTCTGGCAAAACCACATGCAAAAAGAGTTTCTAAGTAGCAGCTAAAGTTTCTATTCCAGCATTACAAGCTATTCCAAATGATTTCCAAATTCCCAGCTAGAAACTATTCCATGAACAAACAGTTTTATCTTTAAACCCCCACCGCCCTACCCCAGTTAGTGCAGTGCAAAGGAGAAACCCAAGGAATTTACATATTATTTTCCAACGTATCCCATTGCGATTCCGAATGATCTGCGATGAACTAAAATATATATACAATTTTTTTGCCATCATTAAAAAACATTTCCCTTTCTTATTCACAGATATATATCGTGGCAAATGGCTGAATAATTACTTACAAACAAAACAATCTTTTTTAACAAGTTTCTTACAACAGTAAACACAAGAGGGAGAGCTCTCCGGAGGGAAGAAGGGGGATTTGGCAGGGCTGGGGGGGGGAAGTGTGAGCAGCAGAGGAGGTCGGGGATCCCTTTGAGGCCAAGGGACGATGCCATGATCCTGGTGACAGCACATCCAGGGGCGGATGCCCTCCCCATCTTCCAGAATTGGCCATGTTAACCATGTAAGGCTTTAGGATCTGAGGCAGAACATGAGCCATGGTGAGGTTGTCTCGGGGGTGTCCACGTGTGTGTCTTATTCCACCCCCACCCCCCCAAATACGCCCTCAGCTCCACTGCTACAGGAATGGGAGAGGGGCACGGGAGGTGCTGGCTGCACCCCCAAGTTTCCTCTTGAAAATGAGACCCCTCGAGTGTACCCCGAGGGGTCGCCCGGCAGAGGTTAGCACCAAACAGTACCTTGGGAAAGCCCTGAGCCCCTCCGCATCCCCTTGAAGAGCAACACCTCTGGTGGGCATCCATCCTGGCTGCACCCACCCTGTCCCACTGCCCCCACGGCAAGAGCAGGGACACTCATGGGGCTCCAGGAGCGATGGGCAGCTCCGGGCTTGTCACTGAGCAACAACGTTTAACTTCCAAGTTAACATCCTTCCCTCGTCCTCAAGAGCCCCAAACTCTTCCATTTATTACCCCAAGCAGGGCACTGCTGTTCAGATGCAGCCCTGGTAGCCCTGTGCCAAGGACCAAGGGCATCAGCACCACTCACCCACCCAATGCTGGCACCTCCCAGACCTCCCAGTACGATGCCAAGAACCCACACTGGGAACACGGTGCCCCACAGCATGACCACCCCAAGTCCCCGGGGATCCACATCAGGGGACGGCTGATCCCTGCCACACACTTAAATTTGTTTGCATTTACACTTCGGAAGGCAATTCTGGAGCTGGAGAGCAAAGCCAGTGCCCAGCAAGAAGACAACAGCTGGGATTTCCATTCCAACCACGGGAGCTGGGAAAACTCTGGAAAGAACAGACTCGGATGGACAGTGCTTGGGACACAGCGGCAACACCAAGACAGACGGACCTTTACTTGACAGCAGCAGTAGTAACAGCCTGTGGGAGGGAGGGAGAGAGGGGGCAAGGCTCACAGCACCCCCCAAAGTGCACACAACTGGGGAAGGAGAGATGCTTTCACAACTTTGCGAGAGAAATCAGAAGTCGATACCATAGCCCTTACTCAGGCGGCTTTGCAGCCCTGGCCCCGAGCTCAGAGAGGTGGGACATGTCACGGGTACAAGAACAACCAGCCTGGCTTGGGGTGGGGTCCTGCCCACTGCAAAACCAAGCTGGGAAGCAAGGGCAGGACAGACCCAAGGACCCACGGTCCCATCCGCTCCTCTGCATGTACCTGCTGCCTTGGTGGCCTCCAAATCCCTCATACAGCAAAGCACATCTCCAGTCCTCAAGGCGCTGAGACCTCCTGCTCACCAGTGGGACCATTCTGTGCCCTGGGCTGCCCCAGCAAGGCTGGTGGGACTGAAGGTGGTTGTAAAGAAAATGGGTTAGGGATGCCAAAGTGGCTCTTTCCTCCATTGTCTGACCTGGAGGTCCACTTCTAGCCTACGTCTGATGGTCAAAACACACTCCTGGTTTCACCAGCCCACCCAAGCATCATGACAGGAGATCCCGCATTGTCTCCTCGGGGCTGAGTCGCTCCCTCCCCTTCAAAACCCCCAAATTCTCACCTCAGCACACCCAGGCACCAGCTCAGGTGCAAACCTTCAGCCTCACCCTCCCACCACCATCACTAGGGTGGCTTTGAAAACACCTTTACTGAAAAGGGTTCGGACCCCCGTCCTCTGGTGGGCACCGCACAGAGTCTCTCAGCTCTGTCCATGCAGGGGAGCGCGGCTTTCCCAGGACTCTCCTGCGGCTGCTACACGAACGTTATCCCACAGACCATCAATCTTCTATACAGGGAAGAGGAGCGAGGCCGGTGGTGGCCCCGACACGCGCGCACAGGCTGTACAGAGGAACAGGTTGCTAAAGAGTCCACGAGAGCTGTCCTGGAGGCATCCGGCCGCGTCTCCTCCTCCTCCACGGGGGAGCCACGGGCATCGGGACGAGTGTGCACGGTCTGCAGCGGCTGGCTCTGGGCGCTCGGTGACTTTCCATCAGGCATCCTGGCAGTCATTGCACCCCCTCCTCTTCCACGTACGTCGAGGGAAACCAGCCAACCTGTGGGGGAAGCAGAGAGGTGAGCTGGGGACCTGGGAGCTGTCTCATCACCAGGACTATTCCCCTGCCACCAGGTGCCGTTCCCGGTGAGACATCCATATGGATGCTCCGCATCCCGGTGCACGGTGGTGATGGGGAAGCAGTGTGGCTGCTACCCTAATTTGGGATGGAGCTAGTAACTACACACCGCCTCGGACACATGGGTTGTCCATGATATCTAAGGCATCAGAGCATGAAGAATCTGTCCCCAGCGCTACACATTCTGTGGGACACCAGGCGAACCATCAGCCTGCTGCTTCTCCTTGGGATGAATCACCATGTGCAGGTTTAAGGAAGAGCAGACTCAGACATCACTTGCCCACCACATCTATGTCACATGTCAAGGTCACACAGCACTGACCAGCAACACAGTGGTGGCTTTTGTGAGATGACAGCCCACCCATGAGCAGGAACAGAGCAAGAGGGAGTGGGATGTGTCACCCTGTCCTTTGCTGTCCTGACAGGGGGCTGCGCTCCAGCTGGGCAGCTTGAGAGCAGGCAGGACCATGCGCTGCAGAAACGGGGCAGAACGTTATCTGGATGCACTCACTCTTCCGTTGGTCTCCCCCTTCCACCATCCCTGGTCCCCGCCAATCCTGCTGTAGATCTTCACCACGTCGCCCTCCCGCAGCGAGAGCTCCCGCATGTCCCGCGCTGCGAAGTTGTATCGTGCCACCGCCGTCCCTATGACCCGTGGGGTGAACACTGCCAAGGGACAAAGCAGAGGGAGTCGGGAGCTGCCCCATGCCATCGGACCAGCCGAAGCCTGGGGAAAGCTTGGTGAGGTTCAACCTGGGTTTTCCACCATGGTGCTGGGTCCCACTGCAACACCACGACCTGGAGCTGCTCGGATGGTGGGGCTGGCCTCATCCGAATTGCTCAGCCCTGCTTGGACTGGGGTGATTGGGGTTAAACTGGAATCCTATGGGGCTTTAAACAGCTCCATGGGCTTGGGAAGCCCCTCTCTACTGACTAGGAGACTTCAGGAGGGTCTCGGTGGGGATCACTGAGGTGAGGGGCCCTTTTGTGAGAAGGTGGTAAAATTAAAGACTTCATAGGAATACAAAATATTAATGAAATCGTGGGAAAATCCTGCTCCACTATCACCAGATCTGGCTGCCACACAGCTTCCAGCACCTGATGGGACCACCTCATCAAAAGATTTCACAAATCAACTGGCATTTAAACTACTTCAAAAAACAGACTTATTGGGATTGGGTTCTCCTAGAGATGCTGAGCAAAACCTGTGTGTTTTGCCATGAGGAGGAACAAGCTGCTAACCCAGAGCCTCCCTGCTCCTCTCCCTGCCAGGGACCAGCCAGAGCCCTTGGAAACTTGGTCTCATTATAGACCAAAAGCTGTAAAACCACCCTAACGCTGACCAAAAGCTTGTGATAAGCCCTGTGAGCCATCCTGGGACCTGGCCTCCACGAGCACCAGCATGGCCCCAGTACCCTGGATCTCCATCACTTCAGGCAGAGGATGCTCAGGGGAGGCAGGAGGAGAAGCAGCAGCGAGGACGGGGGGGGAAAGGCAGGGACAAGTGCTCAGCTTCCCTGGCCCAGCGTCTGGGCAAAGGGAAGAAGGGCTGGAGAGCAACAGTGGGAGGGATGGGATGGGCAGAGGAAGAGAAAAACACACCTTCTCTGAAGTTTGCAAAAAATAAAAAGGAAGAAAGAAAAAATTAAAAAACCCCAGCCTGAAGGACATCATGTTTTGGTGAAGCTGCCCCTTTTTGTCCCAGGACTTTGGAAGATTAATTTCAATTTTAAAAGTTTGCAAACCGAGGTTGAACTAGGTTTGAGGAAAAGCTTTGCCCAGGTTTTCAGCTCCCGGGATGGAAGGAGATGAGGATGGCGATGGAGACAGTCCAGACACAAACATGCAATCACTGGAGGGCTCGTCCATCCTCGCCAGGCAGCCAGGCTGGAGAACAGAGTGACAACCACGGCAGCTTAGAGCTCTTCCATCAGGAGCTTGCTCAGAGCCCTCTGCTGCACAAACTACTTTCTGCAATACTTTCTGTGCAGTTCAAGGATCCCAAATTCCCAGAATTACGTTCTAATACCCTGAAAAAGTTAAATGTTCTTCTCAAACATGGCAGTAAGGAAAGCATATGTGCCTTTGCCGATGATTTTCCCTTTCCAGCTTAAAGAAAATGCCAGAAGTTAAAAGCTTAAACAGTAAGCCATGAGCTGGCATGGTTTTGCTCTGATCCCTGCCAAACAGACACCGGTCTGTAACACGTTTAAATCAATGGGGTTCAAAGGTCAGAACAACAAAGCACATTTGAGAGAGCAGGTTTTCCCTACTTTTCCCCAGCAAGGGGCTCCTGAGCAGCTGCAGACACCAGAGCTCAAAAACTGCCAGACATTGAGATGTTCTCCTTGTCCAGCAAGGAGAAAAATGGGCTGGAGGACAGTGTGATGCCAATGCTCGTTTGGTGAAACACACGGGATAAGCAGGTTGAGCTTGAAGCACATCATGAGATCCCAATGTGCTAGACTGACTTTTGTGTTAATTTTAGCCCCCGTTCTCAAATAGTGACAATCCCATCTCCTCCCTGCCTTGATTTCTGGGAGAGGGAGGAGTGTGTTTTGCTTCCGGCCAAGCCATGGTTAATTCACTTAATTACAGGCTGTGCCCCAGGGTAGCACTGGGGACCACTAAACTGTCTGTGGGTGGGACACTGGGGACCCAGTGTGTCCAGTTCTGGGCTCCCCAGTTCACGAAGAACAAGTAAATGCTGGAGAGGGTACAGTAAAGGATCAGAAAGATGATTAGGGGTCTGGAGCATCTCTCTTACAAGGAAAGGCCAAGGGACTTGGGTCTTTTTAGTCTGGATAAGAGAAGGCTGAGGGGGAATCTGATCAACAGTTACAAATACTTAAAGGGTGGGTGTCAAAAGGAAGGGGCCAGTCTTTTTTCAGTGGTGTCTGGTGAAAGGACAAGGGGAAATGGGCCCAAACTTGTACATAAGAAGTTCCATCTAAACATGAGGAGGAACCTCTGTACTTTGAGGGTGGCAGAGCCCTGGAACAGGTTGCCCAGAGAGGTGGTGGAGTCTCCGTCTCTGGAGACATTCCAAACCTGCCTGGACAAGTTCCTGTGCAACCTGCTCTAAGAGGATCTGCTAATGATCTCCAGAGGTCCTTTCCAACCCCATATCATTCTGTGATTATTCTGTGACCCCATGGGTCCCGCTTCGATGGCTTTCAAGCTGGGGATGCTGCAGCCTGGGGAAGGCAGCAGGTCTCTCTGGCACTGGTACCTGACCAGAAGGGACTGGAGGAGCTCTGAGAAGAAAAGTTGAGGCCCTGAGGACTGAGAAAAGAAAAGTTGTAGGAAGCACAGGAGGCTGCAAAGAGGTTAGAGAAAAACAGAAAGAGGCAGAACAGGCATTAAAAAGGAAATGAAAAAAAATAAATATTATAATGCACAATGCTTTAAAAGCCAACAGAGAAATATGGGACAAAGCATGCAGGTCCTGCGTGGGGAGCTCAGAGCTGGGATAGCCAGTGGCAGGTCTGGCCGCAGCCAGTGTGGGGGCCCAAAAGTCATCCTAGGGCTGTATTTCATGCGAAAGGATATTTAATCAACTTTTAACAATTATCTTCCTTCGGTATTCTTCTTAAAATATACCATGAAAAAAGACTTTTAAAAATGCATTTTCCCCCACAAAGTAGCCGTTTTTGCACTCAGGCTTTTAGACAAAATGGAACCATTTTACACTAATGCACATTTTGCTTTCCATTTGTTTTGTGGGGTTGTGTTTTTTTTTAATTTGTTTTTTATTTTAATTTTCCGCACAGACTTACCATTTCTCCCACCATCTCCATTAAAGGAGTCCCACTGGGATTCAAACCATCGCAAGTCACGCTGGAACTGGATCCATTAAAAACCCCCATGGGCAGGTAAGACGCACTGCACCCCACAAATAGAGTGGCACATCTCCATCACCACCCGCAGGCAGACAGGATGCCCCTGCCCCCCTGGCAGGACTGGGGGGTGGGCAAACCACCCCCAAAGTACAGGTGGAAAAACAGCAGGAGGGAAACCAGCCTCCTCCAGCAAAACCCCTCCCAGTGAGGCTGCACGGGCTGGGAGGAGCAAATAGCAGGGAGCCCCAACTCGGCTGGACCCCCCCAATCCCCACCACCTCCTCTGAGACCCCGTCCTCAAAATGCCACCAGCTGAGTAGGAGACTTGTTTGCAAACTGAAGGGTTTGTAGGGCTGAAGTCCTAGAGCAAAGCTATAAATCCCTTCATCCAGACGGTGCTCCTACACTTTGTGAAAGGCTGAGATTTTCCATCACGAGTTTAACGGTGCCCACTTGTGTGGCTGAGCTGGGTTTTACCTGGAGAGCGGGTGAACGTCCTGGAGGTAGAGCGCTCCCGAGATTTATAGGGGTATTTCAGTGTCGTGTCCAGCTGCTTGAAGCTCTCCTTCAGCGAGTGGCTCTGGTAGTACTCAACCAGCTCCTGGGAAAGATGGAGAGGCACCAGTCTCTGCTGTCCTCCGAGTGACTTGCAGGGACAGTGCACACCCACAAAGTGCCTACAAAAACCTACCAGCAAGCTTTCAAACTTCTTTGCTTCCGTGATGTGAATCCAGTTGTCCTTCTCCACCACCTTGATGTGCTTCACCTCTTCATTGAACCTGCAAAGGGTTGCAGAGGCGCTCAAGAAAACGCCCCATCTTGCCCTCCAAGAGTGAGTAATGCTGAATTACTAACCGAAGTATTACTTACTTAATACTGATGGCAAAGCGCTCGGCCTCAGCTGGTCGCTCTCGGATCAGGTAGGTGCCACTGACGTGAGACTTCAGCAGGTTGTCCGTCTGTTGCCGCTCCATGTTCCCTGCAAACCTGAGCCCAGAGGTTAACTGATTAATTTAATGAATTAAAATTGATGCACAGCTTTAAAACGGGCATGTTTTAGACAAAAACATGCATCTTTTCTCTTTTTTTTTAAGGTGTGAAGGTTGAGAAGGCAAGCAGAGAAACAGGTCTCAGGCAAAACTTCATGAGAAGAAAGGAAAGTGTCCTTAGACCAATGCCCAGCCACTCAGCAGAGAGCGTGAGGGATGCACAGTGTAACCTTGTCCCTTTGAAGTACCTTACACCTAGAAAATCCCACTAATTGGGAACCAATACCCAGGTAAACCAGGCTTTGGCAAGAGCTTGGGAGTGGGATAATTTAGGCTTATGAATTTGCAAACCCGGCTGGAGCTGGAGGGAAGGAGGAAGAGAAGAGCCAAGGACAGCCTTTCCTGCCAAGGCAGGAATTGCTTCCTTCCTCCCAAAATGGTTTTTAAAAACAGGAGGAGAACCCAGCATTTCTCCTTTTGCCCCGACCCTCTCCATCCATGAAGAAATCCCCACTGCCTCTGCGAGTGCTGCACCAGGTTTCAGCATCTAAAACCTGCTGCTGCTGGCAAAGCATTGCTAACCTGCATCCACAGTTCACTACTGGAGTGGATTCCTGACAAAGGAACAACTAAAAGGCAAGGCTGAGATATCTTTATGGCCAGAAGAAGACTGTGTCCAGCAGGGCGACTCACCACGGGTACGCCGTGTAGTCTATCTCCCGGGAGGGCGGCCGGCTGTTGGGAGGCTGCAAAGAGAACAGCACTAATTACTGATGAGCCAGCACCTCATCAGGCTGTAGATCACATGCGAGATGCTCCTCTCCACGGGAGGGTTTTGGTCTGCCAAACCATTCCCAAATTACTGGCTTGGGCAGCGGAGGGCAGTGTTGTAGCTGAGCATTTCTCTCTCAGCCTCCCAGTTACGGTGAGCTTGCTGGGTTTTGCAATTTAGCTGAGCGGTTTTTAATTGGGAAGCAGCTGACAGTATTACAAAACACAGTTCAAAAAAAAAAGAAGAAATAAAAATTGATAAAGTGCACTTTTCCTGTACTGTGACTGATCTGGAGTGGTCTGCTTCACAGAGGAGTATGGGGGTCTGGACCTGGTCACACCACTCCAACCTTCGGAGCAGGGCTGAGACCAACCTGAGCAGACATTTGCAACCATGGGGTGACGGATCCACTTCCTCTGGCTAATTTGGCCACAGTAAAAGGCCTTTTTCAGGTCCAGGGATATATTGGAAGGACTAAGGTCTCAAGCAGAAGGCTGAGAAGAACAATGGACACCACTGGAGCGGTACCTCCCATCACAGCCCCCAGCACCCATCCCCTGAGTTCCCGTGGCACCCATGGGTGTTCCCGGCTTCATCTCTCAGCACTCACCCTTGCATCAACGGGGCAGGGTTTTACTGAGGAGCTGGGAAAATAACCTGACTTCTTCGTCTGCAACAGCCGCCCCTGCAAAGCCAAAGCCAGGTGTCAGATGGAGACATCAGGGAGCAATATTTTGGGGTGCCGGGATGGGGACAGCCACCACCACAGCTCCGGGAAAGCCCACAAGTAACAGGGATAATGTAGACGTCACTGGTTTAAAATTCCCTGGGAATTTCCCAAGGGAAACTGCTCTCACCTCCCACCACGGTGAGTCAGGGTCTCCCCTCAGCAGCTCAATCACGTCCCCAATTTGAAACGTCAGCACCGGCTTCCCGGGGGGAGCTGGATTTCCGTGGTAATTCTGAACCGCCACCATTTTAGGACCTGGAACGGATGCAAAACAGTTTCAGCACCTCGTCCCAGTTAAGAAAAAGCAAAAGAAATATTCCCCTGCCCGAAGCCTATTGTTCCTTATCCCATGAACCACAAACCTAGTGGCACCATCCGGTAGGATCTGGGGGCAGAAAGCACGAAAGCAGAAAGGAACAGCACCCACAGGGAATGGTCTTGGCCCCTGCAGTTACACGGATGGCTGAGTTCGCTGGGCAAAAATAAACCCAGGAAGGACGGAGCAAAGCCAAAGCTCCAACTCCCAGCCCTGCACCTGGACCAGAAGCTGGCCATGGCAGACCAGCTCTCCTTAGGCACCAGCCCTGCTGGGTTCAAGGGTGACACCCACGCTTGCAAAAGGGACCAACGAACACTCAGCTTCCACTGAATTTCAGCCAGACCCGGGACCCAAAGTCCAGTTTTCTTGCAAAAAACTGCACATTAAATAAGCTTCCCTGACTGTGCTAAACCCACCGTGTTTATCTTCAAAACTCTTCCCCACCTCTGCCTCTCCCTGCTCAGTGAGAGCACTCTGTGCTTTGCTTTTTTTAACCACTGCTTTGCTCCAGGTTTCTTTTTGCCAGGCTTGGCTTTCCTTCCATCAGAAAAAAAAAAAGAAAAAAAAGCACAAAAACAAATTGTTCCTTCTCCCTCGAGCCAGAGCACGGGCAGGGCAGGCCCAGCACTCTGTCAAGGCTAGTTTTAAGCAAAGGGAAAAAAAAATAACCAAAGAATATTGCACTAATCATCATGACTAATGAGCAGTGCCTGGAGCTGCACATCCCTGCATCACAGCAGACGTGTGCCAGCAGGATGATGCTCTCCATCGGCACCGAGACCCCTGCCAGGACACGTTTGGTTTGCTCTAAAGGATGATCTGGCAGAAGGAACCTCGCCAGGCTCTCTCTCCTGTTACTGGTGGGACGTGCAGGAGCTTTACCCACACGGCAGAGCAGCCAGGGAGGCACAAATGCGCCCAAAAAACCGATGCAGTGGTTAAACCCATGGGGAAACCAGGTCTTCCAGCAGGAGACCAGACCTACTGCTTTGGGGACGGGGACAGGAGAGACCTCAACACCCTGTCACTTGCCGTGAGGGTGGCACAGGACCCTTCTGCACCTACTAATGCTTCTTACTGGTTTTAGAAGGAGTTTCCCCCTCCAGTGTGGCTCCAGTGTTAGGGACACCTGCAGCCACAATCAAGAGCACTGTCTCTGCTTTGCCCTCCTGCAACACAGTAATGTCCTTACCAGGTCCAGCACTGAGGGAATCCTGCAAAAAGAGAGGAAAAAGTCTCCGTGAGGGCACAATGGTCTCACCACCAGGTTAAGAAACCCTCTCTTAGAACCTCCCTGGTAACTCCCACCCTGTGAGGCTTCCCCAGTCTGGGTACTGGCATTTCCCAAGGCCTGTGGTGCTGCACAAACTGGGCCAGTTTTAGTCTGGAGAAGACACCATTGGTCTCCAGTCCTGCCCCCTCCCCAGCTGCTGGGACCCCCTGAGGCTGGTGCTGGCTCTTCCCATGAGCTGCCTGCACCCAGGCCAGGCAAGGATGGACACAGGCTCTGCCTGAGGGGGATGCAGGAAAAGGGCCATCAAACAACGTACCTGGTCTGCTGAAGAACCTGCAAGAGAAACGGTGAAACAGGTGGTTAATTTAACAGGCCCCAAACCCCATTTTCTGTTTTTCTTGATGCTATAAATATCAATAAATCAGCATCAGTGCTTAAACTTGATGGAGGAAGCACAAAGCAGAGGCTGGGGTCACCCAAGTCATTGCTCTGCACCAGGTAGGCAAGACCTGGGGAGGGACTAGAGCAGAACAAGGACACACATTTTCACTGCACTTACGAGGTGTTTGGGATCTGGAGATGAGGTCTCTCCTCATCAGAAATGTGACTCCTGGCATGGACCCTCCTGCTTTCACTAACCAGCATCTTCTGATGAGGAACTCATCATCTCTCCTAAATGCCCTCCTAACACAAGGGCTGGGTGCATCCCACACAGAGCTGCCATGATCCTCTGACATACATGGGATTCACCTCATTTTTTGGGGGGGTTTTGGTTGGTTTGTTTGGTTTTTAAACCACCAGCCAATGTGAATTACAGCCCTGGGAGTGGGCTGAGAGCGTACTTAGATTTTTGTTATGCATTAACAAACATTAGTGCTTTACAGAGAGAATTTCTCAGATTATTCACATGCATCCACCTCCCTGGCAGGAGCTGCTCAGGATGGGAAATAACTCACCGATCTTGCAGGGAGGAATGATCTCCAAGCACTCCTTGTGAGCACCCGCTCCACATTTGGGACAAAGATAGCCCTGGTAGAAGGTTCCTCTGTATAAAAAAGAAGTTGGAAAGTCCTAATTCAGCACCAACTTTGAGATTTTCTTTCCGTGTTTTAAGGCAGATGCAGAAAAGCTGGAGGGATGTCGCTCACCTTAGGAACATCCTGCAGGCTTTGCAGTTGGTCGTCTTCTCAAACGTGTACATCTGGAAGTTATGGTGATTTGCATTGGCTTTCTCTGGCTTTATGTTGGACCTAAGGGAAAGGACCAGGGGGTTATCAACCTGTCCCTAACGAGTCACGCTGCTCTCATGACCGGTCACAGAAGCTACTGTTTACATTTCAGTCAAAGTTTGGAAACTGCACAGACAGATATGAAATCAAGTGTGAGAGCAGACTTGGGGTCTGACCATGCATAGAGAGGATTTTGCCCACCACCCTTTCCCTGGGACAACGCTCGCGGACCTGGCCCTTGCCTTAGTCAGTCAACAGCCCAGATCCACATGGGGCCAAGCCCTGCTCTGCTCAGGATGAGGTCCCTGCAGCAGAGCCCTCCTCCCACAACATCTTCCTCCAGCCTGGTGCTCCACACTTGGCTGACACCATGGCAAGCTGTCACTTCAGAGATGCACCACCCAGAAGTGATGTACCACCCATGCTTTGGTGCAGATGCTCAGGGTGTGTCCAAGCTCCCTTCACCCAAGGACCCATCCAGCAAGCCCCCCAGAGCTTCCCCATCACCAGCTCTGCTCTCGGAGCTGGTTTCCAGTGACCTGCTGGTCCAAGACACTGTTCCCCCATGCCTGGCAACTGCAGGCCAGGGCTGGAGCAGCCACTCATGCTCACATTGCCATTTCAAACTGCTCCATCCACTTCCTCTTCATTTCCTCCGTCTTGCAGAAGAACTGGAAGCCCTGCTTCCCCTGCAGGTGAATTAGGTAGAATCCGTACGACCACTGCAACAGAACATGAAGAGAGCTGATTGCACCACTGTGCTCCTGATGCCTGAGCAAGAAAACACACCACCACTTTTTTATTCAGGTATCTTAATAACGGCTCTCAGTGCCTGCCCCTGGCCCTTCTGAAGGACAGCTGAACCTTTGCATAAGCAACAGCATAGAAGAAGGAAGAAGAGCTCTGTGTTTCTCTAACTAATGATGCCTGAATCAGCTTGGCACTGTGCACTAGGGCCAAACAGGATTTTATGGTGGCAGATGAGAGAACCCAGATTTTTCTGCTCCAGTGGATCCTCCCCAGCCATTACGCCTCTCCCTGACAGCAAGTGACAGCCCAGGAGGAACATCTGACCTGCCCACTGCACATATGCTCTGCCTGTCTCATTACAACACTGCACAGAAAAACACAAGAGAAAATTGTGTGCTTTGCTTACCATTTTTCCATGGGACTAGAAAGCATAGGAGAGCAAAGTGGAAATATATTTCATTAACACACAAAGCCAGCAGCATTTCTTCAGCATCCAAGTGGCAAAATTGGCTATTCTTCCCCAAAGGTCACTTATCCCATCTGTACAATACCTCTTCCCATTGCATGTAAGTGGATTAAGCTAATGGGACCCTGCTAAACTGATAGCTGGGAGGTTTCCCTTCGTGGCTGCAGACTAAGCCTCAAATCACTGGCAAAATGATGTTCCTTCAGTGGTAACTGTGCTCTGAGTGCCAGCTTTGGCAGGCTGGTTGGCAATGCTGCCTTCCCTGGCTCCTCCACCCCACGCCTCATGGGAGCAAGAGCATCCAGAGGGACCTTCCCTCCCTCCCTGCCCTCCTCTCCTCCCCATCCAGAAGAGAGGGAGCAGTTTCCTCTCTCCTAACTCCCACCATCCCAGCCTCTTCAGAGCTGTTTTGGCAAGGACAGGGGTCAAGGATCAAGCCCAGCCCCACATTAATAAACATTTCCCAATGCTCTGAAAGGTTGCCCTGAAAGCTGAGCGTTTATTTTCCAGCTTTCTGCAAGCTCTGTTTCTATTTTAAAAGGCTAATAAGAATGTACTACCCAAGGACTGGCCCAAAAGGTGCCAAAACGCTCTCCAGCAGAGCTAATCCCTGGCCCACCTACCTTCTTAATGTCCTTGTTGTTCATAGGGTCATCAGTCATCTTGTGGAAGAGCAGCTCAATAATTTCCTTCAGCTCATAATTGTATCCTTTCCTTTTGCAGACGATCACCACTTTATCAAACAAAAATAAATACCTGCCCAAAGCAAGCAAATAAACAAGCCGCCCCGTCAAACATCTGATTAAAGTCCTCACTGAAAGAGAAATATTTGGAAAGCTCTGCAGAGCTTCCCAGCCAGGGCAGCTCAGTGCTCAAACCCTGCTGTAATTTCACACTGTTCCTGACAGCACAACTCTGGGCGATAATTGAATAAATGAGCACAAAGGGAATTGCCAAGCAAAGGCATGTTTAATTTGGGAAAACTCCTGAGCTCACCTGTCCTGCTTGGTGTGGTTGACGATGGAGCGGACCTTCAGCTCCCCGTCGATCTTCGGCCTCCCGAACTCCTCCAGCTTCACTTGCTGCAGAAAGCAAAGCAGGGCTGAGATCCGTGGCCAGGGCTGGGGAGATGCTTTGGGGAGGTGGAAACCCAAACCTCTCTGGATGGCACAGTGTCCTGGGGACATCCCCCCAGCCCTGCCTCAAGATGCTGACGCTCCTAGGAACAGCATCGTCCTCACCAAGGGGAGCTTGTGCACAAGCATGGCCCTGGCATGAGGAATGGGACCACAGGAGATCCCTGGAGCTCCAGCACCAGCACCAGCACCCCAGTGCAGAGCTCAGCAGTCAAAGTATTTTTGCAAATTTTGGGATACAGAAAGCAAAACCCTGACAAAATAAGCTATTTTCCAGTGATTTTCCCAGAACCAAGGCTTTTGTAGTGCTGGTTGCCATCCTGGACCAAGACTGGAGATTTTGGGGAGGCTGGAACCCAAGCCATAGGTTTGGACAGTTTGTCTTTCAGCCCCAAACCTCTTGCAAACATTGCTCAGTGCAGCACGGCCACCGAGCCAGGGGAATCAGCCCCCTTGCAGACTTCTTGTAGGGAAAAACATATTATGAACATATTATCACCACCTCTGGTCAGGAAGCTAAATATTTGACAGGGCTGTGTGTACCGTTAGCTCATAATTATCCCGCTGCTGTGTGTGTACAACACCAGTCACTCCACAACACCCCGCGTGGTGCAAGGAAAGGGAAGACGGAGCAGAAGGTGCGTGGGATGGACCTGCAGACAGCAGTGACAGCTCTGCTAACACCTCGCCTCCTGCATGTCAAACCTGCTCTCTGGCTGCTGCAAGGAGGAGAAGGGGCTGCTTCGTGCCCCCATTTACATTCCTGTTTCTACGGAGCCGCGGTGCCTGCCTGCTGGAGCAGAGCAGGGTTATCATGACTGCTTCAATCAAAACCCGTGAGCCGCAACGGCCCGTATCCCACTGGAGAATTACTTGCAGGTTTGTCTTGAAAATGAAGGATTTTCTCTCCATCTGCTCAATAACCATCAATTAAAAGTTTGTTGTTTTCAAATGAAGCCCCCAAACCCAGGCTCCCTCCAGGAAGCCCTCGGGGTGGGCGGCCCCCAGCATCTCCCTCCGTCAGCCCTTTTTGCAGCATCTCAGGTGTCAGCCCCCAAATTGCATTATCCCGGCGTAAAGCGTGACAGCAGAGCAGCTGTGCCCGCAGCTGACCAGCCCTCCCCTCCCACCCCCAGCAAATGTGGGAAAAAGCTCGTTAGCTTGAAGCTCTGCCACTGAATATTGAATTAATGGGCTTGTTCGGGGCTAGAGTGAGTAATGGGTTGCATGGGGTCAGCTGATGCACGGTAACGGGACCAAACATTTTTGACACATCCAGAGTTTGGAGGATGAGATCCCCCTTAAATATCTGGTTGAGATTTGGGGATTAGGTGCATGTTACACGTGCCCTTTTCCAAATGGGCCGTGCTGCCTTTTCAGTTAACCTCTGTAATCTTAACAACAATAGAAAACCCACTTTAAATAGCAGACAGGTAACTGATTTAGGGAATTCCTGGGTCCCCCCCCTACACTAATACCGTAAGAAAAAGTTGGAAAAATATTTTCAGTGTACCACACCACCAAGAGAGGTCACCCTCTATCACAGATAAATCAGTTCTGTCAGGACCATCAGCAAAACCCCTGCCAATGATGAGGGAGTGCCCGAACACATTGGTTATCTCTCTTGGGTAGCACATCAGATTCAGTAGTAATCGCACAGAAAAAGTATGTATGTTAACAATAGTTGGGAGCAAGAAGATTTTCCAACTTACCAGATTTTCTATAGAGCTCTGAAATTCACTTATTTTCTTTAAAGTCTCTTTGTCCCTCTTTACTTCGTTTATGTACATGGCCAAGTCCTTAAAAGAGAAGTGAATATTGATTTTTCACTTTGCAGATGAAACTAGTACCTTTACCAAAGCAGAAAACCCACGAGCCTGGCTCCCTGAAGCCACATTCCCCTCCGTGCTCCATCTTCAGACCAGGATTCCAGCAGCAGCCCGGGACAAAGCAAACACAAGTGCTTTTTTCTGCTTGCAATATTTTCCATTTCCCAGAAGAGGGCAATGCATGAATCCAGTGCAGGGCAGCAATCCCACACAGGGCTTTTACCTGTCGAGAGCCCAGATGAGCAGCCAGCCACCCAATGTCCCGGCAGCATCCTTCCCTCCTGGCTCTCATTGCCGTAATTCCCTTCATCCCCCTGGATACAAAAGCTGCAAGTCAGTCGTATCTGTTGTCAAAACACCCATGTCTCTAAAATAACTGCTTTGGACACCTGGCCACATGTTAGCTGTGAACAGTATTTGACCTGGCTCTGCCCCAGCTGCTTCCATCTGACCTCCCTGGCTGCTCTGCATCCCACCGGAGCTGGGAGAGCACTGAGATGCCCATGCTCATCCTTCCTGGGGATACCTGCAAGAGCATCCCCATTCCCAGCATCTCCAGGCCTCCAACATCTCATCCCCAACCATACAAAGGCTGTGTTGTAAAATAAGGAGACACTTGACGGAGCTTGGTCTGCCCTGAAAAACTCCTTGCTTACCCAAATATTAACCCATCAAAGAGAAACAACCCTACCCCTTCCACTAAAATAACTCCTTACACCCTTCGGAACGTATTTTCTGTGCCTGTTTCCTTCTTCTCTGCTCCCTGCCTCCTTGTCCTCAACAATAGCTCTTGTCAACTTGGATTAAATCTCAACACTGGATTTTTTAAGACATCCCCTCTGGGTCAGACCTTCCTCAGCTTCCCAACATAAGAAGGGTTAATCACAGATGATAATCACAAATCTACATGACAATACTTATAACATCACAAAATACCCCAGCGGGCCGGTGGCAGGGATGGTTATGAAGAATGACAGGACCAAAAGCCTTATTAAGGAGCATCCTCCACCGTGCTGGAGCATTGAGCTCAGATCCCTCCAGCTGAGCAGGTCCATCTCCTGCCTCCTACGCAAAGGGGAAACACAGTCCCAGGGTCAACCCTGACTTGAAACAGCAGCAACATGCAAACCTGGGATGTGGGATTCTATTGGGAACCTGCCTTGTCCCCACCATTGCCTGGTTCTGCATACTCCGGTGGAAGGTTGGTACTTGCACCAAATGCCTCCGTGAGGGTTTTTTTTGGTGCAAAACCCACCCCTGCCTTGCACAAACAACTTCTTAAGCAAAAGAAAAGGGAGGTGAATCCCTTTGGGAAATATAGTTCTATTTGCCCCCCTTGCATGGCTCATCATACAGACAGCAGCAACGTCTGCCGCCTGCCAGCATGGCAGACAGAAAGGCTGGATTTGTGATGAAAAACATTACTTGTAAGTTAAACCTTGGTTTACGGATCAATTAAAAGCAAACTGCACGGCTTCCTACGCCCCTGCCGAGCCCAGCGCGGTCTGAACTCCACCTGTGCTCTCCTGCGAGGGAGATGAAACAGAGAAACCCGGTTGATGGCTATTGGCAGCTTTCTCCAAAAAAAATGCTGAGTCTGCAGCGCAGTCAGAGCGTCTATACATTTATTTATCAGCAGTGGTATCAGAGGGTACTGTATGAAGGGGCCATAAGCAGGTTTTAACAACTACCACCAGGTTTAGTGCTCGTCTGAGACCACAGCGATGTGCTGTGCAGCAGCGGGCTGTGAATGCAACGTCCTCCAAACATCCTTAACTCTAAAGCGACCCACATATCGGCTCTGGATTCCAGGGACAACGGCTGAAAAGGTCACCCAACTTATGTAAGTGAAAATCAGTGATATCAGTGTCGTTACAAAAGCACCAGCTTGGAGGTAGAAAACAAAGTGATCTGAGAACCCGGGAGAGAGCTCAGGGATGAATCCTGCAACGCCCTCCAGAGACAAAACCTGGAGTTAACGACCATCCTCAAGTCAGATTCTGCTGACGATGGTCCCGTGGTGGGAGTGTGTGGGGGTGGGGAACATATTCGACCCAGAAAACATTTGGATGATTTTATATTTTGTTGCTGATGTTTATCCTGAGAGCTTGAGGGGCTCAGCTGAAAGCTCAAAAAAAAAAACTTTAAACAAAGCAAAACTTTCACAGCAGAAGTCTTCATTTGTTGAAGAAACATTTTCAAGGCCAGGCTGGATGGGGCTTCAAGCCTGGTCTAGTGGGAGGTGTCCCTGCCCATGGCAGGGGGATTGGAACTTGATGGTCTTTAAGGTTCCTTCCAACTTTAACAATTCTATGATTCTATGGTTTTTCCCTTGATTAAAAAAATATATATATACTTGGAGGATAGGCTGGATGAAGCTTTGAGCAACCTGGTCTAGCAGGAGGTGTCCCTGCCCAGAGCAGGGGGGTTGGAATTGGATGATCTTTAAGGTCCCTTCCAACTCTAACCATTCTATGATTCTACAGTAAAAGGATTCCCAAGCAGCGCCTGGATAACAGCACGCAGACAGTGCTCCACTCCCATTCCTGCAGTACTCCCCGACTTGCTGATACAGCTGGAGTTTCTCCAGATCCCTCCCAGCAAAAACAAGAGCCGGATCTGGCACGGCCTCTTTACACACAATAGTAATTAGTGAAAAGTCGTAACTTGTCAACAAACACCAGCTTCCCCAGCTGCGAAAGGAGGAAGTCAGCAGTGATGCCTACAGATCTGCTGCGGAGCAACCGCATCAGATGGCAATCAATACATGCAAAAGGAGGTCCAAAAGGAGGAGACGCCGCTTCCCTTGGGCTGTGGGATGGTTTTTCCATCCAAGGTTGTGTTTTACAGGAGCAGAGGGGTTGTGCTGTACAGAAGCACCCTGAACCCCAGCACTGCTCTCACCCTCCCCTACCTGCATCGCCTCCAGAGCCTCCTTCAGCTGCTGCTTCTCTGGTCGCTCTGATGAATGGCTGAGCAGCTCCTGGAAATAAATAATAATAACAAAAATAAAGATTTGGGTGTGCTGCCAGCACTGGGCATGCCATGACCCGTGGGCAACGGCTGCCAGGATGGTGACAAGGGACGCTGGGGTGGGTGGCTGTGGCCACAGACGTAGGATGGGGAACACGCCAAGCGGCTGGTGCTGGAGAGATCTGTTACACGGAGTTGACGGGAGGAATTTCACACATAATCAGATTATATGCAGGCTTATTTTATATTCATTAACTGCCTCTCGTGGCTAACAAGTGCAGAATTACCCTAGGTCACTGTACTTTAAGAGACGGCACAAATATTATGTCGTGTTAAGTAGCTCCTGTAATTATTTCATTCGAAGGGAGAAAAACCCAACCCTCAGTCTGCATTTGGCAATAATTCACTTCCCACTGTAAAAGCTGAAAGATGCGACAGTGAGGAGGATGGCAGCTGGAGAGAAGTGCCAATGCTGAAACACTTACTTTTAACAGGAGATGATATTTCAAAACTCTTTGCATTGGAACCACCAGCAGATCTTGCAACTTAAATTTCCCATCCTGAACCTTTAGTGTGCACTCCTGTTAAAGAAATCAATACACAAGTGATGAACAGCTAGGGGAAAACAATAGTGTGTGTGTTCCACCCTGAAAAAACCTCAAATATCCTGTGACAGTAATGTTTTGCTTCCGTAAGGTCAGCTGGGACGAGAAACAGCTTGTGGTCCCTGCGCACACCCAGCCGGTGCCAGGGCCCCACCGCAGAGGTTATCAAGGAATGAAACACCGGGGCTGGACCCTAAAACACAGACATTCTCATGCAACTGAGCTCCTCCAGCTTAATGAGATACGGCTCATTAGGGAAGCACACGGATGCTCTCAAACCTCGGGAAATGTCAAATGAAACGCATTAGCTTAACTCACCTCCTCCACGGCTTGAACTAATGCATTTCATTTGCACGGGGCTGGAAGCGAGCACGCAGACAGTTGCTGTGGCTTCGCTGATAAGCATTAAGTCATTAAGATGAGCTAACATGATCGCAGGAAGTTTTGTGACTGTTCCCTTCACCCAGGCCCATTTAGATACGTGACTCTGTTGGTTGAGACCCCCCGCATGCCCCAACCCCCCTGCCCCGAGGACGAGATGAGCAGAGCTGCCACAAGGGAGGGAGAAAACAGGAAAATCACCGGAGACCCGGATGCTACAGCCACAGGCTTGATAAAAGATCCAGAGAACGCATTTTTAAAAAAATGATTAAATGCAGTTTTATCCCTGATTTGGGTTGCCACTTCGCATGGAAAATCAAAGAGTGTTTGCAGCAAATGTGGTAACAAGTAAAGACAGCCCAGCAAATTCAGATTAGCATCAAGATCAAAGCGGGAATTAAAACTGGGTAAAAGCAGCAGCTCAAACAATGCGTCCCTTCTGGGGCTCCTCTGATTTACTTCAACTCTGCCTCAGCCCCTATTTACACTAAGCCTTTACACTAGGGAAGGAGGACACAGGAGTAATCTGGGTGTTCACCTGAGGACCTGGGTTTGTCTCTGGCTGTCCTTGATGCTGCATGTGACCTTGGAAAGCCACTTTGCTCCTGGCTCAGGAATGCTCGAAGCCTTTGGGTCTCCCTGCACGACTTCCAAGAGGAATTTACCCACAGCCCCACTCAAATAAAGTCACCCATCTTGGTTTAACTGGGATAAACTCGGGCAGCACAGACTCACCCCCACATCCCTCCCCTCTCCTGCTGACTCAGACACTCCCAACGTGCCATTCCCAGCTCAAGCAAGTCCTTCCCCAACCCAGGACAAGGCAAGTGGGCAGCTCTCATCCCTGACAAACCCTGCCTGCTCACCTCCACCTTCTGCCTGACGTCCTCCCTGTTGGCCAGGAGGTGGTTGAGGGTGTTCTGGGCATACTCCATGTGGCTGCAGTACTTGCCATAAATCAGCAGCCTGTAGAGGGGGGAAATCACAAATTTAATCGGAAACACTTGCTGGCAGTTATAACCTGTTATAAAAGATATATATACTTATATACAGGGAAAGGACAAGGCAAACAGCTATTCCCCCATATAACTGCTTAGCAAAGTATTAACACTTTTTTACGGTGTGGCTTTTTAACATTTAAATCTTTTTGAAGTTTCCAGAGCTGGAGTCCGTGGGGGTGATTCAGCTCACGATGAGCAGAAGGGGCCGAGTGGCCAGAGGAGCTGGATTTTGGAGGTTCAGTGGCTCATTCCTCCACTCCCCAGAGGGATATATTTCACCACTGCACCCCAAGAGCTGTGCTTTAGGAGCACCATGACAACCAAGGGAAACCCAGCTCTCCACTAAAAAGCTTTTCTCAGAGAAGGTTACCAAGTGGCTCTACAAGAGGTGGCTCTACAATAGCCACCACACCACCCCAATAGCCACACGTCACTTTTCCACCTATGCCATGTCAGCCCCAGATCTTGCAAAGGGCAGAGGAATGTGTTTTAAGACCAAATGACAATAAAAATCCATTTCCTGAGAGTATTTCTCATTGCAGCTCGCTCAACCCCACATATTCGTCTCCCAGAAACCCTTCGTTTCCCAAGTCGCAGCTTCTCACAGCCCCAAAACCAATTGCCACCACTGTACAGGATATGTGCCCCTCCCTCTGAGGGTTTCTGGATATTTCACCAACTAAAGAAGGCAAGAAACTCTTCAATTCTTGGGAAGGTACTCGAATGGACATGGGTGATAATTATTTGCATGTCGTCAGAGAATGAGAAGCTTTAAATCCCCTTAAACCCCAAGGGCACTTTTTGGAAAGCTCATTGCTTCTTGCAGGATGGGCCACAGGGACCTGGAGATCAAGAGAAGGGGTAATTTGGGGAAATAAGGTTGTCACAGCCTTTGGAAACACAGTGAAGCTCTGCATAGATATCCTTGCCTATAAATTTAAACACCTGACACAACCAGAGCAGTTTGCCGTGGATTCCCCCTTTTTCCTCCATTTCCCTCATTAATCCTGTGTGACAGGTTTGGGTTTTTCCCCCCACCCTTCCTTCCCGTTAACTGTACTGCTGCTGATAAGACACATATTCCATCACACGCTGCAACTCATCCATTATTCTGGGGCCTCGTCTCTCGCTGGGGACGATCTGGGTGCACCCGACCCGGTGTCGCTCCATAAACGTGGGACTCTCCGACCCCGGTGGGGAATTGAATAGGGAGATTTATGGGAGCCGCCGTCCCCAGCGAAGCAGGAGCCAACACAGATTATTCTTCTGCCTTCTCCCCCTTGACAACTTCAGAAAACGCACAATAATATCTACCTTGCCAGCACTTGGAGAGTTTCAACGAGGCTTCAGGAGCATAAATTCATACTCCAGCTTTCACAGAAAGAGATTTACAAACAGTTCCCTTCCAAAAATATATCTCGGCAAAGTGGAGGAGCAATACATCATTTTGCCAGGACGTCTCTGAGGACACGTAGGGAAGCAAGAACTCTTTGTCACGGACACATTCGATGGAGTAAGGTCTTATATAGAGGGACCAAGCAGGGACTCTGGAGGTCCATAGTGCCTTTTTGGTAGAACAAGGATGTCTCTCCAGGTGAGCTCCCTTTCTCCTCCTGCACCCCCAGTCCCTTGCTGTAAAATGTCATATTGTGTTTCCCAACACAGGAAATCACCCTGTCTATTTAATCAGGTTGCTCCAAACTCTTCATACCCAAGGCTGTAGCTGTGGAGTCTTCTCCAAGCCAAAACCTCCCATGACTGAGGTCCCCAAGACCCCCACGGGCTGAATGCAGCTTTGAAGCTGCCATCGCAATCTCACAACAATCGGTCTGGCTCCTCCACTCGCCTCTCAGGAAGGCTTTTAGGTCCTTTAAAAGGCTGTTTATGAACTCCCTTAGGAACCGGGTTGGTTCATTCACCAGCCTGCATGAAACCACCAGCTACAAGCGCACTGAGCTGAGCTCCCACAGGCAAATGAACAGAAGCAAACATTTATTTAAAGACTGTCAGCCCAGAAAGGAGCCTTGTGTTCCTGCCCAGCCATGTGGATCTTCCTGGGGAGCGATGCCACCTCCACAACTCCTCCTGTGTCCTTTCCCTGCCCCCGGCATGCGTCACTGCCCTGGGGATGGCACCAGCGTGCACTGAGCCAAGCCAGGAATTAGGAGATCAAGTCTGTTTTATGAGTATTTCTAAATTATTTGCATTCTTCTTTGGAAACTTTTTTTTTTTTTTTAATTTAATCCCTTTCTAGAAAGAGGGGCTGTGAATGATGGAATAGCTGACCTTACGGTGTATTATTAATGTAGATGGTATTTCTGGAGTTATTGACTTCTGAATGGCATTTCTGTGTCTAGACACTGGTTTAATCACAGTGAAATAACACCCTGGCAAGATTCCACAATGAATCAGGCCTTTGATTAGTATTAAGGATATTAAAGTCTTTTATTAACCTTATCTTTGCGTTCTAGGGTACTCCTGCTTGCAGCTGCCAAAACACAGAATTTATTACGTTTGCAAAAGTGACTTTTACATGTCTTTGTCATGCAATAGGTGTGGGACAAGAGCGGTGCCAAATAAGCAATTCTTTAGAGTGAGCAATCACTTTGATCAGAGCAGAGCAAAGTCTCCCCTGCAAAGGAGCCACCTGACCACATCACAGGCCCTCAAAGCCCTGCTGCGTCTTGCTGGAGAAGAACACACTAAACCTTTGAAGGCCAGTGAGGTTTTACTCCATTCTGCCTTGCCGCTATTGTAGCATTCCCATATTTACCCCCCCTCAGACATCACTGTAAACGCATTGTGTGCTCAGCCTCCAGAACAGCTGGTCCCATACCAGATCACAGCATCACAGAATTGTTACGGTTGGAAAAGACCTCTGAGATCACCATGTCCAACTGTTCACAAAAGCACAACCCAGTCCCTACAATCTCAACCACTAGAGCATGCCCTGAAGTGCCACATCTACACGTTTCTTAAATACCTCCACAGGGATGGTGACTCCACCACCTCCTTGGGCAGGCCCTTCCAGTGCCTGACCACTTATTCAGTAAAGTAATTCTTCCTAATATCCAGTCTAAACCTCCCCTGACATGACTTCAGGCCATTTCCTTTGGTCCTGGCCAACACCCAGCTCTCTACAACCTCCTTTCAGGTGGTTGTAGAGAGCAAGGAGGTCTCCTCTCAGCCTCCACTTCTCCAAACTAAACATGCCCAGTTCCCTCAGCTTCTCCTTGTGTCACTTGTTCTCCAGACCCCTCACCAGCTTGGTAGCTCTCCTCTGGACACACTCCAGGTAGGATGGGATCACACAGAGGGATGCTGTGAGCCCAGTAGAATTCAGGTGCAGCCATGGACTTGCAGGAACGAGCACCCATGGGAGCTGGTCAGAGATGTCCCAGCCTCTGTCCCTGGATATGGCTGTGGCTGGATTTGGCTACTTAAATATCATCAGATAGTGATGTTCCAGCTGCCTGAAAGCATCTCACTGCTCTGCTGCCACAGGCATTTCTGTTCCAAACTCTGCGACGGGCCCCACAAATGTCAACCCCCATTTATTAAAACTGGAGCTGCCTGAAGTTTCCTTTACCTCTCTTTGAATTCCAGAAACACTTTTGCCAGGCTGCTTCCTCCAGACATCATAGAGACGTCGATGGCTCTCAGGAAACTGAAGTGCACTTTAATTAGGTCCTAAAACGAAGAAACAATCAATACTTTAAACACATGCAAAGCAAGTGGGCAAACAGAGTCTAAAGAAACGCACATCAGCTACTTCATCAGGCAGCAATTTTCTCTCCTTTTTTTTCCCCCCTCTTTTGAGCTGTTCCTAAAATAAGTCGTTATAGTGAGATGAAGCCCTAAATGGCCAGGAGCACAAAGGCATAATTCCACCAGGAGGTTGTACGGTGACAAATGCCCCAGGATTTCCATGTCTATTAAAGTCACTTTTACAGGTCAGGAAGGAGCGGGGGAGATGGGCAGGCTCTGACCCAAATGCCATACAAGCCAGCGGAGAAATAATTCATCCCAGTGTGTCCAAACCACCTTTAAGTACAGCTAAAATATCCAGCCCGAGCCCTGGAACATCCTCTGTTATACTGTTTTCTTACCTAGAGTTCATATAATCCCCAACTCTACAATTGAGTGCTAAAGAACATCTCCTAAACCTGTTCAAGCTCCGCAGCACATGAAGGACTGAACCTCCACAGGTGAGTGCACAAATCTAACGTGAAATCAGAAAGCTTTCTCTTAAGCCATGGTGAAGGCGGCCGAGCTGCCATGAAAAGAACAAGGATTTAAAGCCACAATGTCTATGCCGTTACCTCCAAATTGATAAAAATAGCTTCCATGTCTTGGGGAGTCAGTACCAGCCTCAGAGGGTTCATATAGTTCTGCAAGAGGTAAATGGAAAACGGATTGAAATACTGGAGGAAAGTGAGCAAGGAGGGTTTTTTTGGTGGGTTTTTGTGTGTGTATTTTCCCAGTTTCACCAGTTGCATTTACCTGGGCAAGGAGAAACCAGGTATTAATGAATTTAAGCACTTGCAAAGGCAAATGAACCACAGCGTATTTGTCAAGACTGAGGATATTTGTCAGCTTGTTCTGGGGACCTAAGCAGGAGCCAGGAATGCCCAGGAATTCCCCTGAGCTCCCCGTGGCACTTCCAGGTGTGGGGAGGCACCCGTGGGGGGCAGCCCCCTCTCCTGCTAAATCCATGGGAGGGGATTTAAACGTTTCCTCCCCTCGCTGCAGTCCTGGGCTGCAGCTGGGAAAAGCTCTGAAGCATCTCTTTTCAGCTCTTGGATTATCCGGCTGGAATTTTGCCCTTGAAAAAGCGCCGATGATGTGATTACATTGGAAATGCCTTTCTGAACAAATACATATTAATAGAAATGTCTACACGACTTGTAACTACAAAAAAACCCTGATGCAGAGCATCAAAGGCGGGACCCTCTACCCGTAACACACCGTCAGAACCTACTAAGCCTTTGCAAGGCTTTTTAATGGGTATTAAAGTGATAATTTAACTCTTCCTTCAGCCTGAACTAGAAGGGCTGTGGCTGTCTCTAGGGAACAAACAAGGGCTATTTATATAAACAACATATCCATGGGTACATTTTTATAGAAAAAGGGAATTGCTGGTCCACCCTGCCGCTTTCGCTCACAGCTTCTTTGCAGGAACTTTCAGCAGAGAGAGGGAAATAATTGTAAAAGGGGAGGAAACAAAAGCATTAGGGAGATTAGAAATGGCAGCTTGATTTTCACTACTGTTCTTCGTTCCTGCTGCTTCCCTTGGAGCAGAAATGACCTCCAGGCTCCAGCCTCATCCACGGCTCCACTGCTTTGCTGAGGTGTTCGTTTTTATTTTTATTTAAAAGAAAGGCACAACAATAATTCATCAAAACCAATTAAAATCCATGCATTCAAGCAGCAAAATGTTACTCTTAATCCAATTAGTTGCAACAACGAGTCAGCGCAGCTTCAGCACTTTGGAAAAACAGGCAGAATAAAGAAATTATTCCATAGCAATCAAAGTGATAAGATATCTGCAAATGCGGCTCTTATCGGCGAGACCGGCCTGGCTGGGGAATCTCTTACCCCAGGCGAGGGGGGACACAGCAAGATGGTTTTCAGCCTAATTTCAATATGCAGCGATTGGAAAAAAAGACAAATAAAAATGCTGTTTGGCTCCCTCAGTCCCAGGGAGCAAGCATTTGTGCTTGTCTTGTCAGCCTGGGGTTTCTGGATCCCTTTTCTCTCCAATTTTACATGTGAACGCATTGATCCTGCCTCATCACATCTGCCAGCTCTGGCAGAGAGAACTCATACAGCCAGATTAATGCAAGATCAAGTGATGATGTGGAAGGCAATGCTCTAGAAAAGAAGGCTCAGGTCTTACCTTCTCTATATCTTCAAGTGTTTTGTAGTATTTGGCCTCAGTTTCTTGGATTTCTAGCAAACAGCAGTTTCTTTTGTCATCTTCTGTCATTCCCATTTTCTAGAAGAAGGAAACAAAACAACCCATGGTCATATACTCTTAAGAGGGTTCCGACAGGCAACCTGCTCAGGTAGAGCTGAGCTCCAGTTTGGCCTTTAGTGACAGCAAACTCGGAATAAATGTAAATTTGGAAAGTCATGGGAATGCTGCTACAGGTTTATGTTAAAGGAAACTACTTTTAGTCAAAAAACAATAGGAAGGAACCCTGGCTGTACTATTCAACAAGTTTCAACACGTCAAGCATTATATTTTTTGCATTTATTCTCACTCCATCACCAAAGACTACCAGCTAAAGGATAAATAAGAGATAAATACTGTTTTTCCCCATTTTTTGGTTTCTTTGCTTAAGATGAAACTCACAACAAAGCCAAATTGGGTCATAAGTAATACGTTAGACTTAAACAAGTCCCCTGCCAGGGTTGCCAGTACTCATGATTTTAGGTCAAATCTGATAATACATGCGTTTCTTTAAAGCCTCAACTCCTGGAGTCGCTTCTCTTGCTTTTACATCCGAAAAGCAGAGCTGGAAACACGCGTCGGGAGGTGCTGCTCTTGTCAGTGCCACCTCCAAATTCGGGAGGGGACTCGGTGATGGGGTTTTAATGACCATGCACAGGAATGGACACCCCCTGCACACCCCCTTTAGCTCCCTGCTCAGACCTCTCAGCTGGATGGAAACCCATATTTTAATCGATGTGTCTTACCTGCATATATCTAATCTGAAGCATGCAGAAATACAAGAAACCAATTAACATTACACACTTGCTATTGCAACAAGTCTTATTAAAAAGCCATTATTTAGACAGGTATGTGGACGCTTATATTAAAAATAGACTCTTTTGCTCAGGGAAAGGGAGGAATGGGAGTCAGAGCCGTTGTCTCCATCACTGCTCAGCGGCATCCGAGAAAACATAAAGCTTTTTGGAGGGGACAGTGAAAAATCACCAGTTCTGCTGACCCTAATCCTGTACTACCTTGGCTGCGGGCACCCACATGGTGGGAGCTTTCCCTCATTTTTGCCTTTCGTGCGAGAGATTCCTACCAAAACCTTCCCAAGGGCCAGATCTTGGACCAACTGGCTTCTGCAACTGGTGGCAACAAGGTAAAAACACTGGTGGGCAACAGGCTATGCTGACTTTGTCATTGCCACCGGTGTCCAGAAAGAGCTCCAAGCACTTTGGAAGGATCAGAGGGAATATTCTGTGCCCAACTCCTGGATCCAGATGGGTTTTCAGTGCACAGGGAGCTCCTCAGGCTGTAGACAAGGTGTTAAGAGATAAAGTGCTTCAACCACCATTGTCATGGTGTTGGTGGCACTTGCAGCCAGGCTTGGGATGGATGAGAAGCCACCAGGCTGGCATCGCTGCCATACAGCTCAGCTTGTCTGCTGGGCTCCACGGGGTGAAGTCCTGTTTTCCCACCCTCCCAGCACTTCATCCATCTCAGACACACTTGTGCTCCAGGGATTTAATCCATCAGCAAACTTGTCCATTGATCCTGCTTTGTTATGGGGATGAATGTATAGCACCGTTTGCATCCAGGAGGGAGTCATTAATCCCTGAATAAAGCCTGGGGCTGACAGATATCAGAGGGTGGGAGGAAATCTGGAAGGTGGAAAGGTCCCTTCCAGCAGAAGCCAGGGCAGCTAGTCTCCTTGGTGCTGGGGACACAGGTGGCTGTGAGCATCTCTGGGGAGATACAAGGGCCACCAGCATCTTTCTCCTTATCCATGAAGTCTGATACTTGCACCAGAGCCCTTGGAGTTAATGCAAGTCCTTCCGTGAAGTTGTTCCTGCTGCACACCCAGGTTTCCCCATCATTGAAAGGCTTTTTAGAGACGATGAATGGGGTCAGCTGCTTGTCCCTAAAGCCACACGGGTCCCCGCTGCCTCAGAAAGCTCCGCTGCAAATATCTACCTGCTCTGAGCCATCCCTAGGAGCAGCAGCTGGATCACAAACAAGAGCTGGATGCTCCACGCACAGATCTGTCAGCGCTCACCCCGATCTAAAAATACGGGTGGCAGACACAGCACATCTGGCTGATGGAGCACAGAGCCACCGCACTCCCCCCTCCCCAGACAGGGCTGAACTGACACACGCTGCCTTGGCTCAGCAGCAAAGTCCTATTTTTAGCTTATCTTTTAGAGCTTATTAGCTCTCCCCTTCCCTTCCTCCTCCCCAAACTCCTTCAGATGACAGGATGGGCTGGGAAACTCCTCGGAGGACCCCCTCCAGGCCAGTGCCACTCCAGCTTGGCTGATTTTTACCTTTCACGAGGCAGCTCAGTTTCAGGGAAGGATGCAAAGTGATTCGCTTCCCTGCAGCATCACCTGTCATTGGCAGATGCTTATTCATTTAATTGAATTCTCTCCCTCCCCCTCCCATCAAGGCACAGCTTTTAAAAGATGCATATAAGTTGTTACCATGGGCTGCTGAACTTCCACTCTGATGATATCTTCATAGATATCATCGCCTTCATCTTCACAGGGGACGCAGTCATAAATATCCTCCCCCAGATCATGTTCGCTGGAACGAGAAGGAGAGTGATTTAGTGACAAAAACGAGGGTACATTCCCCGTCACTCCAACAGGCAAAACAACAACTGCTCTCACACCAAGGAGGGAGGACAACCGCAACAATAAGAAAATCAACAGCGTTGACACATTGAGTCCATGTTCCCCGTTTGCATTAGGAGTCTGTTTTCCCCAGATCGGTACCCGCTGCACATCTCTTTCCGCTCACTGGAGGCTGGAAAAGGCAAAACGCTGCTCGACATGAGTGGGGATGGCAGCCAAGAAGCTGCTCCAAGCCCTGTGCCAGACGTGCCTGTGATGCCCAGGCCACCACGGTCTGCCAGCTTTGCCCTGCAGAGCTTTTGCTGAGCGCTAATCGGCCCGGCTGAGATGGATCTGCCCGCCAAGTGTCCTGGCAGGACCATCTGAACCACCGCACCAGACCAGGTCCAGCATCATGCTGGGTCCGGCTCCACCTGCCTCCGAAGATGCCCACAGCCTCCTGTTCACCTCCTGCCTCTCCTCTTTAGGAGCAGCTCTTGTGCCAGCGACTTTAACCGTATGACACTTGCAGAATATATTTTAATGAGTTGGATTTTGATATGTTTAAAACACCACACTCACTCCTGGTCTGCTTTTGCTTTTTCTCACAAAAAGGCTTCCTCCCCACCAAAGAAACCCTCCTCCTTCCCCCAAGACTGCCATAGGAGCCTGCATCCATTCAAAGCTACAAGCAGATAGCAAATAATCATCTCCTGGTTCCGTGCAGTAGGTGGAAGCATCCCAGCTTGGGGGGAAACGTGATGGGACCGAGCTGAGCCCCCGTGGCTGTGCAGGGACCCAGAGCATCACCTGGACCAGCCACAGGCAGAGCTCAGCCCAGCCAGCTCCAGCCCCAACCAGGTTTAAAATTTCTGGATCCAGTTTTTCCTGGTGATGTGTTGATTCCCATAAAGCACAATCCCTGCCCTGATGGGTATAAAAAAATCACAGGGTGATTTTTAATCTAACGTTTCCCAGAGGAGAGGGGGATTCTCCTGATCACCACCAAGCGATTTGGCCAGGCGCTCGGCTCGGTGATGCTCAGCCCCGGCGTTGAGCCAAGCCCAATGATAACATTTAAATCAGAGATAAATTAAGCAGTAAAGAAGTCACATTTTCAGAACTGGCCACGTCTCTTAGGAGATGCCCCTGCAAGCACAGGCTTTGAAGGCATCATTGAGGCATAATGCCCGACTTGTATCTAAAGGTGACAATGTGAGGTACTGAATTGTCATCTGAGCCTTTTCAAACCCACCCCCAGGGGCTCCTAAGTCTTAGAACACTTTTGAAAATTCAACCCATAATAAATACCAATTAACAATAATAATTCCAGCGCTTAGATCTACAGGTGCTGATTGCTAACGGCTCCCACTGAAGGCAACCCCACAGGATCAGGACAGTGTGAAACACTGGAATATCAAACAGAGTTTGCATATTTTACGAGCTGTCTCTTTCAACAGCGGTATTAATTACATACAAATATATCTAGGTGTAAAACTGTGCTCAAACTGTAATACTTGACAACCCTACGCACAGTGTGGAGCAGCAGAGCACATCTGTTTGCAAAACTGGGCTTTATTTCTTTTCTGAATGCAGTTATTTCTATTTTTAAAACCAGATTTATTTAATAAAAGTTTGGGGATTTTAAATAAATACACTGGCATGATCTATCCGTCCCATTCTTCCCAGAGTGATGCATTGCAGCTGCTGTAATAATGCCCACTAATAGCTGGTGATCCATCTTCCCCTTCCCAAGCGTCGCCGTCACCGTTATTATCTGTACCAATATTTATATTCTCAGCTCCGCTCCTTATCCAGAGCGAGTAACTCCCGGTTCCCGATTAATCTTCCCTTCCCGCACGCATCTCTCGGAGTGCTGGCTGTCTCTCCATACATCATTTCCCTGGCTCCAGGGTCGTTAGGAAACGTATGGTTGGGTTTAATGTCACCAGCGTGAGACCAACTGGGTGTGACAGAACCACAGCAAGTGCTGTGGTGATGCTGCTGCCGGACCTGAGCCCGCCCTGGGTGACCAGCACCGTGATCATCACCAGTACCAAGAGTTCAGCAACTATTTTGGGCTACGTGCAGGAGAAGACAGCATCTTGAGGTGTCCCTGGGAAGTCCTGCATCCCAAGCATCACCTAGACAAGCACAACCAGGTGCCACGTCCAAGGCTCAGACCCCAGCATCACCTGTCCCCAGCCCGAGCCTGGACAACCCCTCCTCTTCTCACCCATCAAGGAGCCACAAGCTCTGGACCATTGTTGAGCACACACCAGGATATCACCATGACATTTAGATCGGATATTAAGAAAGTTTTCTACACTGAAAGAGTTATCAAGCACTGAAACAGGCTGCCCAAGGAAGCGGTGGAATCACCATCCCTGGAGGTATTTCAAAGACAGGCAGACGTGGTGCTGAGGGACATGGCTTAGTGGTGGTTTTGGCAGTGTTAGGTTGATGGTTGGACTCGATGATCTGAAAGGTCCTTTCCAACCCAGACAATTCTATGATTCTGTGATCACTGTGAGAAACCCAGGCAGCAGCATGGGATGCTGCAGGGCTTTTGCTGCCTGGACTGAGCCTGGAGAGGGAAGGGTGCCCCATGGACCTGGCCCAGCCTGGTGCTACCCAGAGCTCCTCTGGGCCAGAAAAAGGGGAAAAACACCTACTGAAGCACAACACAGCAAATTTGTCCATAGAGCTGCCAAGAGCCATCTGTCACAAATACTGCAACCACCACGTGGGACCACATCTGCCCCTTGATGCTCTCCTTGCTCTAATCAACATGCCAAGTCACTCATTCTTGCTCATCAACACCAGTGCAAGCTCTTCCCCTCTCCAATTTCTGGCCTCAGGCAAAAAACAGGGACAATTCCCTTGTCTTGGGGTCATCTAGAAAGACACCTCCATTTCAGAGCTCGGGGGGAGAGGCACTAGAGACGCTCATACCCAACAGCTGTGGTGGTATTAAAACAGCAACACCTACATCCAGCAGACTATTATTTATTAAAACACATTCCTAGAACATCTCTGAGAAACAGCAGAGGCTGCCAGTTTTATGGAGAGCAGTAAAACGTGCAGCTTAGGCTCTCCTGGAGCAGCCCAGCTTTCCCAACGCGTGTAGGGCTGTTGACGCCGCTGCTTTGCACGTATTGATTTTCCTTGGGTTCCACGTTTTGGCTGTCAGAGTCGAAAATATGCACCCTCCCTGATGTTAAAACAGAGAACAGGCACCGGCATGATTTTAGCCAGTGGCAACCTAAGAACATGTTGAATTTTAAATGCCATAAAGGGAGGGAAAGTGGGGCAGGCGTTTTTCCACGTTCAGTACAGTCCCCTACCACGGGAGGCAATAAATTCAGCATCCCAAGCATGTCACGCATAGGCTGAACAACTTGAGCAAGGAAGGCCAGATCCTCACCTTGTTCTTCACAAAGAAAAGCAATTTACTCCTTCAATAAAGGCAGCAGGGTCTGTGAGTTACCCGTGGGTATCAGAGCCTGCGGTCTACTGCCTGGATTAGAAGATTCATTGACAGCTCTGGGTTTAGAAAAGGGATTTTATCCACCCTTCAGACTTAACGCCAGCATTTGCAATTACTGTTATTAGGATGGATGTAACCAGCTTTGGGCTGGCAGCATCTCGCCTAGCCAAGAAAGCTCATTCAATGCAAAGAGAATAAAGCTTTTCATATCTAAGGCAATTTTGGGTAAAAACAATGCTTTTGGCTGAGCTCTTCCTCCCTGGCAATGCCCGCTCTGTAAAAATGCCCTCCCAGGCAGGCAGCAGCCATGCCAAGGAGCAGCTCCCTGAACAGAGGGACCGAGGCCAAGATGCTGCCTTGGGGTAAGGGACAAACAGGGACACAGAAGTGAGCTGGGGAAGGGAGGAGGGTGTCCTTCAGGGGACCCGCTGGCACCTCCAGCATGCAGGAATTGCCTAAGTGCAGCTGAATTTTAAAGAAATCTTCCCCAGTAGGATGCCAGAATTAGTTTGAGGAAGAACCACCCTTTCCTGGGTGAAGGGACTGGTCCTACTGCTCCCACCACTGAGAACCAGCCCTCCAGAGCTCAGTACAAACAGAAGGCACAGTCTGCAGTTGGGCTTTGGGAAAAGATGAGCTCCAGACAGGGCTGCCCACACCAGGGAACGGGCACAGACGGTCCATGAGTCCCCAGTAAATAACCTGCAGCAGGTCTGGTATGCTAAAGGAATGCCACACACCACATTTGCAATGACACTGTGGATGAGAGGGTAAGAGCAGAAGCTCTGAGGGTCTCAAGGGCCACTGAAGGACACCTTCACCCATAAATGCTGCTCTGGAGCTGTGGGAAGTTGACGGATTTGTACTAGTCTCAAGAATTCCCACCACGCCAAAACTCTGTCCAAACCACAGCACTGCTTTTGCTCCACTGATGAAAGAGCCAGAACCACCAGGAAGAGCAGAAGAAAGCGGAGGAGGAGAAAGAAGGAGCTAAAATAGGACAACCAAAAGACAAAGACAAATTCCCAGCCCTGTGGCCGAGGTTAAGAGTCAGAAGACCTCAGAGCCACCACCGGCTCCAGGCTGGAAGTACATTTCCAGGGTCTCTGTGGCAGCTGCCCAGCAGCTGCCAGGCTCCAGTTCGCCCCAGTAATCCTCCACTTTCTCATTCTTACTCTGCACTTACAGCTATAAATAGACAGTTCATCCAACCAACCCCCTCATTCACAGTCTCCACCGGAGGAGGACAAGCGGAGTCCTGTATTTGCAGCACATCTGGCAGGCTTAGGTTTCAGGGTGAAGGAGTGCAAGATGTGTAGTCGTTGGACTCGAGATCTTGCAGGGTTTTAATTAGCCAGATTGTACTTGGATGGAGACACGCGGCTGGAAATAGCAAGAGAAGCCTTTTGCCATCTATTCTGCTCAGGTCTTACGTTCCCCATTCAAAGTGGAACATTGTAATCCCAAGAATGAGCCTCATACAGTTATAGCAACTCACATGATCCCAGAGATGGCACAAGCAGGACGTATAAAAATCTTTAGAGGTGACAAATAAGAAAAGACACGTTTACGAGTGCCTTGTACCACGGAGCCATTTATTTAACTGGCTGGCATGTGTGGTTTTTCCAACACAGAAAAAATAATGAGAAAAGTGGCAGCTAACTTATCATCTCACCTTGGCTCCCCTATTCATTACTTTTTTTAATACACTCAAGAAATTCTGCTGACCACATCACTATTTTGGAAGACATGAGGAGGTAACGCTGGTGACAGGAGTGAAGGAAGCAGGAGAAACTTCAGCAAGAAGCTCTTGGCAGGAGACAGGCTGTTGGCAGAGTCTGCGCCTGAACAAGTGGCATCACTCGAGAAATTGGGGCCAGGCAGATCTCCCTCAACTCCCCTTCTCTACGAGGAAAGGTTTGGAAACACACCACCGTCTCTGACAGTTTTGTTAGGGCACACAGAAATAAATCAGGCAGCAGAGGACAAGCATCCCAGTATCAATCAGGCACCACACGCAAACTGGCCAGCCCTCGCCATCTGCCCGGCCTCTCTGCAAACTGCCATCTGGCTGATGGCAAAGCAAACCCTGGGGCCAGTGGGGTGAGGACAGGGAATTTGAGAACTTTGTAGCTCCCCTGATACCCTTTAGTTTCCCCTCCCCTTTCCACCACCAATTGTTCTTTTGGTTTTTTTCGGGGGTGTGATTTTTTTTTTTTGTTGTTGCTGTTTCTTTTTTGTTATTTTAAATAAATAGCTTTTTCCAGCCAATTATCTGCCGTGATCTGCTGGATGGCTGACCCCGTGCTGGGGAGATGCCTGCAGCCCAGCATAATCTCTGCGACACCCCAAAGGTGGAAGCACAATGGGTTCATTAAGGCATGAACATCCTTTATAGAGGCCAGCACCCCGCTCCGCCCCGTGCTGGCAGGCAGGCAGACAGCTTGTTTCTGCAGCAAACGGCCCTCGTGGTGCTGCCACTGATCCACTCTCAGCCCCAGCACTGGCTTTTGTCCCCAACTTTGCTCCTCTGTATCAGGAGGGACCTCACTGCCCACTGAGGTGACCATCCTCGCTCTTCAGAGCATCGTGGGGACAAAGCCTGGTTCCTTCTGCTTCTCAAATCTGCACCTCTGTCACAAAAATGTTTATATTTGGAATGCTTTGCAGAACAGGAATTCACCCTAAATCTCAGTCTCAAACAGGGGGACACCAAACTGCTCCATTAAGGTTGAAATGGAATGTTCTGACCTTCTCCGAAAGAAGCCACTTCTACCAGCACCCAAAATGTCTTGTTAGAAACAGCCCAAAATTTATCCTGAGCTTTTTATCACAGCACCACAACACCCACAGGAAGACACGTCTCTCCCAGGGGGGGACATGGTGGCATCGAGCCCACTGGGGTTGTCCCTCCTCATCGGCACCCTGGCTCTTCGAGGCCAGTGCGGATGGGAAGCTGGGCTTGTTTCACTGGGGTTTTAGAGACAGGACTATGCATCCCTCCAAAATGATCCAGTGGGCAAAAACAACCACTCGGATAGCTGCATAAACGTAGCACGTTAACGTGGAATAAACACCCAGAGGTGGAAGAGTCTCTCTGGTCATGCTGTTCCATAGCAGTTCCTTCCACGCTTTGCTGTGAAAATCACTTCCTCCCCTCCAACAGAGCATTTCGGATGCGCTCCGACCTTCCCAAGGCTGCTGGATCGTCAGCAACATTAAATGCAAAGATGCTGGATGGACTGAATCATTCCCAGCTGGTGAATGATCCCCTTGTTCGGCTGTTTGGAGATCGGCAGCAGCTAAGAAAGAGCTTTCTCATGCGGGCCCGCCGCTTGCCAACGCCCAGCATCGGTGCCCAGTATGCACCATTGTGACCGGCAAATTTCCAATGAAAGTTTCCTTGTCCAGCAGGGAGAGACGCTCCTTGTCCAAGGGAGAAAGGGGGGCTACTGCTGATGGGTCACCAGGCAGCGGGGAGGGCAAAACTCATGCTCAGGGGCTCTGTGGGGTATTTCTGGTGGGTTTTATAGTGACGGGTGAATTATGGCTCCGTTTTTGGAGGTTGTATTTCCAGGATGGAGGCATTTGTGCAATATCCTCATACTGATTTACACACACCTTTCCCCAGTGGTCCCAACCAAAGATGGAAAGAAGAAGATTTTGCAAAGGATGGGAAAAAAGGGGGAGTTAAAAGTGGGAGACAATCTGGGACAGAACAGGGTGATCAGTAAGAAATAAACCTCTAAGTCATCTGAGCACCAGATTTGGGCATCTCATGAAGGGACCAACTCGGAGCCATGAGCAAAGGTCCGAGGAACACTTTGGGAAGGTTCTAACTGGACACCCTGTGGGAGCAGCACAGTTAAAGCTGGGAACCCATCTCCAGTGTCGAATAACCTGCCCCGAGCACACCAAAACCCCAACCCCCCCAATGTCTAGGAGAGAAAGGCCAGGCTGGATGGGGTTTGGAGCAACCTGGTCTGGTGGGAGGTATCCCTGTCCACGGCAGAGAGGTTAGAACTGGATGATCTTTAAGGTCTCTTCCAACTCTAACCTTTCTATGATTCTATGATCCCCACCAGTGCTTATGTGCGAGTTCAGAGACAAACCTTCCTTCAATTAAAAGAACGCCCACGTGTGAGAGTCAGGAATTTTAAAACCCAGTATTAAAGGGATTTTGAGAACTTTAGGAGAGTGGGGGAAAAAAATGTTGTTCCTGAAAGGATCCCCTTATAAGTTAAAATTTTATTAAACTGTAGCTGCTGGGAGCAAACCACGAGCGGGGGATTCCAGTGTACTCCGTTCCCTTGACTAGTAATTTATGATTTACTTTTGTAATAACTGAAGCCATAAGGAACTCATTGGATTAAGGAGTCTTATTATTTATGTTGTGGAACAATAATATTTAACTGTATAAAGCCACATGCCCGCTCATACAGACTCTCCCTCCATACGAAACAGACTGCACTTCATAAGCAAAACCCTGGCCGGCGGGAACGCTGCCATCGAATTCCGATAGTGCCTGCCTTTCACTGTGTACGTCGCAGTTCAAGGTTGCTTTTAAAAGCCTGTTATATCATCATCACCACGGGCAGCAAAACACAGACACCAGAGACCCAGATAAATACAGAGGCAGGAACCCCAGCAGCATCACCCCGCATCCCACCAAAATCACTCCTGGGGGACACGGACCCATGTGCCAGCACCCTTGAGGTCACAAAACACCATGGCGAGGGGGTTCCAGTGCTGGGTTAGCAATGGGTATCCCCGTTCCAGCAAGTGGCTTGGCTTCGCTCAGCTGGGAGGAGGAATTCCATCCCGGGGTTTTGCAGCTAAGGGTGGGATTGAGCAGGGTTGGGGGGGGTGGATCCTGGAGGGCTTGGCCCCCGTCACCCTCCACTGAGCCACTCGTAAACTCAACCTGATGAAAAGTGATATCTCCCGGGGCTCTATGTGGGAAAAGATGGACTATCGTAAGAGCAGAAAAATCTCCTGGCATGACCATCAAAGCAGCCAGCCCTGCTCTCCCAGCCCCGCTGTCAAATTTCATGCCATCATTGCAACCTTCCCCTTTTTGTGTCCCCTCCCCGTGAGAAGGTGAGGTCACTTACTCCGCCAGCTCCTCCAAGCTCCGATACACGTCGTCATCGTTTTCCGTGGTCTCCTCCGACGGGAAGGGCCTGAGGGAGGAGAGGAATGAAAGCGTTATTGGTGTGTCTCACCCCTCACAGCAGATCCCCTGCAGCCCCAGCTGAACTCGGCCCAGCCCCGAGCATCCCGTTGAGCCGAAGGGGATAGTTGCGGAACAAAATATTCACTGCAAAGACATTTTTTCCTATTGAGGTATTAGCTCCCAGGAGGACATCATCTCCGTTGCTTCCTGCCGGCACCACAGGACAAGAAACTGGGTGGTGAGGCTGGTTCACCACTGGGCACTATCTGAGTGCTGAAGTGAGGAGCCGCACAGCCTAAGAGCATCTTGAAGACCTCAGGTCTGAGCCATCACTCCCTCATGTTCTGGTCCTTGCACAAATGACTCAGTAGAAACCTAATTCAAGGCCGGTGTTGGACTTGTTGGGACAGAGAAATTCTCCTCCACCCGCGATGGAGTCTTTCTACCTGCAATCTTCTCCCCTGCTCGGCCAGGGCACAGCAGGGGAACATCAAGCTGCTTCCCATTGGCATCTCCCACTGCTGCCAGCAGCCCAGCCCACCTTACAGACCCTGGGCTTCCTCATCTTAACAACTTTGTGGTAGCCAAAAAAAAGTTAAAACCCTGGGGATGAGGGAAAGGACATCAAAAGGGCAAAAGGAAGGAGGGGGAAAAGCAGATTAAAAGACAAAGGGAGGGAGTGAGGGGAATACAAGAATTCCTTGGCTCATTCTGAACTAATAACCAAATAATGTAGGAAGGAGATGAAAAATACTGCTTTAATCAAACCCAAAGTATTTTTGCTGGCACAGGGCCACAGTGGGGTACAGCTCTGCTGGGACTGGATGCACCTTGGGACTCTGGCTGCCCCTGGCTGGGCTCCCTGTGGTCACACAAGCCTTGTCTCCTCCAGAACACTGGGAACAGGGGCTGTATCCGGGTAGTGTGCTCCAAATCCTGTGGGCATCACAGCCAAGGCAGCCGGGGGGGTCCACAGGCACAGAGCTGCAGGGGGTGGGATACCCATAGTGCTGGGTGAGGGTCCTGTTCTGAGGATACACATGAACTTCTCACTGCTCTCGAGGGCAATTTCCTCCTCCCCCCTCCCACCCTTCCCGTTCCACGATAGATTGCTTCTCCTGAAAGATTTACTACACAGCCTGGCTAGCCCCTGAATTTGCTATTTTTGGAGCCTGTCTCTAGCATTAATTTGTCTTCCCTCCCCTGCTTTACTTCACCCTTCCTTTGGTGAGCGGCTTGAGACGGAGCGTTGTTAAATTGTGCTCCAATCTGCAGCAATTTCAATTAAACCCAGGACCAGGTGGCGATCCCAGTCACAGAGTGGGATGATTTCATGCTCCACCAGCCATCGGGGGCTGCCGTGCCTCCACTTGAGATACCATCCCACGGGAACCGAGGAGCACCCAACGCTGACTGTGCCCACATGCGAATTAGTGACAAATACAAAAGCCACATGAAAATCAGACAAAGAAAAAGCCACCAGCTCCTGGTGCAAGTGGCTGAGCCCATCACAGGAACCGGTCTTGGACTTCAGCCTTGATGGAGGACAGGGAACGGCAGCCGCCATTGCACCACAACTGAGAAAATCAAAGGTGACCTTTGTTTAAACACCACTTGTTAAAATAATAGTCAAAAAAAAGAAAAACCACCACAAGGCACAATTCCCTTTCTTTTACACGCATCTTCTGCCCTTAACCTCTAACTATTTCCTTCTCCAGTGCTCACCACGCCAGAAAGAAAGAAGTAAAAGAGCCATAAAGACTATTAAAATCACAGGCGCACATTTCCAGCCATAAATCTGGGCTTGAGGTGTAATCAGTTCCTGTGATAAACCCCTCCATGTAAGACAAGGAGACGGCAAAGACAGAAAAATACTTTCTAATGAGAGTTTCACAGAGATGGCAGCTCTGTCAGCCATCCCTGTTTCACCTTGACCATCCGTAAAGCACCGGAGTGAATGTCAGGGCAGGGAGGAATTAATAACCTGTATCTCCACCATAGCAGCTAATGGCTAAATAAGGATGCTCCCAGCACAATTAGGTGGAAAGTCACACCGAGGAGAGGATTACTAAATGGACCAGCTAAAATCTGGAGCTGAAGGATGGATTTTTTGGAGAAAGCCTTGGGTTTGCCCTTTGTTTGTGTCTCTCTCCCTGGCTCTGGAGAGGCTCCTCATGTCACCGCTGTGGGAGGAGAGCTGCCATCTCCCCATAGCTACTGTCCCCTTCTCCAAAACTGGGTACCAGTCCCCAGGCTGCAGGACAAGCCACCTGGGGCTGGGACCACGCAGCTTTGGGCAGCTCTCACCCAAAAGGTCCTTACTCCTCCCCAGATGGCCTGCTGTGGAACAACATAATTTAATTTAGCCCTAATTATGGTCGTTATTTAAAATCTCTCACTACTTTTAGCTTAAGTTGCCTTATATATCCACTCATATTATTTTTCTTTGCTGACCACGGGAAAAATTAATTCTCCAGCAATGAGCCGATGAGGATGAACCTCCAGCAGCCAGCTATAGAAAAATGTATTCAACTCTTTCCTAACTCGACTCACACCGGGGGTCAGGGTGGTACTGGTAGGAGGCATGGGGTGAGCTGCCCACCCGTCCTGGCCCATCAATTTTTCCCCCCCATGTTGCTGGTTTTGCTGCTTCCCACCAGATCACCTTCACAGCTCCCCTGTGGGCTGAGCCCATCTCAGGGCAACGTCTTCCACTTGAACTGGCCGCAGAAACATATTTGAAGCTGTGGGGAGAGGCCGGGGGAGGAGAGCCCTGCTCTCGCTCCTGCCCCACCAGATCCACATCAAGGTAACTCTAAGAAAAGCCAACTGGGTGAAATTTTGATCCAGTGTTTCTAGTGCATGTCCTGGTCCAACACAAGATTGGTATTAAGACACCTTCATGTAGGTTAACAACTTGGTCACAACCACACGGGGAGAAGCATCTCTGGTTGGGTGATGGGGCTGCACGTTCTCCAGCCATGAGCTCCCTGAGAGCAACCACCTTGTTTGGGACCAGTCTGTACGGCATCGTTTCTTTTTAAAAGAGCAACAACGTTGGAAGTCAAGGAGTCTAAAAGCTACCAGTTCCCTGGGCAATTCTTACAGATCTCCAAGTGCATTGCAACTTCATACACAGTATTAAATGCTAAAGCTGGGAATGCCCAACAGTAATAAGTATTCTGAGTCCACTGAAACCCAACAGAGATCCCAGTTCATCAAAATTCATTTGAAAATGTCTCTTATTTAATATCATTAGTTAAGCACCAGACTTTCCTTTTGACTCCACCGTCATGAAAAACTACCTGCTGAGCCATTTATCCTCCCAGCCCGCGCCTGGGCTGCAGCAAGCCCCATCCCACTCCAATGAAGAGCAAAAGCCCCAGCGACATCAAACACAGCTGGAACAGGCTCTTAGAGATAATAAACCTCCCAGAACAGACTTCTTCACAGACAAACCCCACAGCTTCCAGAGATCAAAGAAGAGAAGGGAAGTCAGATCGATCGGATGTGCTCGCTTTAGAGGCTTAAAGAGAAGGAAAGACCAAGTAATTTGTTACGGAGTTTAGAGGGAGCTTCCCCTCTGGAGGACAAGACTTACAGCAGATGATCGTTCCCGACACACGATGCAAAGCACCCCCTTGATCTTACAAAACATTCAGGCTACTTTCTAGGCTGGAGAGTTTTCACCTGCTTGGCACCCTGCAAGCGCAACCTGCTCTGGCAAGGAAAGGCAGGAGCAGCCCACAGCCAGAGCACATCACACAGGGTGACAGGCAATTAATATTTCACCAGGCACCTACTGCAAATCCCCTCCTTGGGGCCGCCCCGTGGTCCACCCCATGCTGAATCCTCATCCGCCGCCCCCACACACAGGGATCCTCTCCGTGGGGAGAAGGCGCAGCCCGATGCACCGCCTGGCTGCTCTCTCCTCTGAATTATTTAATGGGAAGAGCCAGGTAGGCTGCAATTCTAACAGCATTAAGCAGAAAGGTTTATTTATTTATGAATATATTCCAGCATCTGGGTGTTGTCCTAGCGACTGAAGCCAGCTCTGGGGTATCGTTGCAGAGAACACAGAGGGTCAGGGATGGGTCAGTTTTACTCAGATAATTTTGTACAGAAGCATCTTGGTCTCAAACCCACGTGTGACAGAGCAGAGAGGATCCAGCATGATTTATTTTCTATTTTTCCTGTCTGTCTACGTTCTGATTTCCAGCCCTGGGAACAGAAAGCCTGGTGAGGAGCAGGCAAGATGGAAATGGCCCCTCACTGCCCTCGATCCAAGGGTTCTCTTGGTGGAGACCGTCTGTCGGGCAGATCTACAAGGAGGTTCTCATGACTTGTGCAAATGCCCAGAGGAGGGTGTTTGGTGGCTCATCCCTTGTCGGGTGCAGGACTCCATCCTCCCAACGCCAGCTTGCCAATCTCCCCTCATTTTCTTAAATCCAGAGATGACACTTGAGTGTTTTTAAAAAGCAGGAGGAGTACGTGACACCCGTGAAACCTGAGCTGCTCCCATCTGCTGCCCCTTCTGCCAGGGATTTCTTCATAAATGGAAAAGACCAGAGCCACAAGCTGGTGCAAAGGAGCTTCTTCTACAGCTCTGCTGGGATGAACAGGGCTGTGCCGAGTGTTCCTGGCTCAGGACCTGGCAGGAAAATGTTTCCATAGCATGGTGCCTACAGACTGTAATTACACCTTGCCGTAACTCACAAAACCCACGGCTGAGTGTGCAGATCCTCCGACAAGCCCTTTTTGAAGAAAGCCTTGCAGAAAGACAGAGAAACACCTTGGGGATCTGTGATCTCACTGGGGTTTTGGGCTTCAGGCTGTGCATTCTGTGAGAGTTTGGAGGGGATCAGCAGCAGCTTCAGACCAGCCCGTCTGTCCTACCACAGAGGTTTAATGCTGCTTCAACCCCAAAATACATTTCTCAAGGGGAAGTGCCCAGACCTTGACTGTTTGCAGCATGTCATTTTGATAGCTCCAACCTTCCCTTTTTCTTTTATCTTCCTTTTTTCCTCCAAGATGGCAAGTCACTCCCTGAGCATGGGGTCACTCCATCCCTGTGGGTCCCCCCGTTAGTCATCAGTTCTGACACCCTGGATCTGTAGCAGGTCCACTGGGCACAGCATCATGCCTTCATGAGTACAGTATTCCCAGAGCCATCCAAAGAAAACTGTGTGGTTTTGCAAGACGATCACATCCAACTGAATAAGCATTTGTCATCAGCTTTGGTGGGATTAGGCAGATTAAAGCAGCATTTAATTTACTGATGTACCAAGAGGTGGCAGTGAGCTGGCAAGGGACAAGCAAAGGGGTGACCTGGAGCTGCTTCTCCTGACCCGGGCAGCACCTCTGAGCTTTGCTTCCCATCTGTGAAATGGGAACAAGCCTCAAGGAATGATATGGGTAAAGTGCTGCGAGATGGATGAAAACCAGGCTATTAGCGCCCAAGAGCTGTTTGTATGTAACAGAATGGAATCAATTCTCTCCCTGCAGAACAAGACACATCGGAGCATACCAAAAGCTGCTGAATTTAATTAAAATCATACTATTGTGTTACATTACTCATCTCTGGAAAGAAGCACCTCACGCTGTGCCAAATTTTAGACACGTCCTCTGAAAAATTATGATTTGCTTTTATTTGTGGTCTGGAACTTGCAAAAATTCTCACAAGATTAATTCTGATAGGAATTCAGCAGGGAAGCAGCAAGCTACATCATCAGATAACACAAAGATGATGATTTTGCAGGAGAGCACTTACAGCATTTAGCACAGCACATTGCACAGTGCCCAAGGGTTAGCTGCATGCTCTGCTTTATCTTCAGCTCAAATGGGAACCAAATATTTCTGGAGACTATGAGACAAGAAAATAACAGCTCGTATAATTTTATGTTTCAACACATTATCGCATTTTTAAAAAATTCTCATGTACCAATGCTTTGCTCGAGAAAGTGGTATGATTTTCTCTTCACTTCAGCTCCACGATGCTGATAACAGATGGATAAAATCAAAAGCGGAATCCAGAGACATCTTTCTCGAAAGGAAAGATTAAAAAAACCCAACCTTCTGGGGTAAGAGCATAACCAATCCCTAGGAAACGATTTGGCACCGGTCTCTGACTCAAAAGAAAACTAGATTTGAAAGTACCATCTCTGAAAATCACAGAACAGTTGAGGCTGGAAGGGACCATAAAGATCGTCCAGTGCCACCTCCCCTGTCATGGGCAGGGAAACCTCCCACCAGACCAGGCTGCTCAAAACCAAACTGGTCAAAGCTCAGGACAGGTCCAGTCTGGGCAGATGGCAGAGTGTAAAAACAGATCACAACGAGGATGTAAAGACCCAGGATGCACCCTATGGTATTTAACAACATCCCTGCAAGACTCTGACATTGCCCAACTCTAGAAAAGACTCTGTAGAAACAAAAACCTTGAAAATTCTCCCGTTTTAACTCATAGCGAGGCAGCACAAGGAAATCTTTTAGCAGCCAGAGCAGCCGTTTCTCTGCCACACCTGAGCAGCTGTAGTCCTATGAAATGCATGCCAACAAAAACAAATATCTACCCAAATATATATTTCTGCCTGCTTCCAGACCAGCGCCAGCACTGCTGGCTGCCTGCAGGAAAGCACCACCAGCACGTCCCAGCCATGCTGGGTCCTACTGTGCAACATAAACCAGGTCTAAACAGACCACCTGGGCTGAGCAGCACTTTCTGTGGTCCTTAAGGAACAAAAAGACTTGCTCTCCCCCCTCTCCAGTGGGGTGCAAAGAGATGTAGCTTGTCCCAGAGCACCCAAGTAGACCTTCCCTCAGGCACAGGCTATGGTGGTGCCTCCAGCCCTGTGCCCTCCCCTGTTCCCCACTTCTAAGCCCCCTGTTTTGGACCAGCCAAGCCTGAAGTCCTTTCTCCATACCTGGGGTGAGGACTGCATTTCAGAAAGACCTTTCCAACAACTTTTGATTGTCAACCTATGCGCTGGCCCTGAACAAAGCTGTTTATGCCTTGCTTTTACACGCAAGGGTGAGATGGTACAAGGGTGGCCAGCTCTACAGGAGGAAGCCCTGAGGGAAGTATGACAATGGCAGAGCCCACAAGCAATGACAAGGTAGGTGGACCCCAAACCCAACAAGCCCCACAAGAGCATATTAAGCAGAGCTGTGCGTGTCAGGAGTGTATCTTCATTAAGCAAAGCTGCTGGTGGGGAGGGAGTGAGAGAAACTGCCTTTGCTTTAACTAGCAGATGCTTACGGGGTGACCTCAGCATCTCCCAAGCCTACAAAGCAGCCGCACAGGAAAATATGTCAATGATATTTTTCAGACTCTCTAAGGAGCAAGTCTCTGAGGATACATACTTGCCAAAATAAATGAGTTTTAAAGGTTTTTAGCTGGAAAGGAACTGCTTTTAGCCCAGGACACTGCTTACTGACAAGGGAAGAAGCCTTTCACTCACTCCTAAAGATCTGTCCATGCCACAAGAAACCACCTCCACTTGACCCCTGGCTTGCGAGGTCTACAGCTGAACCTCTGCGGGTGTGTGCTGGTCAGAGCGGTGGCCAGTCCCAGGACTGGTCCCAGCCCCAGACTCCCTGGAGCACAGGAGAGCTCTGCACAGCAACCGTATGCCTTTCCAGACGCTGACTCCTTCCACAGCCTTCTCCATCCATTTTATAGCAACACTCAGTGCGCTCAATGGATACACAGTGGCCATAAAAAATATAATGGGCAGAGAGCAATTACAGAGAACACACTAGCAATGAATAAAACAGTCCTTGTAAAACCAGCCTTACAGGAGAAAAGGTCCCGTAACTACCCACCTCCTTGCCAGAAGACACTTGAGGACTTAATCACTAGCAACTTTAATTGCTTGCCATTTTTACACACGGCTGGATCCACCTCCTGTGTTGAGCTCCTATCCCCAGGGGCAGGAGGAGCAGAGACCAAATCTGAGCAGCATGAAGCCTCCATCATGCTGGAGAATCTTTGCAAATTCCATAGAAGACTTCCCCTTATCTCCCTTCTCTCCTCCAGGGCAAGCAATTGGAACATCTCCTTGGATCAGCAACACTAGGGCTTGTGCCATCCCATATTTTGCAAGAAGTGGATTTTACTGGCAGGATCAGTCTCCTTTACAGTCACCTCTACTGCAACCATAAGGGTACCCTCACACTGCCGTGGGGCTCAGTCAGATGGGGAAATGGATTAAAGTTATGAAATCTGGGCAAAACTCTTAGGTTTAATTTTGAACTGGTGGATGAAGCATGGAGGAGTTCCAAGACCAAATACCAAATGAGACACACTGGGAGCAGACACAGGCCCATTTTGCAGGGCAAGGGCTCGGGGTCCAGCTTGGTTTGCCCCCCTCTGCCCCTCTCCTGCAGGCTCAGGAATGCTGCTCACTCAGCACGGTAATATTACAACCCGGGGAAGATGCTTGTGACTCTCCCTTCCCATTCCTCCTCCCTTTCACCCCCACACACATCCTGATATTATTGGCAAGCTGTTGAGTACAGAAACTCCAGGGATGATAACACTGCAAACCTCATTTTGAGCACGTCAGTCTGTTTTAATAGTTTACCTGGGCAAAACCCTGCAATGCTGAACCTCAGCAGAACGGCACGAGGTTTGCAGGCAAAGCAGGGTGGGAGGAAAATCTCCTCTGGGTTAAATCCTCCCTGCTGGGAGGATGCTGGTACAGCTCATTTAATGCCCTGAATGCGTCTGGAAGCTGCTCCGACCTGGGTTAATCCCAGCATTGAGCTTCTCTCCTCCCAACTCACCATCTGCCTTGTAGAGATGGCCAAAGTGGAGACACAGTGGCCTGGACGGTGGTCTGCACTCATGAGGGTGTTGGTGGGTACCCCATCCCTGACACCTACTTTGGAGGGTGGAGGACACCCAGGGGTCACACAAGCATCAGGACCATCAGCCCATGCCCTGGAGAGCCAGGAGAGGTTTTCTCCTTCACCGATGTGTCCAGCTTCCTGTGAGCAAAACAGCAATTCCCAGCTCCTTATGTACAGGACTTTCAGGGGACTCCCAAGTATCCAAAGGATGTCACCCCTCCTGAAGCACTGTCACCCTTCCTTGAGATCAAACCTGCCCTGCAGCCACAGGGAGGCAAGAGGCAGCTCCCAGCCAAGGGCTTGCCCTGGACTGCCAGCAAATCTGCTCTGTCACCTCAGAGTATGCGATGTACAGATGCCAGACGCCAGGAAAATCAGCCTTTTGGCTTCTATTTATTTATTTGCTTAAATGCAAGGTTAACCTCAGCCCAGGGCAATAGGTTGGCCTTGCTGTGTTTGCCTGGAGGTAAAACTAATGTCATTTATTCTTCTGACCCGCTTCTCCAGGTAGCTGTGCTGTGCCACCAACCCAAGGAGATCCAACCTTGGCCCCCAGCATGGAGCAAAAACACAACCATCGCCTTCTCCATCCCACCACCACCCCGCCAAAGCCCTGCTGCTGCTCCCACAGGGGAAAACCTCTGCTTGACAAAGAGGATTCACCCCTTCTCCCCATTTGCAAATGTTTTTAAGTCTATTTTATTAACTGCAGTGCCTCTTGAAGAAAGTCACTTAGAGGTTCAGTTCATATATAAAGGATTTACTTAGATTAAGGGCCCCGGTAAAAGGCCTTTGAACATGGTAACTCCTTCCCGTTCTCAGATGGTTTCACTGTGCACACATTAAAAATGCATGCAGACAGCATGAGCCAATATTCCTTAACCTCCTGCTTTGCTTGCAAAACTCTGCTTCCAGGAAAAACATATATCTCGGGGAGATGAAAAAACACATGCCCCCTCTGCTCCCAGCTCCCATTCAGCTGGTAGAGTTTGGAGTTTGCTCACACGAGATGGATATGGCCGGAGCCCAGAACTGCCAGGGCTGCAGTAGGAAAGTCTTAAGGAAATATAAAAACAACCTTTAAGGAAAGAAAGTATCCTGTGTTTTTAGGACCTGCAACAAGAAGTCCTGTTGTATTCCAGAGAGCTGAGTTTGCTCGAGAAAATTTGGAAAGGGAATGAATCACAGAATCATAGAATGGTCAGAGTTGGAAGGGACTTCAAAGATGATCAAGTTCCAACCCCTCTGCCATGGGCAGGGACACCTCCCACCACACCAGGTTGCTCCAAGCCCCATCCAGCCTGGCCTTGAACCCCTCCAGGGATGGGGCAGCCACAGCTTCTCTGGGCAACCTGTTTCAGTGCCTCACCACCCTCACACCAAAGAATTTCTTCCTTTTATCTAAGAAATCTCACCTCTTCCAATTTAAAACCATTACCCCTTGCCCCGTCACTGCACTTCCTGACAGAGTCCCTCTCCAGCTCTCATGAAAACTCATGCTCCAGAGCAGAGGAGAACTTTTGCACAGTACCTCCTGTCTGCTGCAAGAGCCTCTCATCTCACTTGGAAGAATTTAGTGCCAACCACCGCGAGAAATGGGGTAATGGACTTAATGGGCCGTGAGTCAGGTCTGCAGTGGAAACTCCTGGCATCCTGGCTGTAAAATAAAGGCTCCTTGTTCAGTGACAGCCACGGATGGGCAATCAGCACGGTGGTAACTTCTCACCACAACTGCTGACAGTCTTCCAGACAGGAAGAAAAGATGAGAAACACCAACAATTTAAAAAAATCCCCCTTCCTTCACAATGCCACACAATGAGGATCTTTAATTTGTGCCCATGTACAGCCCCGTAAAACCAGGCAGGGATGGAAATCCCCGGAAAAGGGTATTATCCCATGACAGAAGAACCTGCACTCCCAAAGGAGATCAAAAGGCAGCACTGCTGGTGGGGCTGGTCCCCAACCAGCCAGGTGAACAACGGCATTTCTCACCTCCCCACTCCCGAGGGGAAAATCAGACATAAAAAATGAAAGGTTTTGCCCGGGGCCACGTAGGAAGCCAAGATCCAAATGTGGTTTCCGCGTATCCGCTTTCTCTTCAGAACATGACTTTATCCACAAAAGCATCTTTCCTCTGAACGCCTTAAAGACAGAAAACATGCCTTTTTCTAGGAGGCACAAATAATCATCAAGGGGTTTGTTATGACCGGGGCACTACCAAAAAAATAAGCCAGTCTGGTGGTTGTGGTCCTTGCAACTACATGTGGCTTCTTGAATTAGCGGGGAAACATCGTCTGGGCTGTTTGCAAGGCCTCCTGCAAGAGAGAAATCTATTTTTGCCATCATTAGAGACCATCACCTGCTGGGAGAAAAGGCAGCAATGCACCGCCCTGGGGGGCACTGTTTTCTGCAGGACTTGTGAAACCTGCAGCCGGGATGAGGAGGAGGAGGAGGAGAAAGAGGAGGAGAAGGAAAGCCACGGCACGGGCTGTAGCTACAGCTGCAAGAGATTACGCCCAGCCCAAGCCGCACACTGCAAACAAAACATCACAGTCAACATCTTTTTTTTTTTTCTTTTCTTTTTTGCCATGTTTTGCTGCTTGTAGCTTGCTTCTTTGGAAGAAACACTCTGTCATCTCAATAGAGTTATCCTGATAGCTATCTGATTTACTCCGCCAAACAGGGCTTCTCTGGCAAGGTTCATGCAGCCAGAAATTATTAGACAGAAAGGCTATTATTTTTTCACTGAATAGCATACAAGATTGATTTCTATTTTTCTACTCTACGTGCCACCAAACTTATTTAAGGACGAGTAATAGGCTTTGGGATTTATTTCATTCTTAATTTGCATGATCCTAATTCTTCGACCCTAAAATAGGGGTTGGAGCAGAGCCACATTCACGTCTATGGGGCTGAAGACCACACAATCCATAGATCATCCTAATTCTGTATTTAGTGTGCTTTTTAGCACCGTGCCTAAGCCAAGAAGACTATTCTCATTTATTTCAATAGCAGCATCCTCACTGGGGGAGGGACCCCAAGCACTGAGGGGATCCCTGTGAGCTGAGGGGCAGCAGTGGCTGATGTCCCTTTGGGGAACCAGAACTACTGCTGGTTCTCACAGATTAACTCATCTGAGATTAGTTTCTGTCATTCAGGCTTTTGTGATGGTGTAGCAAGAAATTATCTAATTAAAAAGAAAAAAAAAAACACAAAAACAAAAACACAAAGGTGGAGCAATGGACAAAGCGAAGGCTCTCTGATTGCAGGGGACAGCAGTGATGGGAGGGGACACCCCGGGTGTCCCCCAGCTAAGAGTGACAGCATTTTCTGTTCCTGAGGAGCAATGGGGAGGAGGAGCAGGGTTAATACGCAGGAAAACAGAGTTAGAAGCAAAGACCCACTAAGCCCTGTGCTATTCTTGTGTAATTATGGTGCCAAAGGCTTCCAAGATAAGGGATTTCAGCGGGAACCGTAAATGCTGGTTGTAGAATGAATGAGGAAAAAAAAGCCACATATCCACAAGAATGGCAAAGCCTCCCTACCCCAGGATCCCAGCCTTCGCCCATCCCTGTCACCCGGAGACCTCAACACAAACACCAGTGATTCAGCCAAAGCCTTCCCAGCTCCTTCACCCTCTGAACGGCCACCAGGACCTCCCCACAGCCTTGGGAAGGGCTTTGCCAGGGGTGACACACCGTGATGTCCTCCAGCCATGCCCCGAGACTTAAACACATCCCTTGCAAAGGCACTGCAGCTTGGACACATGGGTTCCCTCACTCCTCTCTGCCTTCAACCATCTTGGATGCTCTTTTCCCTTAAAATAATAATAATCACCGCAGGCTTCTCCAGGAATCAGGGTTATCCTCAGTAATAAACAGACCCCAGTTTACATCTCTATTCCTCAATGTACTGTATAAACCTCCACCCCCTAAATCTCCCCCCACCCCGCAAGTCCTGAAGGGACCTGTCAGGTTCCCGTTTAACGGATGGGACGGCTCTGAGTTTGTTTTACAACCAAAAAGCTGCTCCCCTTCAGCAATATCAGTGCAGTTAAGGTGGCAAAAATAAGTTCAAACAGCAAAAGTGGTGGTGTGGGGTGGTGGGTATGGGTAGCAGGGCTGGAAGTAAGGCAGGGACCCCATCCAGTCTGTGTCCCCACCCGCTGGGATGCAGCCAGAGACCAATGCCATGCTACACCCTGACCAGAACATCAGCAGGACACATTCTGTGGAGAAAAACCAAGTGTTTTATAGCTCGGGGTGGGGGGGGGGAAACACAATCCCCAAAGTGGAGGAAAGGTCCTTTAAGCTGAGAACTGTTCCCAGTTGTATCTATTCTCCTGATGAGATGCCGTTGCCAGATTAATAATAAAAAAGCACACTAACAAGAAAACCAATTGCAAACCAATTTTGCAGGGAACTGAACAAAGAGCAGGATAACAGCTCTGCTTAATAGGGCTGTCTGCTGTTTTTAATTCCTTCTCCATTGCTCCTTCAATTAGTAGCGGAGGAGGAGCCCCAGCAGCAGGGCAGCCCACCCTGGGTGCCAGGGCTAGGTTAATATGACCAAAACCACACCCACTCAGCACTAATACGCCTTTGTCAAAACCAGGAAGAAATTTCCCAGCTGCTGGTGACTGAAAAGCCACCTGGGCACTTCTGCACTGCTCGGGGAGTGGGGCAGGTGATGGTTGGGGACAGGGAGTGGGGCGACACCCCGGCTCTGCCAGATGGACATTGCTGGCTTTTTCAGGATCGTGGTCCTCAGCTCCCAGCCCCTGCAAGAGACACTAAAACTCATCCTGCCACCCTCCCCAGCAGGTATTTTGCACACAAATAGATATATCTGCCTTTATTTATTTTGTAAAATATTCCTGAGCAGCCCATAAGGTGCTTTTACAAGTAACCTGCACCCTTGATATCCGTTTAACCCTAATATATCCTAACCATATTAATGCTTCTAGAGAGTTTATTGTGATTAAACACTGGAAAGATGGACAGGGAGGAAGAGAAACATTATTTAAAGCATCATATTGAAAGGTTCTTACCTAATTCCTTTGGTTTGAGCAATACTGTGGAAGGAGAGTCTGGATACTGCAGAAATCACCTGGAAATGAGAGAAAAAAAAAGATGCTGGTGTGCTTACTGAAGACAGAGGAAGGTTTGGTGGGAACTCGAGGACTCACAGCCCAGGATTTGGACCTGAACACTCACTGAAATGGATGTGCTCCTGTCCCCCCACCAGTGCCGCAATGCGACCCCATCAGGGCTTGGAGGACACTCTTAGTGCAAACACTGCCTCTGGTTTTACCACTGAGCATAAAAGACATTTAAACCTCAGCTATAAAGATATTTATTCAACAGCATCATCTGAAGAAACTCCAATCTCATATAATATACCCAGACCTGCTCCAGGAGGTTTTCACAGAATCATAGAATCACTAGAGTTGGAAGGAACCTTAAAGATCAGTGTTTTATGCAACACTGAGAACCACTGAAAAAAAACCCCAAAAAACAACCTCTTACTTTATATTTTATTACAAAAAAGGTTTATAACTCCTTTCGTCTCTCCCCACACAAAATGATCCGATTGAGGCAAACTTGCCAAGACTGAACGGTTCTGACTTCTTACATTTCAGTAAAGATGCATCACCAGTTTGTCAGAGGTGAGCGCAGACCATCGCCCTGTTTTGGCAAAAAACAGCCAGAAGTGATTCAACAAGGAAATATTTTCATCAGCATCTCAATCAGGAACAGCAGAGCCACCGTCTTTTTCTGAAAACAAACACTCTTGATGGAAGTTTTAATTGCCATGCAGAATTTTCAATGGAGACAAAACCAGAATGGTTGTAGTCCCTTACAGATCTATAAAACATGTTTCACTCTTGCTCATATTCACCATTTCAAAAGCTAGATTGAGAAAACAAACCTATTATTTTTGGATTGGTTTCCCACCTACTGGAATGAACAGAGATGCCAGCAGGACACAGATAAAAGACTTTTTGAGCAGCTCCTGCTGCCCAGGGCCCCCGACTCTTCTCCTGGAGTACAAACCCCAGCACCGTGGGGGCTGTTGGGCTGCGCCTAGCTGGGAGGCACCCAGTAGCTCTGCTCTCCTTAGGGACTGGGTGTTCCCCTGATGAGGGACACCTCCCTATCTTGCTGAGTCCCTTTAGCATCAGTCACCAGGGGAGCCCCGTACTCCGAGCCAGTGCCTGACTGCTCTCCTGGGATGGCCCTTGGGACTCAAAACCTCTCTCTCTTCCCCACGATATTATCCCAGAGTGTCCATCAGAGTTATATCCCGGATCCTCATGCAATTCCTTCCCTCTGCAAGAGGCACGTGCAAGCACCAAGCTCCTTTTGAGGGATGCACACACACAACTCCCCAGAACCGCCCTGGAGCCTGAGCTCCACCTGCTCCAAACCCTATCTTCTCCTCCACACTTTTACAACCTTCATCCCTTCAATTTTTCTCTTCTTTTACCATTGCCATGAATTCCAGCCCAGCTGTTGGCTGCCAGTGCCCCACACGTGGACCCAAAGTCAGGGCAGCACCAAAGGAGCTGCCACAGTTTGGCATTTAGTGGTTGACTTTCATGGGGAGAACAGAGATGGTGAATTATTCAACGGGGCCAACGAGACTCTGTGAATGTCAAAACTTGGCCAAGCTTCTCTTCTCCTGGTACAAAACGTCAGGAACAGGAGTTCAAGGCAGAAAGGAGCACATGGAGATTTTCCTCATGCCTCGGATGCCTTTATTGCCCCTGTGCAATGCTTCTAGCAAAACAGGGCCTTGTGAAAGCATCTCTCCATGTCTTGGTTTTAAGATGTTGCCCCTGATGGTTCCCTCTAAGCCAAGGGGGTGGATAATGGATTAGTTTTTTCCTTAATTACACAAAGCATTACTTTTGATACTGCTATCATGAGCATATTTTGGCCTATTTCTCACTCTCAGGAGCCCTCCTGGACGGCAACCAGACCACCACCCCGGCACACCAGGTTTTACAGGGATGCCCTGGAGCCACTCATTACAGACCATCATTACCGTGCAACTAAAACAGAAACCGTAAACTTTCTCAGGCAGAAATTCAGAGCTATGAATGTAAATGCAGTGAAGTTCCTCATTTTACTGCACTCTAACAAAAAAGCAACACGAGGAGAGGTTGGTGTCTTCTCTGGAAAAGGTGCTTCAGCCACGTGTTGTCCTGCCAGGGAGCCAGCAAGATTCCCACCTCCAGTTGGGGAGGGCACTAAGCAAGCCTGGCTCTCCCCATCCCTCTCACACCCCTGGCCCATCTCTCCTTTGCTCTGGCTTTTGAGAAGCATCAAGCAACACTGTGGCTTCTGGTAAAGTCACGCTTGGATGAGCACATCTGCTCCGGAGAAGCCCGAAGGGGCTGAGCCCCCCTTGGAAGGAGAAGGCAGCCCTCCCTGCCAGCTCCACGCGAGCCACGTCCCTCCCAGCGCTCTGAAGTGCACGCTGTCATTTCCATCGGCTTTTTTTTCAAATGAGGTTGGCTTTGCCTTTAGAAATGACCTGAGCAGCAACAAGAGAAAGAAGGTTAAAACATAACCAGAGGTCAAAGAAATCAGATCTTACACCCAAAATTGTCAGACACTTAAAAGACCACTCCGGGCGTGTTATTAAATCTCTCTGTACTGCAGTCTCCTGTCTTTAAAATTCTCCCTGGTTTGGGAAAGGACTGAGTTCATTAGCATCCATGAAAGGCTCCAGGGTTCGTCACGGCAGAGCATCACTGCAAATGCTGAGCCCAACCGCGGTGTGGAGGCTGGGGACCCCCCCAACCCCAGGAACCCCCAGCCCTGCTCCACGGAGCTTAAAATAGTCCTAGGGAAGTCCTAGACTGATTGAATGAGTCTCTTCTGAGGTCTATTATTAGACTTCTAAAGTACAAAAAATCAGTTTATGAAGCAGACAGTTACACCGCAGGGTTTGACTTCCAGGGAAATTTAAGAGAAAAGCGCACTGTTCTCGACGCCAATGATTTTTTCACTTTGTTCTTTCATGAAAAGCCCCAAGCACTGAGCATCCTGGCACATCAAAGCCCGGCCCTGGGTTCCAGCGATGAGCCAGCAGGCACAGACATGCTCGCCTACGCTCAGGCTCCCAAATCGATGCTCAGTTAACACAAGTGAAGCGACCCACTTTGAGGGATCAGGTACAAAGAGCCTCCACAAAGCTTGGCATCCCCAAAAATGAGACTGACCCAATATCAAGGAGTATTTTTCCAACACCGGCTCCCGCTAAGGCAGTAGCCAAGAGCAAGGAAAGCCAAGTGCAAGCCCAGCTCCTCTTACAGCTCCTGTGCCTGCCAGCCCCCAGCCAGGGAAGTGCTTAAGCATGCGTTTAAGGATAAGTAATCCTCTCAATTTCAACAGGATTAAACAACATTCTTAAAAGTAAGTCAATCCTGAAGTGTTTGCTAAACTGTGTCTCATTTTCCCTGTAAAGAAGCTCCTTATTCTCAGAGAAACCCAGGAATATTTCCTGCCGCTCCCGGCTATCGTTTTCCATCAGTCTAAGCGGGACGTGCAATGTCCCACACCCAGGCAGCCGTTGGCACAAGGGGTCCCAGACCTCATCTGAGGCTTTTTGCTGCTTCTGCAATACCAGGACACATTATTATAACTAGTACAGACATGACACTCAGTTGAATTGCAGCGTGCTGGTTATTTATACCTCCCCTTTCTGTTATGGCAGCCTGGAAATGCAGGCGCTTTGTTTCCCAAGGCAGATGGTAGAACCAAAAAAAGATGAAGAGATTTCTTGCTGTGGGGTATCAGTTCCCTTCGGGTTTATGCTGATGATTTCATAAGTTTAGACTTTTGAGTTACCCCTCTTCAAACTAACCCACTGCTCACAACTGGGAACTGGCAGAACTGCTGCGTCCTGGAAGCACTCCTGGATCCAGGAGCTTCCCAACGTGCTGGACCCTTGAACCACGCTTTACAAAGTTAAAAATGACCAAAACCACATCCTACCCCAAGTGCTGGGGGACCACACTGGCCAGGGTAGCCCCAGGGGCTCTCCTGGTCCTGTCCCGGGGTGGTGACATCCTGGGGGACATCACCGTGCACAGCACTGGCAGACGAGAGGGACAGTAAAGTCATTTGAACTCGCTGCTTGCGAAAACTATACTTTCATCTCTGCATTTCTGCTTTGGGAGAGGGAGGGCTGTGGGGCTTAAACATTACTTCTTCACCCATTTCTCAATGTAATTTCCTCCAAGGAAACAGCATTCAGCATGCAAACATCACCATAAAAACCATATACAATGTCCCATTGACATTAAGATGCCAGAATCACAGAATGATATGGGCTTGGAAGGGACCTCTGGAGATCATTTAGTCCACCCCCCCTTCCAAAGCAGGTCAACCTAGAGCAGGTTGCACAGGAATGTGTCCAGGTGGGGTTTGAATGTCTCCAGAGACAGAGACTCTACCACCTCTCTGGGCAGCCTCCTCCAGGGCTCTGCCACCCTGAGTGAAGAAGTTCCTCCTCATGTTTAGATGGAACTTGTTATGTTCAAGTTTGTGCCCTTTTCCTCTTGTCCTGCCACTGGGCACCACTGAAAAAAGACTGGCCCCTTCCTCTTGACACCCCAACTTTAAGTAATTATAGGTGTAAACAGAAACACAACAGAACCAGAAACAGCTAAAAAGGTGTGTGGTGCTACTGATGTACAGACAGACCTTCTCTACAGCTGACCTGCAAAGGGTTACTGGGAAATTTCTGGCGGTTTCACTGTGCAAGGTGAGGGATGCCCTTCACATTCCTGACATTCCAGTTTGCCTTGTATTTTTAGACAGGAGCTAAATCCAACCACCCAGCTGCTCCTTCGCCCACCAATGAGATAATTCACAGCAGTGAATCAACAGAACCAGAAACGGAGCACAAGGGTCGTGCATGTGATTCCAGAGGCCAAGCACCAGGGGTCTGGTGGAGATCCTCATTTAAAAAGGCACCAGGTTCTGCACTTCATGGGAAAAAGAAAGAAGGAAAAAGGAAAAGAAGAAAAAAGAATTAAGGAAAAAAAAAAAATCAAGTCTCAAACAGGGTTCACCACATTCACTGGGCACTTGCAAGACACCTGGCTGAGTCAAGAAATTGGATTTTTCAAAGAAAAAAACCAAAAAACCAAACCTCAACCAAATCCTGCACACAACCATCCTAAGAAATCCATCACTTCTTCCTTACGACCAACACTTTCTTTTAGGAATTACAGATTTAAAAATAAACTAGAGGAAAAAAAAAAAGAAAAAAAAATATTCTGTTTACTGCTCTTCCATTTCCTATGGCATTGTTTATTGCTGATAGTATCTCTGTGCATCTAGAAAACCCTCAAATAAACTCTCTCTTTATTTTGAAAAAAATCAGATAGGGAATTCTGTGATAGAAGCATGGTAAATTCTCTTCCTTCCTCCAACAAATACCCATTCCAGGGATCCTTGACTGACAGTCCCTTTTGATTTATTGAAACATCAGCAACTTGTGATATGGAGCTGCAGATGAGCTTTACAACACCCATCAAATCACAGGAGATGGAAAAACCAGAAATGTAAAACAAAACCCATTTCCCAGAGCAGGTGGGGAACAACAGACTTACTCAGCTTCCAGCACCCCTCTGCGTTTGCTCCTCCCTTGGCCTCAAAGCTGTGTGTGCAGCATGAAGTGCTGTCTCTGGGAAGTATTAAATATCATCCTGAAACCCAAACAGCAGTAGGGTGGAGATGCTGGGACCACATGCCTTACTGGGGCTGGACTTCCAATCTGCAAGTGGGATGCAGGAAAACCAGGTGCAAGCAGGATTTTGCTTCTGAAATTCAGCAAGGCAGGCTGGACCTACATGCTCCTACCTTTTCTAAAGGGATCCTTGGTGATGGAAGCAGCAAAGGGTTCCGACAGGGTTAAAATAATCTCAAGTGAACACCTGACACAGACTGTCCCCAAGACCTCTCAGCCACAGTTAAGAGCTCCGTGTCAGGCTGCATGATGGTTACAGGGAGGAGCGATTACACCTCTCAAGATAATGGGGTTAAGCCCTCTAAGGAGAGCCTGCCCTCAGAGATGCACTTTCCAGGCAGAAGCACCTTTAGCAAAACCAAAAACCCCCCTGAGATAGCAGGAGAAACACACACCAGAGTCTTGCATTCTCCCCTTCCAAGGCTGCTGGGGAGGAGTGACTCCCCAGCAAGGCTGCCTTCACAGGAGCGTTTGCCAAAGAAAACCTGTAGTGTGTATAACATTTTTTACAGACACAACTGGAAAGATCTAAAATACATTCCCAGCCAGCCTGGCAGTCCATGCAGCATTTGGGTGCTCCCCATGCCCACGGCTCTGTTCCACAGGGCACCATGGGGCAGGGTGAGCCTTGCCAGGCTGGGGATGCAGCCCCGGAGCATCCATATCCCAAACCAGAAATCCTCTGCAGTTGCAATCGGTGGTTGCTGTGTCCTCAGGGGACCCCCACAAATCCATATTTAATAAGCACTGGATTACACTTCTGTATAATGAGGATGTAAGTGAGCTCGATGCCTTTAACCCCCTCACAATCCCTGAGGCTTCAAGAGGGGGAAAGGGACAACACGGCCAGGGCAGCACCTGTGCCACCAGCAAATGCGGTCCCACCAGGGATGGGAAGCATCACCTGCCATAACAGCAAATACAAGTGCCCAAAGCTCACTGGGGAGGAGGAGGAGTTGGGTAAAAACTGGCCTGATGCAGAATAGTCATTCCCAAAGAAAAGGGAGAAAACCCCCAAGGGAGCAGAGAAGGAGCAAAGGGGAGAAGTAGATTTTTCTCCTGGTTCTCATGCCCCCCACGGTGCCACTGGCACTGCCAGCAGCTCTCCAAGGAACAAGCTCCATCTCCAGATCAATCCCAGCTGATAAATTACATTAGAGAAGAGGAGAGGAACGGGATGCTGGGAAGAGAAAGGGATGGGAGCTTCTGGACCTGAACCTCAGGGGCTGTAAAATCACCCCTGCTCCCATCAGCTGCCCTGATTTACTGCCCAGGCTCTGTGTCCAGGCTCTGATAACTCCAGGGCTCCGGGCAGCTCCAAGCCCATTAGCTGTAATGTGCTTCTGTAAGCACTGCTGCCATTACGCTGTGTGTGCATTTGGTTGGTCTTTTTTTAAAAAAAACCACAAACCAGGGGTTATTAAATCCAGTATTATTTTGCATTAAACCCATGATTTGGCCACATTACGTGTTGGGGTTGCAAACTGTTGTAAGTCACTGGCAAAGCCTCCGCTGATTTCCAGTGGGAATGGAACTTGTATCATTTTAACATGTTTATTTGGAGCTCTTTGGAGACAGCATAATGTCTGCTATCGTGTAGCCTTACAGCAGCGGGCAGTCATTGCAAAACCAGCAACGTGCCCTGACAAGGAGTAATTCGTGTGGATTTATAGCTGCTGGTAGAAAAGCCATGCACTGTATCACACCATCACAAGCTTCCCAGATGCACACAAGTCCTTCTCCTATATTTAAAGACACTAACCTCTCTTTTCTTCTCACAGAGCAGCTGAGTACTGGAGGGAATTGTCACACATCTCTTTGGGGACCCTGAGCCCCAGTGTCCACACCTAAGGAGTTATCTGTGCTCCTCTGCGTGTCCCTCTTCGTGATACAGATGTCCCCATCCCACAGCAAACACGCCAAACCAGGACCAAGAGCAGGGTCCCTCGGTTCCCTGGGACACGGGGATGATGCAAAGGCACAAGGCAAAGCAACCCAGGATGCAGAAGAGCTGCAAACAAGCCTGGAGTCAGGTCTGGCCGTGCCATGCCATGCCGCTCCCCAGGCCGCCCACGGCTCCCAGTGAGGAAATTAATGCCCTGAAACTATAGTGCTTGCTTTATGCTGCCAAGTTCCTCTACTACAACAGCAATAAATACTTGTTCTGCTCCTTAATGGCCTCTCTCCTCCGACACGGATACTCAGCTTCTGTCTCGTTCGGTTACTTTTACTATCACTATCTGGTAGCCCAGTGATGACTAGAGGGTGGACCTGGCTTTGATGGGGCTTGAAAAGCTGGGGTGGGGAGGCGAGGGGGAAACCCAAGCAGCTTCTCAAGTGAGCCAACATGAAAGCCAAGCAACACGAACTGAGAAAGCTGAACACCAGAACGGAGATTGCCTCTGATGGCTCTGAAACACTCGAAGCAGCAAGATCAGCTCTCAGGGAGAGTTTGGCAGCACCCATGGGTGCTGATGAGAGCTCAGGGTGAGAGGATGGCCAGGACTAAGCTCAGCAATGCCCCCAGTTTGGGGCAAACTTGATAGAATCACCTCCCGTTGTCACGTGGGACTGAGCCATCACAAAGACACGTGGGGCCAAGGTATTTGAGCACGGGGAAGGAAACACCAGCAGAATCATTTCCATGTAACGTCACCGGCTGAGAGCAGCATCCATCAAGCTGTTGTGTTTCCAGGTGGTCCAAACCCTGACCCTACTGCTCCAGATCTCTACAGGCTTTGGAGATCCCTGAAAAGCATCTCTATCTTGCCCCCAGGGCTTGGAGCCTACCTTGTGCTAAGCAGGATGGTTATAATTATCACCTCTGTGCTATGCACAGATATAATTATCAGGAAAATTCAGGGAAAGCATCCTGTAGCTAACTCCTGATTCCAGAGCACTGATCCAAGTATCAGAAATGATGGGATGGCCAAGCCATCACACTATGAAAAGCGGCTGCAGACAGAGAGGTGTTTGTCTTACACCGTGGTGAACACCCGGACAGGCTGAACTTTGGCCAAAAACTAGCTGCTCCTGCTAAATATTTGAATTCAGGCAGTTTTAGCAAAGTTTCTTCCCCAACTTGCAGGGCACTGGCTCTACAACCCCATGCCCTTCTTCTACTTAAGGGCTCTGCGACCTTCTCTGATCGCAGTCCATACCTCATAATGTCCAAAACCATGCATCTAAGCAAAATCCCTCAATTTGTGACTCCAAAAGAGCCACCCAAGCCTTCTTGGAGGGAAATTTGCACCCTGACTGCAAGGCCTCCATGGAAAATGAGCAGCACATCTTAATTGAGGCTGGTGGAAGATGAGACAGGCATGTGGTGCTGGCAACAGCATCGCCAGCCGGGGTGTCCTTCATCAGGTGTCCCCAGACCTGATGTCTTCTTTGGACTGGGCTCTAAATTAAAAAGCCACAAGTCAGGAAACCATGTAGATGTGCAGTAGCAGAACAACATCTCAGCTGAGAGAGGGACCTGAAGGAGTTCCAGCCAAGGGGATTGCACTTTGCAGCCCGGGGAAGGGACGCTGCAAGGAAAGGCTCTCCCACAAAAGCATCCCTCCCTCCCCCAGTATTGATTGGATTTGTTGAAACAGATGGAAAAAACAGCTAGTCAGATGCAAAACACAGATATCCGAACCTGCTTCTGAGAAACTGGCTTAAGTCTGCATTAAGTTTAATCCCTTTTGATCAAGGTCTGGGATGCAAGCAGAAAATATTACAGATTTTCACATACCTTTAAGTTCCCATTTCCGCTCTGCTCTGAAATGGAGTTGAGCGGTCAGAGAAAAACATATGGAGCGCAAAAAGAGAGGTTTAGGAACATTTCGCATGTGCAGGAGCAATTGAAAGCATCCATATGAAAGCAATCCACTCACACAATGGTAATTTACCTACTGAAGAGATGGAGCTTGAAATTCTCCATGGCTTATTTCCTTCATCTTTATTCCAGCTGCTAAAGAAAAAAGTGCAGCAGTATGAAAATAAAAAACCACCCAAAACCAAAACCAAGACACTACAGAAAGTGCTAAAAAGCCAGTTCTTTGCATGTTGCAGAGCCTCCCTGATTCCTGGCATGGGAACAACACCCAGACACATGTTTCTCCAATGAAGTTTAAATCCCTTCCAGCCCCAGAGTAGTAGTGCAGAAAGGGGATGCCCACACCAAGAGCTGGGTACACAGGAGCAGTTTCAAAGCCCATCTGCTGGTGGGAGAAAGCTCAGAAGAGAAGGAACCTGCAGAAGAACTTGTTGTGCTGGAAAAAATGGAGAGCTGGAGAGGGACTCTTTGTCAGGGAGTGGAGTGACAGAACAAGGGGTAACGGTTTTAAATTGGAAGAGGGGAGATTTAGATTAGATACCAGAAATTCTTTGCTGTGAGGGTGGTGAGACCCTGGCACAGGTTGCCCAGAGAAGCTGTGGCTGCCCCATCCCTGGAGGGGTTCAAGGCCAGGCTGGATGGGGCTTGGAGCAACCTGGTGTGTTTGGAGGTGTCCCTGCCCAGGGCAGGGGCGTGGAACCCAATGATCTTTAAGATCCCTTCCAACTCTAACCATTCTATGATTCTATAAACTTTATTTCATTAACCTTAATCTTCTCCCAGACTCCAGAGAGGAGGCAAGCTCCTTGTAAACTTTGTGGGTTTATTATTGTTATTACAACGCGGTTCGCCAAGGAGAATTCCCCAAAGCTACCGAGGTCTCAGCTCGCCTGGGACCTGCGCTAACACACTGTTCAACATCTCCAATTCTCCAGCCCCTGGCGACACTTGGACTCGCAGCTGAAGCCCATCACGTTACCAAGGGCTGCTCCATGACCCTGAAAACTGCTCTTCAAGCCGAGACACTGCTCGGTGCCGCTCAGCTCCCGGCTTCATCTTAGGTTATGTGTGAATGCAAGGCCCTGGTTTCATACGTAACTAATAACCTTTGAGAGGATCACCCCCGAGCACACAGCAGCAGTTCAAGTGTGGGGCAACGAGGAAGCAAACCTCTCCCTTTCTAGACTCGTGAAACATTAATTCAGGTTATGACTTGTTTAGAAGATAAAGCACCCGCCCCTTTCTCCTGAGCTCTTTGCCTCTGTCGGCATGAGGAGGCTCAGAAAACTCACAAATCCATGTCTGAGCACACAAGCAAGCAGGGAATCATTTACCCACCACCCACACTACCCTGAGCAAGTCCAGAAAATCAGAGATGTGAACATCAGCCATCCAGAACTGCAGATTTGGCCGCTGTTCTCTTCCCTTCCCAAGGTTTCTCCAAGGCAAGGAAGGAGCGATGCGAGACAGAGGCAGGAGAACATGCCTTCTGCTCCCTCCTCCCAGCCAGGGGACATGGAAAACTTCACATCAGGCTATTGAGAATTGGTTAAAAGCACCAGGAGCACAGGCTTTTCCAATACAGAGCTGCCCGGTTCCACGCTAAAGCCATCACAAGGAATTTACTGCTGTTGAAAAAGGGGAAAAAAAAAACCATCCCGATGGTGCCAGATGCTCTGCTTGAGCCTTAAGATGCTCCATGCCAGGTGATAAGGAGACACCCCTCGCACACGTGTCCCTGCCTGTTTCTACCCACTGATTTTTCCCTCCTCACACACCTGAGCAAGGTGCCACCCCCCACGCTGTTGCCCTAACCCCACACCAGTTGCTCCAACATCTCCATCACTTCTTATATGCCCTCGACGCGTCACCTCTGGGTTTCCTCTGCAGATGTGGAAAACAACTGTGTTAAATGCCCAAATCCTAGAAGAACAGGCAGCTAAAGTGAGTTCTTCAGAAAAGCAGAGGTGGTTGCCCTTGCCCTGCAGCACAGGGGGAGAGCAGGATTAAGATTTCACTGGGAAAAACGCTGACTTTTCTAGCACCAGCAGCAAGATAAGCAGAAACGCACCGTTCTCTTCTACTTCTTCAACACAAAACACCAATTCATTATTTTTTTTCCTAAAATCATTTTGCCTTCGTGGCATGGAAACCAAACCAGGAGCCTCTGAGCAGTTGAGAGCAGCGAGGAGAGATTCCCAGCTCCTGATGCCAGGTCAGTGGTGACACCTTCTTCTGTTGGCTTGTGTCATTTGAGGGGGAAAAAGAAATTACAAATGTTCAAATTCTTATTCTGTTTGCCTGAGAGCTACAAGCAGGGGCCAGTGTTGAGTACCAGAGCGAGGGACATGCTCCTGGTTTGGGTGGTTTTCTCTTCCCCATTGCACAATTCCTGCCCAACTTCCCAGGAGCTGCAAGAACCATTTGAAAAGGAAGAGGCTAATCTCGGAAAGGACAGCTCTGCCTGGCTTGAAACAGTAACCAAGAGCTGCTCTCTTCGCAATTATTAGATGGTTTATACAAATGAAGGCTCTTAAGATTGTGCAATGCAGCAGGGAAGTAGGGAATGCAGCAATGCAAGTAGGGAAGCCGTGCGCAGTACGGATGCTACTTCTCCTCTTCCCTGCCCCCCCCAGAATGAGATAAAATGATCCTTTTTCTTTTATTTTTGGATATATTCTGCTTCACTCCTGAAAAGCTGCTCGTGAAACGCTTTCCAGAGACAAAAAAAGGGGTTTTCCATCAATAACATTCTGACTTGTAGAAATAATCCTTGGTTTCCCTCTGATTTGTTACTCAAAGGATGGTTCTCAAAATAGCCAACACTGACCTCTCCAAAAGCCTGATTAACCAGAAGCACCAGTAGAAGTTTTCAAACATGATTTGCTGTTCAGAGTCCCCCTCCCGCCCCTCCTGAGCTGACCAGTTCCCATGCTGGACTCTCCAGAGGAGCCCAGTGCATCCCTGGACGGGATGGCACCGCGCACACTGGCCCTGCCACTGGGTAAAGACCTCTGTGCTTACAGCCACATTTTTTCCATGGCTTAATTCCATTGTGTCAATTAATCTATTTACACCTGCACAAAGGCAGGAGCCTGAGGTTGACAGAGGAGAAATCCACGAGGTAGCTTTCCAGTGACTCTAACAGCCAGAAACTCCCTCCCTTCCTTGCATATTGGTGGATAAATATACCTATAAAGCACTTTAATTTGACTGAGTATGTTAAATTTAGTCTTTGCTCTGCCTCTGCAGGCAGCACATTTACAGCTATGTGGGTGACTGAAACAGGCACCACGCAGCATCCTGCACACTGGCCTATAAACAGACTGCAGCAAAAGATATCCGAAATATTGGCTCCCTTCGCGGGGTGTGCGCAGTCACAGCTCACAAATTACAGGGCGGAAAGGAAGCTGGATAGATTTCCACGGTCACTACTGTACAGAGGGAGAGACAAGATGATCTAAGGGTCCCTGTAGACCTTACAAATCCATACAGCTGTAAAAGAAAAAAAACAAAACAAAACACAAAACCAAAAATAAAAAATGAAAAAAATAAAACCCATAGATTAGATCTTGGCTGCCTCCAAGACAAAAAAAAAAAGGAAAGAAAGAGTCAAGCATGATGTTTTCAGTCAATGATTTAAGGAATGTAAATAGCTTTGTCAAAGATGCTCAGGCAGATTCCCCAGCTGGATCCCCCACCATGAGCTCAGCTTTGCTCTTAGGACCCGCAGTGCATCAGGATGGCTTAAAACATCAGGAAAAGCAAACTGGCAAGCCCTGGTTGTGCTGGAAACGGGGGGGAAACATCGCTCAGGGAGCACTTGCATCTTGAGGGAACAAGATCCCGATGGTCCCAGTGGAATTCCTGCTCCCCCCAGCTTGGCATGTGGTGCTGAGGAGCTGATGGAGCTCTCCCGGATGATACGGTGTGACTCTGCAAGTGTCACCAGCTGTTTATCTACCGCTAAAGTGCGAGCGTTTAAAAATTAATAGGAACAGAATGAGCAAACGCGGAACACGCAGAAACCAGAAGCTTCGAGGAATTTCAACACACCACGTTAAAATTGCACGGGCTGGAAAAAACCAGCTCCAGCCCCGGGTACAGGAAAGAAACATCCAAAAAACACACCCATAATCACACGTTCATCCTGGGAGAGGTAAACACAGCTCTAACCACCACATGCTCTTTCTTCCAGCCCTTTAGAGACAAAGGGCAGCCGGACGGCACCGTGGTCAGCCTTGGGTTGCAGGGGGAGGGGAAAAAAAGAGCTTTATCTCTGTGTTAATAGAGACTTGTTTCAACACAGACCACAGGTTTTGACCATGGGCTCGGGTTTTCAATGCACATCGTTGACAAAGGTCATCGATTTGGCAGCAGGAAGGATGCGCGCCCTGGCTGACACAAGAAGGAATGGAGGGTCCCCAGCAGCCACACCAAACAGGCTAAGATGGGAGAAAATACAGCAAAAAAACCAAAAAGCAATAGGATTCACTGGTCCCAGAAGGGCAGGTCTGCAGAGCCCTGGACAGTGTTGTAAATAAAAAGCCAACACCTAAAACTGCATCCCAAAGGCCGCTCATGCAAATCTGAAGATGAGATCAGAGCAACCATTCCAGAAATAACTGCTGTCACGTTAGGTAAGAGCAGGCCAGCAACGGAGGTTCACAGAAAACTTCCCCCTGGAGCTCCCTTCCACAATAGAGGTATTTTGCAATAAAACAGGTAAAGCCGGTTTCTGTTCAGTGAAGTTCCTGGAACAAGTATTTACTTGCAGTAAGGGAAGGGAGCAGGAAACTGTTATTTGTTCCTAGTTGACTCTCTCGACATTTTCTTCCTTGCAGGAAGACCAGCGAGGGCACATTTAACTTGGAGGATGAAATCTTACTGACTTCACCACAGCCAACGAGCAAAGCAGCCAAGGTCAAAACCCTGGGCAGGTCAAAACCCAAGCCAGGGCAAAACCCTGCTCAGGTACCTCACACACTGTGAAAATCCACACTGCAAATAAGCATATCTCAATGGCAGCAGTGACTGAAATTCTCAGAGGAAAAGCTCAGCCTGGCATAAATCTCAAAATTCAGGAGTGGGCAAGTAAAAAAGAAGAAATGGTTTTCTACCGGGATGAATATGGACAAGCATTTTGGGTTTGCCTAATAAAAATAAAAAAGACAATGCTTCCTTTAAATCCACCAACTTTCAAACAAAGTATTTTCCATTTTTGGACAAAAAGGCCCCAAAACATCCCTGAAAATTGAGTTTTAATGACTTTTTCCCCATCTGCTATAAAGGATGCTTTATGTTCAAAACATCTTTTTTTCCACGACATATTTTGGCCAGATGTAGATGATGTGCCCGGACTGCAGAGAAGAGCATTTGACAGCACTATCAAAAAGATAACGGGTTCAGACCAGCCCTTGCAAAAGAAAACCTTCTGCTGAGCATCAGGTCCTCTCCATCAAGCTGCGCCGGCATCATTTCATCAGCCGGCGGAGCAAACCGGTCCACAGGGATGGATCGGAAAGGTTGGAATAATTCCCCATCCAAATGAACTGCACTTGGATGAGGCTCCCACCGAAGCATCAAGACGGTACAAGATCGGCTGCGAGAGGGAAGAGGGGGAAATATATTCTTGTCAAAATGACATTCCCCTTAGGAGTACAATCTCCACAAAAGCGTTTACCCGCGCGTATTGCTTTGGATCTCAGATTCGGCACTTCTGAAACACATTATGCTGGGTACTTGAATAATTATGTTTGACTTATTTAACAATTTAACATTCGCACGCTTGGCTTTACAGCTGCAGGAATAAAATCACATGTTTGAGTGACTAAAAGGGAAAAAAGATGGTTAGACAATATATGTATATTTATGCAAGCATTTCCCGCTCTGAAATTACATTCGCAAAGAAAACGTTAAACTGAGCAAATTCTCTCCCTCACTGGCTGTAAATGAGATTTTAAGTGGTTTGACTGGTCAGCAAACAGCCACAATTGCAGAGGTGGAAAAGCAAGGGCAGCTGCCTGCACCAAACCCCTGTGTTCCCACCATGGCAAGACCATGGTGCAGGTTGGCTGAGCAGGAATCCATCCATCCAAGTCCACCTCCAGACACACCACGAAGGAAGAACCACCCCATGTGGTGATGTGTGTCAACCTGGAATCTGAAAGGGAAACTGGGCTCTCCTTGGGGCATTCATGGGCACTCTGAAGGTCAAACAAGAGCTGAGTTTCTCCTCTCATCAGCAAGGTCCAGACCTGGTGATGGCTCTCAAATGCTGTGGAGGAACCTCATGCGAGGCAGTTTGTGGCCATCAGTCAACAAGACTTGCTTTCCAGCTGGTGGGTGAAGTGAAAGACAGCTCTTCTAAGCAAGCAAGACTTGCTTGTACCCAGGGCTCTCCAGCATTTAACTGACCCAGGACTGGGGCTTTCTTCTCTACTTCACTCACTGGACCTGAAGTGGGGCAATTGGTTTAATACTTATCCTTGGGATGCCCCTGGCAGGGGCCTGGGTTGTCCCTCCCTGCCCACCAGGAAACCCACACCAGCACAGCCCCAGCTCCTCTGCAATATTTATCAGGGGATCTTCATTACACCACCCCGGTACCTGACACCAAACGGGATGATGAATAAGGATGTCCACAGAGAAGAGAGGAGAGAAAAGGGAACAAATGGGCTCAAATGGAAAAAAAACCAACACAACCTTCCAAAATGCCAAATAACCTGAGCCACATCCCCTAACACTTGGTAGGATCTCCCAGGAGCGTTTTCCTCCTTGCCCTCTGCATGCCCAAAAACTACAGCCCTTCCCTGACCAACATGGCCCAGTCCCATCCCCCTAGACCCCGCTTTGCTCCCAGTTTGACTGGGAGGGGTGACCCTTCCCAGGAAAACAGGGAGGAGGAGGAAGGAGCTGATGGGTTGTGACAGAGAGAGAAATAGAGAGTTGGGATCACTGCACTGAGGGAAAACCTGGTGAGATGACCACCGAGGCAATGCTCTGCTAACAAAGGCCCCACTAATGTATTTTCCATCAAGTGCTTTATTCCGCTACAGACATGGAGCTTTATCAGTGATAGACACTCACAAGTGCGACGGCTGGCAGTGGCATGAATATCTGTAAAGCCACAGAGACAAGCTGACGGGCCCTACACCAACTCAACTCAGCGCTTACTAAGACTTCTATTAATTGTCCATCTAAGCTATTTATATTGGAACCTCTCTGTTAAAAAGTGGGATCCTAGCTTGCTTCATCTCACCCTCTTTCTTCGCATCTAAAGACATGTTTGAGCCAGGCACATCCCAATTTATCCCAGCAATCCTGCCCATATAAAATACAGGATCTGGCATAAAACAGAGCATCTCTTCACCTCCTCATCCCAGCCCCGGATAGGGGTCACAGCACACGAGCCCCAACCAGAAAAATACCTCCATGGTACATGAACAAAGGACAGGACACGTCTAAAGCAATTAAACCCACAGACCTGCAGACGTTTCAATGACTCTCCCGAGTGCAGTCATTGATGTCTTCACTCCCCTTCAGCACCGCAGCTGCTTTTCTGCTGATCCCTGGGGATATCCTGATGGGAATTTCCCATGGGGGACCATGTACCGCCCAATGCTGCCTCTCCCAGTAGCTCCAGCTGGGCTACCAGGGCCAACCTCCCCACCCCTAAACTAAGCTGATACCTTCCTGATGCAAGCGATCTAAATTAATTAAACATCCAGCTGGCAGAAGGGATATTCCATCCACCTCCCGTTTCCTTTCCTACTCCCAGAGGGGGGTGTTGGGAATGATGCTGGCAGAGGAGAGTGCCACGGATGGGATTCCCCAGGAAAAGTCTGGAAAGTCACCTTGGGGGTGAGGAAAAATGGCCATCTCAGCACTCCAAGAGCATCTCCCAAATGATCCCGGAGAGCGCAGTGCTGTTCACCAGCCACCTCCGGCTCCAGTACTGCCTCTGGCCAGGATGCCAGAGACCTGTGTGAAAGCACATCTCCCTGGATCTCCTCCTCTGGCTGTTGTCTCCAACAGCATGGCTGCATTTCTGCCTTCATTTGTGCTGCTGAGTGTTTGGGGACATGCTGCCCAAGAGTAGGGTGCGAGGTTCTCCTGCACCACACCGTGCGGTGCCACCAGGCAGTAACTGCACTCCAGGATGAAGTTAAAATAAATAAAATGACAAATAAAAAAGGAAGTGCAACCTGTTCGGTGAGTAGCTGTGGTATTACAAGCCCATTCATCCCCCAGATTTTAACTTCGGAGCATTTCACCACCCAGACAGAGCCCAGTCACTTTTGAATTTGAATTTGGGATATAAATACGGAGCACTCTGCTGCTCCGTGTGCTGTTCCCCTTCCCCTCCCCAAGCCCGACGTAAAGCTGTGTGACAGTAAGACAACAGAGAGGAAAAGATAAGCTTTGATGGGGAAAAACTATGCAGAAAAAGGACCAGAACTATATTAAAGTATATTAAAAAGCCGGCATGGAAACAAGTTCAAACAGCTCCCTGTAAAGCAGCTCAGCTCTCTGGGGCTCCATTTAACAGACATCCTTTTATTAGAAAGTCACTGAAGATGACTGTTTAGCAGTTCCAATAAAGAATAGGTGGATGGGGAGGGAGGATTTTTTCTCCATTAAGATTACAGAAGGGCCTGAGGCAGAAAGGGAAAACCTTCAGATCCAGGATTTGGTTTCTGCCCTGCTCATTAACCCACCCAGTGGGCACTGAGATCTGAACTGGTTGCAGGCTGGAGGGTTCTTTGACTTGAAGGGTTGCTGGAGCCCAGGGTGGGTACACCAGTCATTCAGGTGGCTTTAGCTGAAATGAGGAACAGGCACATGGATGATGCAAATGAAAAAGCTGAATGCTGGAAAAAAAGGAAGGGATGGGTAGTGAGACTCCACGGCCAGCATGGTGTTTTCTCTGCTCCTTGTGCACCTCTAACAGAGCCGGCTGGCGCATCGCATGAAGGGCATGACACCTTCTGTTGCAGAACACACACCACCAACCCCTCAGACATGCAAAGAAGCCTCCAGCTATGCCACTTTGCAGAAAAACCTTGTACATCCTTTCATGGCCTCCCCCTCCCAGCTGAGGATGGGAATTGCCCCTGTCCCACCAAGCACCTTCCCACAAAGTTCAGAGGGATGCAGGGCCAGGCAGTGGCTCCCGTGCCCACAACATCCCAGCTGATGCTCTCCATCACCAAAGAGCTGCCGGTAAGGATTCTTCCCAGGGCCATAGTCCTTCCCGCTAAACCTTGGGTCTGCTCCAAATTTATCATTGTGGCACATTATTAATCCTCATTATCGTCAAGATCTTGGTGTGTGAGCACAGATCGAGTTGCCCTAAATTGATGCGGTTTATTTCCCCACCGAGCTCGCTCTTGTGCTGCCACAGCCCCTTTCCACAGCAGATAAATCTGATTTCTTCTCCAACCATCACACAAATCCCAGCACAGTAAAGAAGGGAGAGGATAAACACCTGGAAATCAGCAAAAATAATAATCTAAAAGATTACAGAAATCATTTAGTGGGCTTTTAAAGGCCATAACCATCGGCAGTGCCATGGGATGTCCAGCCACCAAATAAGCAAACACCAACCTCTGCTCCAGTTTTCATTAAAACATTAAATGTCTGTGTGACATAATCATTGATATCAGAGAAAGATGATCAGAGAGACCATCTGCTCTCAGCCATCTGATGGCTTCTACCCACACCCCTGTCTCCAGGGCAGACCCTTCGATGTGTTGCATTATCTAATCCCAAACACAGCAAAAATAGGCTGGAGATTTTAATAATGATGATCATATTAGATGGCTTTTTTCATCTTGAATATGAACAGAAGAGGAGCTGTGACGTGAAAAATTGCGCTGTAAAAAATAAGATTAAAAATGCATCTGTTTTGGCCTTAAGGCCCACAGAGAAAGATGTTTCATTATCCAAGTCTAAGAACATAATTATGTTTTAATAATTTCTTCAATATGAAAGGCAAGTCTTTTTGGCTTGCTTTGCTCTTCTGAAGCTGCATTTGAATGGGAACCCCAAGACAAGCAACACGTGAGCCTCTTCATCTCCTCCAGGATCCAACCCAGAACTCGTTGCAGCCTCACGTATGATCCCGGGGCGCAGCCTCCCCCAGCTCTCCATCCTTCCCCATCCCACATGTGCTTATACATGGAGCATCAGGATTCCCTCTGTGCAGATGACAGCCCAAAGCATCTCCTCTTCCCCTCCAAGCAGGGGCAAAGCCCTCATTTCAGCAAAAAATTAACCCAATTATCAGCCTTTAGGAGATCTGACAGGTTCAGCATCACACTGGCAAGTTCAGCATCACACCAACAAGCTGTACTCCCCTTAATTTGGCTTCTCCAGGCATCAGGACAAGCCTGTTGCAAGCTCCCCCAACCCCAGGGTGGGTTTTCTTGCCCCTCTTGCTCAGGCCAGCGCGCAGCCGGAGCCGAGTGGTGCCGATTCCAAGCAGCTCGCTTGGCACTAAAATCTGGTTTCCATAGAAACAAGTAGACAGCGCACAGAAACGAAATCTTATTTACTCAGTTAAAGAAAAGGGCTTTCCAGGCTGTAATTTAGACCTAGGGGTAAGTGCAACATTACTGGGAATACAAAGATTTCATGGCGGCAAAGAACACGGCTTTGAAAAATAAACACCACCTCCTTTTTTTCCCTTTAATATCAATTATTATAATAAGACTAACAAAAACTGACACTTTAAAAAGTCCCACCTCCCATGGGCTTTCTTAACAGATAGGTGATTTTTTTCTTAAGTGCTAGCTGTTTTTGGAACCTTAATTTCTTTACCCTTTCTCTGCCCCTCCAATCTGGAATAACCCCAGTAACAAATCTGCAGCTTTAGTAACCCGTTAGCTGCTCATTGTAACTTGGGCACAACCATCATTTAAAGCCAGGATCCTGATCTCAAATCCCAAGGGGATGCCTGATGAAGCGGAAAATTTTACAGTAAAACAATTGTAAGCCATTGAGACTGTTGAGACTGTTCTCCTAGCGCTGCTCTCCTAGTATATTGGTAAGTCAGTAAGAGATAAAGGTAGAACCTTGTGTGGGATGTAAACAAGGCTGGAAAACAATTCCAAGCTGGCCAGGACCAGCTCTGTGGTTTGGTCGAGTTCCAGAGAAGATTTGAGCCTGCATAGTGGGGCAAAGGTTACTGACAGTGAGGAAGAGGATCTCCTTACTTCATCACTGAGACCCCCAATGACCACTACCAGGAGGCACTGCGCAGACGCAGGGAGGCGGAGAACTCATTTTAATATGAAGTGGGGATAGTTTATCCATATGTCTAAGTGAGTGCTATAAATAGAGAGTCCTGCTCTGAGGCAGGGGTGCACGGTTTTGGTGGGACTACCCTCCCGTGCTGCCCAGCGATGAATAAACATACCTACTTTCCAACTTTACAGGTTGTGGAGCCCATCTATCCGTGCATCAATGCCTTCCAACTGTTGGCTTTCACCTTCCTTCAGCAGCTCTGTTCAGACCAGACCACGATTGGTGTTAACATGCACAAATCACTTGTTTCTGCTGGTAAAAGTAGAGACTCTCAACACCCGAGCCTTGTGTCTTTGCAAAACACTTAATTTTTGGGAGCATCCAAGAGGACCGCTTTCTATCGTACCCCCAGACACTCACACCCCCCAAATTTGTTAACGTTTCCAATGTTTTATAGGTTGGAGACAGCCTTAACATCACTCTGCCTTGCCCTGCACGATTGCACGGTTCGAATATGTATTATTTCGGATGAATAACACATGATGGCACTGTAAATCTAGTCCCAGCTGAGAACGTGCTCTCCAGCAAGGAGCCGGGAAGGTTTCTGGGACCACACTGTGCTGTCTGGAGGTAGCGTTTATCTCCTTGCTAATGAAGGGAGTTGCTGCTCCAGCATGGAAAAAGGGCTGCAAAACTCTAATTAATTAATGGTATTCAAAACCCATGCACATCACTCTCCATGACAGCCCAAATCTCTTCCCACCAGAGACCCTGGGGCTTACTCCAGCCCTTGCTACTGGGAACGGGGGTCAATTTAAAATAAATGAAGCACTTGCAAACATTTCCTTACTGAGGAGAGAGTGATGGGGGGTGGGAAACAAAGTGTATTGCTTAAAAAAAGGTCACTGAATAAAGATGACCTGCAAAAACTTGGGGAAAGATTAATGCTTAATCGCACCTAACTGGGCTCAGCCATCCTCTGACAAAAGGCAGGGATTTTGCTGAGTTCATAGGGGCTGTCCCCGGTCCAGCCCCGTCCCCAGGCCAACGGGGACTGTCCCCATGATGTGCCACCCCAGGACAGCCAGGTTTCCCGTCTCACTTGCACCACGAAGCCATAAATCCGAACCAGTGCCTTCCCAGGCCAGTGTTCTGCTGTGCTGGACCAGCTCCCCCAGCAAACATCCGAGCTCTGCACAGACATTAGAAATAGTTATTTTTAAAATGACTGTGGAAGTGAATTTTCAAGGCAGACTGACAGCATCTGATGTTTGCTCATTAGCTGAGCCTGGGATGACATTGCTCACGGCTCTGCCAGGGTAATAAAGGAACCAGCTAGCAAACAAAGCAAAAATCAATATGGATGAGTGTAGTATTTTTCATAATGTCTTTATTGTGCACAGCCTTCCTCACGCAGCTATTATTAGACACACTTTCTCTTCCTTTCGCAGCGAATGAAAGAATGGGAAATGTTCTTATTCACACCAGAAAATCCTACACTGGTTTCATCCTCCCTGAAGAGTTTATAAATTAAACCTAAATAACGGACTAAATCAAATATCCATCCTAACTGGTGGAGCTGCTTTCCCAGCCACATCCTCACACCCCAGGTCCCCCTGTTGATGTTGGCAGGAGCTGGGAGCCAGGGACATCCACGTGTCACCAGGTCCCCCCGAGCTGCCCAGCGGGAAAAGAGTGGAGCCCCTGGATGCTGGTGGGATGAGTAAAGGAGGAAAAACTCCACCGGACAGGAAACTTTGCTAGCAAATGCAGCAGAATCACATCCTGTCTGAAGGCATCCTCTCCATGAAAGCAGTGACCCCAGACGACCGATCCCGAAGGGGAGGTGGGGTTTCATGCTGGACATGAAGGCTGGAGGCCAGAAGAAAAAGCGTGAACTGTGCTATAGCCCAGGCAGAGAGAGGACCCATGACTCCAAAGAAGGATCATCCTGCCCAAAAAGAGCTGTCAGGAGGGGAGGAGCAGGACCGGCTTGGGGAAACACTTCCAGGCTTCCACCGCTGCCAACCTCAGCCAGAAGGTGATGGATCAGACACCACTCCCCTGCAGCCTGGCTTCCCACCATGACCTGGAGCCCAATTTTTGGGAGGCCGTGCTCCCCAGGATCTGCTGTGCACCCGCTTTCTCTGCAAATTTCTATTTAAGTGCAGAGGTCTGCTTCTGCCAGGCTGGTCCCACTCTGGCAGTATCAGTGGGACCAGTCCAGTTTCTGTTTATTTATTGTGAAGGGGATGACACAGAATAAGTATGGAAACGTGGCGATTCCCACACCACAGCACTGACAACGGAGCCACCATCACCTCCCTCTCCCTGCCAGGGACTCCCGCCAGGCTGAGCAAGATCAATGTCTTCTGATATCGATTAAGTACAGCGAAAATTACCTTAATTAGCCACACTGCGCCGATGCCCCGCCAAGGTTAGAGTCAGCTGCGCTTTCATGCTCAGTGTGTGGAAAAGCTCTTCGACACAAAGGTGAAACTGTTGATGGCAAAAGCTTTGATGCCAAGCAACAGCAGTTACCTGCCAGGACTGAAAAGTCACTGCCATCCTCTTTTGTCCCTTGAGTCACCACCTGAAAATCCCACACGGATTGCTTTGACTATTTGCTGGCATGCTGCATTCAACGAGAGAGATGCTTTCACCAGGTCCTTCAACCTATGAGCCACTGCCTAAAGGAGTCTGGACATTTAATGGTACCTGGTTGGATGCAGACAGGGCTTGTGTTTCACTGTGAGGGTGGTTTTTCCACTCTGAGAGTGATGAAGCACTGGAACAGGTTGAGAAGCTGTGGCTGCCCCATCCCTGGAGAGGTTCAAGTTCAAGTTGGATGGGGCTTGGAGCAACCTGGTCTGGTGGGAGGTGTCCCTGTCCAGGGCAGGAGTTGGAATTATATGATCTCGAAGGTCTCTTCCAACCCAAACCATTCTGTGATTCATATTTTAAGACGATCTTGCCCTTTCATTGCCAGGACAGTGCTGGGCTAGGCTCAGTGAAGGGGAGTGAGAGGTGGGACTACAGCCAGTTGTCAGCCAACACCAGAAACCACACCAGAAACACACCTTGCAGCCGCTGTTTGATTTCACTTTGTCCCTGTAATGGCAGAGCTGATCCCCTCCAAAGAGGCAATCCCCTCATCCAGGGCAATTGTTGCTTTTTCTGTGCGACCAGTTGGATCTCGGTACCTGCAGAAGGGCTGGTGAATATAATCGGGGACAAAAGGAAAAGAAATGATTCCTCTGTGGCTTTGCTCTTGGTGACTAAGCAGAAACCATTGATTAAAAATGAGAAATGAGAAGAGGAAGTGCCTCTCTGCTTCATAAACAGCTTGGGACACAATGGTTTATACTGTACATAAATTTAAACAGAGGAATAAATAGCCTCTCCTTGGATACCGGCCTAAGCAAAATGATGGCAGGATGGAAGCAGCGCTGCAGGAATGGACCGCCTGCACTCAATGCAGGCGATAAGATCTAAACGAGAAGAAGGACCGATGAGAAAGTTTTATCTGTCTTGGAATTAGTCAGGCTCAGCTCAAGGTACCAGCCAGGCCACCAGAGCAGCTCCTTCACTGAGACTCTGCTCGGGCTTCAGGCAGCCTGGCATCCGTGAGACATTGGCAGACCGTAAGGTGAGGCAGAGAAAGCAAACAGCACCCAATGACCACAGCACTGCAATAGGAAATCTGTAAAAAACATCAATCAGAGCTGCCACCCTGGCAGTTGGGGTCTTCCAGCCCCGTGGCACACACCGATGGGCTTCTACCTGCAGAAAAGCCCTGGCACAGCCGTTGGAGGGAAGGGGTGTGTTCCTCCCTGAAGAGCAAACCTGCTTTTGTAACCATCCCTCAAAGTTGGTGCACAGAAGTGAAAAGCATCCTGCTTCCAGCCCCGACAGCAGCGAGTTGCTCTGCTTTCAGTATAGAAGGAAATAAAATGCTTTGGGAGGGACCCTTTATTAGGGAGTATAGGGATAGGATGAGGGGAAATAGTTTCAAACTGAAAGAGGAGAGATCTAGGTTAGATATTGAGAAGAAAGTCTTTGCTGTTATGGTGCGAAAAATAGCTGTCAGGTGTTCTGGGGAGACCTTATAGCAGCTTTCCAGGATCTGAAGGGGGCTTATAAGAAAGATGGGGATGGACTTTTTACAAGGGCCAGGCTGGATGGGGCTTGGAGCAACCTGCTCTGGTGGGAGGTGTCCCTGCCCAGGGCAGGGGGGTTGGAAGTGGATTATCTTTAAGGTCCCTTCCAACACTAACCATTCTGTGAGTCTACAATTCTCTTCTGCACAGCAAGAGCTCCTACACATACCTCACTCAGTCCTGCACACCATTAGCACTGCTGTTCCCAGCAAATCTCAGCACCAAACTTTTTACAGCCGTTAATTAATCCCCACAAAACCGCCAATGCTTTGGGAAAACCCAAGGTCTAAAGATGCTCGAGCAATTTGGCTGAGACCAAACCAGGAGGATGAGTCCTGGGCTGCCTTTCGCTCATGTCAAATTGGAAGCCCTGAGGTCGGGAGGAAGCCAAGCCATCCCTGGAGCAGCCAAGAAAAAACGAGCCATATTTACATGCACGAGCATCGAACAGCAGGTATAAATGTATAAAGCTACGAGCCAATACAGCTCTGCACAAAGGCGAAGTGGGGGGTTATATATAGCTGTATTTTTACATAATATTTATGATACTCGGCGCTCTTGGGACAGTATTTTTGCTAGTTTGGAGCGGGCAGCTCTGCGCACCCGTGCCAGGAGAAGGGGAAATAAAAGGCTCAAGGCTGAGACACAACCTGTTAAAGATATTTTCTCCTGTGCCCTCGTCCAGATCCCCACTGGGAAAACACGAGTGCATTAATTCATTGCACTGTCAGGTCCTGGGTGGGGGGAAAGAAGCGAGTCACAGGGTTGAAGAGCACTTGCTTTTGGCAACGCACCCTTCCCCATCGTGCCAACCACATGAGCCACGCACCATGCCCAGGATCCTGGGGTATTACTGTTGGAGAAGGCAGGATAAATCTCCAACGGCATCGCTGGAGAAAGGGGGGAATAAAACCAACTTTAACTCTTTGGAAGGGGGTGGTGGGGAAAAAAACAGTATTGAAAATAAATTTGAAGATTCACAGTGTAACTTGGCTCCCTCCCCCCTCTGCACCCGCTCCTCCCCTCGCTTTCTCCAGCGAAAAGTGCACAAACACATCCTGTGGCCGGGGCTTTTCATCTGCTGCCAGGGAGATAAAGCGAATTCCTGCCTGCTGGGGCGGGAGCAGCACCCGGTGCGAGGCACCGCCGGGACCAAAGGCGCGTTGGAAAACACGGCGTTGGCCACACACCCCTCTCTGCGCTGCCAGGGGACAACGGGTGCTGTCACCATCCCTCGGTGGCAGCAAACTTACAGGGGGATGGACAGTGGCCTGCCCAAAGATTTGGGCATCATCTCAAACCATCGGTCCAGTAGATGGACCACGGGGCAAAACGCCACGCACACCTGGACTCTGGCTGGCACATTTGTGTGAATAATTGGAGGAAAATATCAAATATAGTGGGAAGTCAGGGCTAAAGGCAGGGGACCCAGCCAAGGGGCAGGCAAAGAAGGCACGTCAGGCTGGGACAGAGCTGGAGTTGTAGGCTCTTTGGTGGAAATTCTCCAACTTCTCTGGTTGCCCAGAGAAGTTGTGGATGCGCCATCCCTGGAAGTGTTCAAGGCTAGGTTGGATGGGGCTTGGAGCAACCTGCTCTGGTGGGAGGTGTCCCTGCCCATGGCAGGGGGCTTGGAACTGGATGATCTTTAAGGTCCCTCCCAACACTAACCATTCTGTGAGTCTACAATTCTCTTTTGCACAGCAAGAGCTCCCTCAGTCCTGCATACCATTAGCACTGCTGTTCCCAGCAAATCCAACTCCAACCATTCTATGATTCTGGCACGGGTCATCAAACAAGGCCCCAGGCAAGACCTGCCCAGGGATGTTGGGGGAGAGGAGAGACAGGAGCTCTGTGGGGACAAGGCATCCCAGGCAAGGGGTGCTGCAGGGTCTGGTGCCACGGGGAGAGCGGCAGCTGCCAAAGGTACCACCAGAAAATATATAACTCAACGCGGATTGAAGGTGTGGGGTCAGGTTTGGGGAAGGGTCCAGCAGTGCTCAGCACTGGAGCTGTGGGCTCTGGTCCTGATGGCTCTTCCCAAGGGAACCACCACCCCTCAACGCTTCCCTGCAAGCCCAGGACAGTTTGGCTGCTTCTCTCCTGCAGGAGAAACAGCTGTAAGCTTTATGGGATTTTAAAGCAGGACTGACAGAAGGGATGGGAAAAGGCTGGAGACTGGGGCATTTAAGCCTGAAAGGTCCTCTTCAGGATTTACTCCAAAGCAGCTAATCTGCACTAACAGGAGTAAAACAAAGCATGATGTCACCAACTCCATCTGCTTCAAATTTGCTCTAAGCTTACATCTCCCTAATTAAAAAGAAGGAAAAAAAAAAAAAAATCACCAACATTTGCTAAATGAACCCAAAGCGAAACAAACACCCCCATGCATACACAAAGTGCCTTTTTCCCTAAAAATATTGGCACTAACAACCTCACAGACATCCTGGCTGGTTAGAAATAAGGAGGGGTGGAAGATGCAGCAGGACAGCAGAGGTGGGGTGACATGGGTGGCAACCTGCTGTCACCGGGGATAACTGTTTCCCCCCGGAATGCTGCACCAGTGATCCCCGTACAGGAATGAAAATGGGCTCCACTAATGGTCAGGGCTGATGCTCTGCACTGCTGCTGGCCTTTTAATGACCAGGCAAATGGAAAAACCGATGAAGTTGAAAACACTTTGTCACCTTCTGGGAAGGTATTGTGTTGAGTTAAAAATATTTTTTTCCAGTGAACTCTGCGAGCAGAAATGGGACCAGCTGACACTGCGGTCATTAGCTACCCAGTTAGTCAGTATCCAGGTCATTAGCCCATTCAGGCTGAGCTCTGGGAGCCACAGGGTCCCTCGGGAACACTGATGGAAGCAGGAACCAACCATCCCAGCAGGGCCCGGCAGAGGGGTGGATTTGCTGAGGTTTGCTGTATGATGATCCCAGCCTTGCTCAAGCCTGGCTCCACAGGCAGGAATAAAGCTAAGAGCAGTAAGATCCATCTCTGGCTGCTGAGAAGGATGGACCAGATAGCACTAATGAGCCCGTAACGGGCAGCAAACCCTGGTCCCTATGAGCCCTAACATCTGGATGTACCCGGTGTGCCCTCAACATCAGCAGCAGCACCCGTGCTTTACTGGGGGGAGCACTCGCTCTTCACCACATCTAAAAGGTTTCCCGTAGGCTCCCCACGACATCGTGGAAAATTTAATGAGGGCCCAAATGACTGACTTCAAAGCCCAGCAGGGAAGGACACAAGCACTGGGGTACGCTCAGGCTCCCAGACTTGCTGGCGAGCTGGCCCCAGGGTACAATTTCTGCCCGTTTCAAGTAAAACTTGAAAATTTCCCAAGCACGATGGGCAGTGCCTCGAGTTAATGATCAGTTTCAACCCAGGGAGATAATTGGAATTTCAACACAAACAGAAGAAATGCTGAAGAAGTCCCGTGGGCCGTGCTGGTCCCTCCTGCAGTGTGGGGGTACTTGGTAAGACAGGAACAGGTTCTCCAGGGGTGTCAGGGTTTGTCCCCCAGCCCCTGTAACGAGATGAGAGCCAGGGCTGGGTGCTCCCTCCATCACTGCACAGGAAAAACTCATTTGGCTTTTTGTATGAGCAATATTTGATCTTTCCCTTTGCTGTTTCAGGGCCCTGCAGGTCAGTAGGGACCAAACCCGGAGCCATGGCAGAGCGTGCCAGGTTCAGCGGGATTTGTCCCCCAGGAAGCCCAGGAGATACCACCAGCCCCACATGCTCCCAGAGCTGGGGCAGCCCACCAGGCCAAGTCTAGCAAACAAACATTCATCACAAGCCTGACCACAGGGGGAAAAAAAAGTACTAATCCTCAGTCTGAGGATTTCTATCACATGGGGGCTCCTGAGAGCTCTTTCCCGGAGTGTTTCTTACTTTAAAATCAAGAACTTTCCTCCAAGCTTGCTTGGGCAGACAGACATCCGTGTGTGTCCGTGCTGTGAAAGGCAGCAGGTATAAATGGGAAGCTCGTGTAGCTGGAAACCTTGAAATCACAGGAGATGCCCAGCCCTGGGGAGGATGCTGCACTGGCAGCCCAGAACCTGGATCCTTCCTCAAACTATGGACCTGGTTCCCCAACAAAACCCAAGCTCCGTATTCCATCCCCACTCTGCATCCCGGTTTCTGTGTAGTAAAGAGAAAGGAAAGTTGCTTTTTCCCCTCTATGCAAGGTTCTGGCATGTACAGATTCCTCACCGCAAACCAGCACAGGGATTTACACAGAAACTCCACAAACACAGTGCTAACGCCTCTCATCTTGAAGGAGGTTTTCTCAGCCAGGCAGGAGGAAACACTTAATCTAGAAGGCGAAGGAGACTGAGAACATGGGAGGTTTCTTGGAAAGGATTATGGGGTGCACAGAAAGCTCAGGGGTGATGCAGCAGTTCCTTTGCATGGGTCTGTATGAGCTCCTTTAATATTACAGTTACGGTGCAAAAATGGAAGAAAAAGCAGGGAATGTGACAAATCCCTGGTGTGCACGAGGGAAGCTGTCGAGGCACCTCAGCTGGGGGAGACAGACGGCGGAGCTGCAGAAGTTAAAGACAGGAACAGCAATTCAAAATGACGAGATGTAGAAACGGTATTGCAGTTGATGGAGCTTGAACTAAGTTTATCCCAGCAGCAATCTGCTGCAGTGCCCAAGACAGGCAGCCTGGCAGGTAAGGGCTCCCCAACTGCCAAAGAAAACGCATCTGTCTATGTTTCCAGAAGCTGATACCCAACATCTGGGCAGCAGAACAGGGAACGTGGTGCCCTGTCCCCAGCCTGAAGGGCAGCACCACACTCTTGGCATCGCTCCTGATTCTTCCCCAAGAAGCCATGGCATGGCCAACCTTCTGCCGAATGGAATAGCCACACAGCTTGGCTGTCTAGTGCAGCAGAGGGTGATGAAAGGACAGCTCTTCAGTTTTTCTTATAATTTCCTGTGTTTCTTTACACACAACTACTTCATAGAATGGTTAAGAGTTGGAAGGGACCTTCAAGATCATCCAAGTCCCACCACCCTGCTCTGGGCAGGGACACCTCCAACCACACCAGGTTGCTCACAGCTCTATGCAGCCTGGCCTTGAACCCCTCCAGGGATGGGGCAGCCACAGCTTCTCTGGGCAAGCTGGGCCAGGGTCTCACCACCCTCACAGCAAAGAATTTCTTGCCGAGATCTCATCTCAGTCTCTCCTCTTTCAGTTTAAAACCATTTCCCCTCATCCTATCCCTGTGCTCCCCAATAAAATATCCATCCCAAAACATTTTATTTCTTTTTACACTGAAAGCGGAGCAGCTCGCTGCTGTTGGGGCTAGAAGCAGGTTGCTTTTTACTTCTGTAAACTAGACCAGGTTGCTCCAAGCCCCATCCAACCTGGCTTTGAACCCCTCCAGGGATGGGGCAACCACAGCTCCTCTGGGCAACCTAGGTCAGTGACTCACTACCTGCACAGTAAAGAATTTCTTTCTAGTATCTACTCTAAATCTCCCCTCTTTCAATTTAAAACTATTAACCTCATCCTGTCACTACATTCCCTGATAACGATTCCCCCCCACTTCTCCATTTAAGATCAATAGTGCCCAGCAAGCATGCGGTGAGGAGCTACCACCAAGTTTGCCCACACTGGTTTCTGCACTCGATTCCACAGCATGTCAAATCAAACCAGTTGAAACACCAGCTGGAGGGTGGATTTCCTCACTTCCAACCCTCCCTCCGGCACTTCTAACCTTCAGCCATCCCAGGAGCACTCCTGTGCATTAGCTGCTCACATAGCATGAACATTCTCAGTGCTGAGATTGCAAGTCCAAACCACCCCAAATTTCTCAAACCATCAACAGCTTTACAGCCTCAGGCAAGTCCTCCTAAGCTCTGCTTGCTGGGAAGTGCTGAAGCATCAATACGTTCCAAAAAAACCTCAGCGCGGGACTCGTTTCCTTAAATCACAAGCTATTTCAGCCCCTTACCTTCCTAAAAGCTTGGACCTATTTAATTTTTTAACTGAAGTACTAAGGGTAGGGTTGATTTAAGCTGCTCGTTCTTCTCCCCAGACAAAAAACACTTCCCCAAATGCATCAGCACTCGCTCAGCCCCTCATCCAGGCACGAGAGCGCAGCCCCATAACAAAGCTGCATCAGCAACACACAGATACAGGGCTGCTGCTTGACTTCTTTAATTTCCCACACTCGCACAGCTCCTTGGGAACTGATTTATAAGTAGAGTTTAAAACCTCATTGGAATCAAAACTAATTTATAGGCTTGAGAGGAGGAAAAAAACAAAAAATTGACATTTTCTATATCATACACCGTCACCGTAAATCAATTTCCATTTTGCGCCCCTGGTGCAAGCTGCTTCCAGCCGCGGTAAATAAATGCCAAGGGTAATGAGTTTTGAAACAACCAGCCTGAAAGTAACAAAAGAAAATGACAGTCGCTGAAAAAAATCCTTCTACTGCCAGGAAACCCCAACTGCAAATTAAAATGATTACCAAAACCCAAGTGACAAGGTGGAGGAGACCAAGAATTTGAGCAAGGAGTTGATTTCTCTGTCTTCAGTTTATTTTATCTTCCTCCTCCAAAGTCATGGAGGATGCGTGGTCCTCTCCTCGTTAGCGACTGCTCCACGGGAGGTAATCACTTGTTGGAGGAGGATGAGCTGCACAGTGGCTTTCTCATGTGGGTAATGAACCTCCCAGTGGTTTCAGGCAGGGAGGCTCTTGGAAAGCAGGAGGGGACGAGTGCCAGCCCTCTGTGAGGAAGGGATTTCACATGGAAAGCAAAGGCAGCTGCAAAGAAGCCACACCAACCCGTAATGCAGCCATGGCTCACAAACCCATCACAGGGTCAATTATCAAATTGCAAACTGTAATTTCCTGGAGGATAATGGTTTCCTCCAGTTTTGTCCTGTATTACTGCAGTTGTGTGAGGCTGAGTTTGAAGATTCTCTTCATCAAGGGTGCGATGCCCTGCCTCAAGATCTGTGGTTTGCGGGTGGCAAATGCCGTTTCACAACCAAACTGTACCTGCCCATCCAGCTGGAGAAAAATCCAGCTTGGTGCCATCCCATTAAATCACAGAATGGTTTGGGTTGGAAGGGACCTTAAAGACCATCCAGTTCCAACCCCCTGCCCTGGGCAGGGACACCTCCCACCAGAGCAGGTTGCTCCAAGCCCCATCCAGCCTGGCCTTGAACCCCTCCAGGGATGAGGCAACCACAAGACACAACACTCACCTCCTTACACACGAGAACCAGGAATGCTGCAAAGAAACACTCTTTTTCAACATGTTAACCCCCAAAAAAAACCTGCTGGGTGAAATGTGGAGGAATGGATTCACCACTGATAAGTTGTTTTGTTGTGCTGCATCCTTCATATCAAAAGGAGCAGGATCATCCAAGAAATACCATTTGCCAACTTCCCTTCCCTGCCCACTGCTTGACTTCGGGAGCCCTTCCCACCTTAGCAGGAAGGTGCGAAGCTGTCAGCAGGAGATGTGTGGGAGGAAGAGTGACATTCCGATAAACACTTGAGAAACAGCTCAAACCAGAGCTGATACCCTCTGCCAGCTCACACGAAACAAGGAAGGGAAGGTGAGAAATGTTTTCACAAGAAACAAAAAAATCTCTGAGAGATGCCCTGTGAAGCCCAGGGTGCCCTGGCCAGCATTGCCCCACATGAACATTGGGACCACATCATCTTTGGCATGGAATGGGACAGGATTGGTGCCACCAAGGTCTCAGCTATCGTAGGGAGAAAGAGAAAAGGTCTGAAAAACCTGAAAATCACCCAGGATGACCACGCACCCATCAAACACAACCTCCTGTGTTTTATCAGCTCTGCAGCAAACCTGGCTGTCAAGGAGGGAGATGCTTTCCCTGCCATCTTCTTCTCCTATTTTGAAGGCTCAACTCCATGGGGAGAGGCAAGAGTCTTTGTTCCTGGAACCTGAGGGAGTTCACGCATTTCTCAAAGCATCTCGTGGGGCTCGGGAGCATCCTCTGTCTCCCAGATCACGGGCAGCACGCTCCCACCACGGAGATCAGCAGCTCAGGCAAAGCTTTAGGATACTCAAGGATGAAAGGTGAGGGATGTAAAAATTATTCATTTTTATTATTACAAGAGGAAAAGCCAACAGCAAAGGCCTGCGCTGGCAGCAATCAATCGCTCAGTAACCACCAGACATTTTTACGCTCAAAGGAAACAGTGAAATACTATTTGAATAAACTAACAAGAAGGCACAATTACCGATGAAAGCAGCACCCAGGTGAGACTTCACATGAGGTCTCAGAGACACACGGCACGGGGATCAAACATCTCCCACTGCAGACGAGATGTCTCTGGTGGCTGTGGGTGCAGCCCCTTCCAAAGGCACACATCACACTCGGAATTGGGGTTTATTTTTTAAGTTTGCAAAGGAGCTGTCAGCTGCAGCCCAGCCGGGGTCAGCAGCCAGTGCATCTCCCCTGGCTCTGCCACCGACCGCCCAAACATCCCCTGATATAAAGTGATCCTTTGACCAGTCAAATCACTTGATGTATGAACATAATTTGAATTTATGTAGAAGAAATGCAAATTCAGCCCTGAGGCCATTCTCCTGTATGCAGCCTGGCAGCATCCTGGCACACACAGGCTTCAGAGGTGAGTTAGTTTATAAAATAAGAGCAAAGCTAATTGCTGGTCCCAGCGCACAAAAGCTTTAGTTATGCTTCAGAAGGAAAAGAAACAAAAAAGACTGATATGGGGGAAACAAACAAACAAACAAAACCCACCAGAGAGACTCATATTTGTCTTCTGTTAAGCAAAGCCTGGAATAGAACAGACCTTCTGCATCCAGAGAAAGGGAAGGAAAGGCCAGGTCCCATCTGTCCACCCTCTACGTGTGGCCAGGGGGGGACAGGTGCCAGGGCACGATCCCAAGGGACTGCTTCCCCCAGTCCTTGCACTGCTCTCCTCAGCCCTGACTCACCCGCCTGGGGATGGGTGCCCTGCAATTTATAAAACATCAACATGTAAAGAATTAGGAAAATTTCTGGGAATTAGACAGGCTTCTTAAAATAGAGATCCACAATGAAAATGGTGGGTTACCACCAGTGCTGGTCCCTACTCTGTAATCCAGAGATGTTGCACATCCAGGAGCCAGCCCAGACTGCTCCACACTCTGAAATAGCTGTTTTTAGCAAAAGAGGGGTAAAACACACAAGAGCTGACATAAAACCCTGCAGAGCCAGGACTCCCGGCAGAGTAGTTATGGGGACGAGAAAGCAATTAGAGCAGAGGAAGAGCATCACCTCAAGAGGCAAAAGCATCATCATGCTATGTCTTCCCAGAAGGAAAGCTGCACCCATGGCCATGCCATCCATCATCCCCTACCACAGGCCAAGGGGATGGGACACCCTGTGCTCACCCTCCCCACTCCCGGAGTGGCTGCAGCATCCAAGGTCAGAGCAGCGGAAACGATGCTGGGTAGCGGAAAAAGAAAAAAAGTTTGCAACTAAAAGCTTAACAGGGGTGATTCACACTTCCCTGCTGCAAAGAGATGTCCCTGTTTGCCAAGTATTTCACCTTGGCTTGGCAAAGGACCATTGGTCAAAGGCACCTCAGTCACGTAACCTCACCATAAAAGCCCTGGCACAGAGTAAGAGCAATATTTAGGTGTCCTGCTCAAAGGGGGGCCAAGAGAGAAATGGAAACTCCATATGGCTGCTTTATATATCTGGCAGTTTTATATATTTAGCTGGCTGCAAAGGGAAACGTGCGGCTGTGGAGAACAATGATACCAGTTCCTGACACAGCGCCGTGGCCCAGGAGAGAGCTTTTGACAGGAAAAAGCCTTTGCCCAGTGAGCCCGGCAAGCAGATGGCCACCAGCCCCTGGTGGGCACCAGCACACACCCCAGCCACACTGGAAAACAACATCCTCAGCTTTGGTGAGGCTGTGGACCGCAGGAAATGCAGCTGAGGCTTTAAAGCAGTGAGCCCCAATGGTTTTGCAGGGTTGCTCCTTGGAGAGGACCTTCACTGCAGCCCCAGGACCAGGTGGGCTGGGGAAAGGGGACCTTGCATCGCTCTGGAGCATCATGAGATGACTCAAACTACTGGATTTTAACTGGGTCTCCAGCTTGAGCAGGAGAACAAGCTGCCCTGGCAGGAGGAAAGGCCAGAACTTCTACAAAGCTCAAACACGTGGACATGAGGTGTTTGGTGCCTGGCTCCCACCCTGCCCACGCACTGGCTGATGGATGGACAGACGGCCTTTTGGGACTCCTGGCAGTTCATCTGCTCGCATCCCAAGCCCATCTGCCAAGCTGCACGGGGAGGAAAACAGCCTTGTGAAAGGGGGGAAGTGGAAAGGGAAAGGAAAATGTCTTTCACTCTCATGAACAAAACAAAAGCCACAAGCCGTTCAAAACGCACCACAACATCCAGACTCCAAAGAGAGCTATGGCCAACCTCGCTCAGGAGCCTGCTAGGAAGCAACAAAAACAACTTCATCTGGGCAGTGCAAACACCCTGGTGAGGGCAGTGTTATTGTGGTTTCCTCCCGGGATAAAATCACAGCCTCTTCCCTCCTTCCTGAGCCCATCAGTGGCCGGAGAACAAGCCCTGAGGTCTGCTCGAGCATCCTTGTATGGCCAACACTGGGGGACCAGTGAGGGCAAGGAGAGCAAAACGCTCCGAGGAACAGCCCTCGGGGCAGCTCACCCCCAAAACGGGATCACTGGGGACATCATCCACGTGCTGTAGAAACAGAGTGGAGTGCAATATGCCCAAATACACAGTGATTTTTTATAGCATGCACATAACACGCTAGCACAAGCACAAGGAATTGCATATAACACCTGTATACATACAGAGGGGGAGGAGAAAGTGAGGACACTTCTCCCCACGGTGCTATTTGATAGTCTTGTAGATCAGTGAGGTTCAGCTATGGGACAGGAGGATACAAAAGAACTTGTATTACTACTTTCTCTGAAGTCTAAATACTGATAAAATGTTCAGATGTAATTTTAAAATTATTTTTATAAAAAAGCTGCCACCCCCAAAGCTTGTTTGTTTGAATGAATGAGAAATAGGGCCTATGCAAAGCCTGGCAGAAGAGAAGAGGAAACACTTTCCCTGTGATTGACAAGATAAAGCCTTCAAATGATTGACAGGACAAAAGACTTTTGTTTTCAGTTGATAGGCAGTGCAGTAATTTTCTTTAAATGGTGTCTTTTCTCCCCGGGTCTTTCTGAAAAAAACACAAACAGCGAGATGAACCCCTGCATTGAACTGTATTGATCCCCTGCCCGGGTGTGGTGACCGAAGGCTGATTATCATCGTTCTTTCTACAGTCCAGAGCCTGAAGAAGCCAAGCAAACCAAACACATGCTCGGGAGCCAACCCTGCTGCCATCACTGTGCAAACGGGGGTCTGCAGCATCGCACAGGACCAGGGAACATCAACCATTATCACACTCTGGGTAATTCCATTCTGTTCCATTAAGCACCTTCCCCGGAAGCAAATCCTATGGCATCTCTGCCTGTTCTCCTCTCTTCTCAAGCCCCTTCCCTCGCCAGCTTCCCTCCCCCAGCAAAAATACATTCAATGCACATGACGTACTATGGTGACAAACTCAAGTTATATTAGGTGTGCTACAGTGACAGGCATCTCCCAGGGAATAGCTCTCCTGGAGGAGCCAGGATGCTCCAGGACACAGATGAGCTGGGTGGCCATAGAAAATCATAGAATGGTTAGAGTTGGAAGGGACCTTAAAGAAGACATCACAACACAACTCCATCCAGACACCTTTGCCACCAGCATCGCTCCTTCAGCATCCCTCATAGTGACCAAGCCACGTCTTCAGCCCCCAGAAACACCCACTCTGACTATACAGGTCACTTCCAGCACCGGGGGCTGTTATTCCCAGTGCATTCCCAACACCAGAAGAACTCATCCTGCAAACACTTGCACGGAGACAGCCATCTGGACCAAGAAATTCATCCCCCGTAGTGTAACTCTTCCCTTCACGAGTAACCTTTCCTTGCACAGGGCAACACCTGCTGTGAAATCAAAGGGCAGTTAAAAAGTGGGTGTCACCCCATTTAAGTGACCTTCCCGGCAGGTATCTGGCTGCAAGAGCTGTCCCTGCTGTGCTGTCAGCATCCTCAGTATAATTCATTTCTGGGGGGGATACGATGGCTGTGCAGTGGGAGGGAAGGAGAGGGTGACCCCAAGCTGGGTTTGCTCTTGCTGTTCCTCTCCGTACAGATCCAAGGAAAAGAAAAAAAAAAATAACAGGACCGTACATATAATTTTGTTTTCGAATGAAGAAAAAAGCACATTGTCTGAAAAGAATGAAATTAATCTTTTCAAAATTTAACTTCTCAGACAAAATGATTAGCTGCGTTTCAGCAAAAATTAGGAGCGTTTTCAGCCAACAGTTTGTTTGGGGAAATAACTAACTAAATAAGATGAGAAAACCCAAGCTGCCCACGCTGGTTTGCCCTGCTATAACCCACTGTTATGACAGTGAGAAAGATGCTTTGCTGTGTTGGCAGTGAATGAGGAGGTCCATGCAGGGGACAGACCCTGGCAGGGCTAGTCCACACCTCGGCTGTTTACGCCGGTATTTGGGAAGAACATGAAGTCATTTACTAGTGATGCAAAGTGCAAATGGAAACAGCTGAGATCATCTGTGCTGGGGCTTGGCCAAAGCCCCACCAGGTTCAGCTGGAGGGACAAAAGCGATAGAAGAGGTGGGACAGACCTACTTGACTCTCAGAAGCCAAACCTGACCACCACAGCAAATACACGTGATGAAAAAAACATATTTTATATATATATATGTATTTGCAGGACTGTCACAAATGTCACCATGTCCCACAGAGCCCATTCCACTGAGTCACCCCCCAGATTCACCCCGACAAGAGGCAGAAAACATCTTTGCCGGCAGCAAAAACCCAGCGAGGCAGAGGTAGGAACTGCACCATCAGCTTTCTGTGATATAATCACAGCTGTGCCCCAGATACAGTCTTCTTTTTAAAAATAATAATCATAACCTATCCAGGAAAAGAACAGAAACGTTATGCTTTGCCTCCGAATAATGACTTAGGACACCAGGAAAAAAAAAAAAAAAAAAAGACATTCATGTCAAATGACATGGTTGTGAGACCATCTCACATCTGTTATCTGCCTCCATCGCTCCTCATTTCTCTGGCTTTCCTGAGAAGTTCATACATATTTAAAAAGGCCAATAGCTCCATTACTCCTCGCCCCTTATCATACTGGAAGATTAGAGTCCATAAGGGAGAGAAAAGAAAAGAAAGCAGCGGGGAGAAAAATGTCACCATAGTTCTACGCCACCATTTACCCCTAATCCTGTCTCTCGAGCAGTTTTTATTTGGAAAAGGGCTGCCAGGGTTCGGGGGATATAAAGGGAGGCGACTGGGAGCGGGCAGGAGGCTCAGATTCTCACAGCAGCAGCAGCAGCCGTGTGGTACAGTCCCGTTCTCAATGTCCTCCTTGTTCTCCCAGCAAAACCGGGCTGGAAAACTAGTAATTATGAACCAGGGCTGGCACGTTCCCTTCACAGCAGCGGCGATGGAGGAGAAGGTCCCCCAGCCCACGCCGTTGGGTTGGGTTTGCTCTGGCAGCAGGGATGCAATGGGCGGCACTGGTGACTTTGCAAGCACATTGGGGTGGGTTTGGGGCTGGTGTTTGCTTTTTTTCTTGCTTTTGCTGACCACAAATTTCTTTGAGAACTTTTGCTGCTGCTTTTTTTTTTTAAAGAAAAAAGAAAAAAGCACTGCAAAAAGAAAAAATATTGAATTTTCTGTTTGTTTGTGGCTCAGAAAAATGCAGGCACTGAGTTTCGGTAACTTCCCTGGGGAATTCAGAGCTGTAACTGACTTCATTCTCGTACTTACCCTATGGCGGGGCTTCACATCACTGCATAATCCTGAGCCCAGTGCAAAGAAACCCAAGGCCAGCAGAAAGCTCAGGCTCAGACTCTGATCTCACCCTAAGCGTTTTATCCCCGTTTCAAAGATCTCTCAGGCATCCAAAGCCAGCTCCCAGGGGGGATGAAGCAGCCTGGGCATCGCTTTGCATTTTCACCAGTGCTCCTGCTGGCATCCCCCATACCCGAGTCACAGGGATGGCATTCCTTGGAAAACATGACAGAGGAGTTGGGTGGCCGGGGCTGGAGGGACTCCACCGTCCTGAGCAGCAACACCTGGCCTCCATCAGCCCATCATTCATAGAGTCATAAAACAGTTTGGGTTAGAAGACACCTTCAAGATCATCCAAGTTCCAACCCCCCTGCCATGGGCAGGGACACCTCCCACCACATCAGGTTGCTCACAGCCCCAGCCAGCCTGGCCTTGAACCCCTCCAGGGATGGGGCAGCCACAGCTTCTCTGGGCACCCTGTTCCAGTGCCTCACCACCCTCACAGCAAAGAATTTCTTCCTAATATCTCATCTCAATCTACCCTCTAGTTTGAAGCCATTACCCCTCATCCTATCACTACATGCCCTTGTAAAAGGTCCCTCTCCATCTTCCTTACAAGCCCCCTTCAGATCCTGAAAAGCTGCTATAAGGTCTCCCTCCCATAACACCTGACGACTATTCCTATATATAGCTCATCGTGTTATTTTCATCCTGCCCACACTGTCATGATCCAGTTCTGTGAAAGCTTGGCTGTTTGTGTATGTTTTCACCATTAAAAACGCAGAGGGAAAAATGAAATTACTGCATTGCAGGTTACCGTTCAACATCAAATACCCAGCAATGACACCAGCCAAGGCGAGCACTGCTTTTGTTGTATATGAAAGTCCAAAGCGTGCCCCATGACCTGTGTCTAATGAGATATTTGTAGGGTAGAAAGTAAGAACTTCTCTAGCCCCCTGGCTCCAACCTCACACCACACACCATCCGGTTCTTTGCCGAGCTTCCAGTCTCTCATTTCTCCCCCAGCCATCAGCCCAGGAGTCCATAATCTTGATTACCAGATCTTTTGCCTCATAATTCTATGCAGGAGCCATAAAACTTCCCAGCACAGAAACTAAAATATTAAAGCAATAAATATTTGTGTATTTATATAAATCTCCACATAAATATTTTGGTCACAACCCACATTGATTTTATTTTTTTTTCCTCCTTGTTTCACTTCCACAATATTGATGTGATGATATTTTCGTGCATTACAGGAATGCTTTTCCCTCTCAGAAGGGAAGGGATGAAGTCAGCCCCAGGCGTGAGCGTGCCGACAGCCACAGGCTTCTTCCAACGCCTGAAGAAGGACAATTTCATGTCATGTCATCATAATTTTAATCCTCTTTTATATCTTTGGTTTGGGGACCAATTCAGAGCGACCAGTGAGGCTCGCTGGAAGGTGAGGATGCTCTCCATGAGGTTACTCATGTGTGGCAGTGCCTGAGCAGAATCCATCCCAACATTTCTCCAATGCCATTACTAAAAAGCTCTATTCTTCACCCCGACTAGTGCTGACGACTGCTGCAAACCACAGCACATAGGGAGGCACGCAAACTGAATTTATCAGGATCGACTCTTCTTCGACCACCAGGGAATAGCTGGTTGGAGCCGCAGGGGACAAAACCCACCAATTCACCAGCAGGTCACAGGAGGTGATTCTCCCCCTCTACTCTGCGCTTGTGAGACCCCACTAACTGTGTCCAGTTCTGGAGTCCTCAACATAGAAAGGACATCGAACTGTTGGAACAGGTCCAGCACAGGGCCACCAAGATGATTAGAGGGATGAAGCACCTCTCCTATGAGGACAGGCTGAGAGAGCTGGGACTGTTCAGCTTGGAGAAGGTTCCAGGGAGACCTGATAGCAGCCTTCCAGTATCTGAAGGGAGCCTACAGGAGAGCTGGAGAGGGACTGTTTGCCAGGAGTCTAGTGACAGAACAGTGGGTAATGGTTTTAAATTGGAAGAGGGGAGATTTAGATTAGATATTAGGAAGAAGTTCTTTGCTGTGAGGGTGGTGAGGCACTGGAACAGGTTGCCCAGGGAAGTTGTTGATGCCCCATCCCTGGAAGTATTTAAGGCCAGGCTGGATGGGGCTTTGAGCAACCTGCTCTAGGGAGAGGTGTCCCTGCCCATGGCAGGGGGGTTGGAACTTGATGATCTTTAAGTTCCCTTCCAACTCCAACCATTCTATGATTCTATGAATTTTCAAAGCTGTTTAAAAGTTACTGCTTCACACTCTCGTGCATCTCATCCCCACAGAGCACGTGCAGCTCTCTGCTCCCCACTACGCTTCAGCGGCTCTTCTGTCTTTAGCAGCCGGGGTCCTAACACTGCTAACTGGGGTTTAATTTGCTCTTGCTAATATTATATCCACGGTATTAGGTCATGTTTCCCTTTCCACTTGAAAGGCGTCTCCAGCTTATTGGCAGCAGTGAAATTAATAGAGAAATCATTAGAAAGCATAAGACCAGGGCCGTGCAAATCACACACAACAGAAGATTATTTCCAAACAATAAAATTAATTGGTGTCATCAGCCAGCAGCAGAAACGCAGACAGAGTTCGCATTAAAAAACATAGAGGATTATTGACAGCCCGTGCCTCCTCATACATAAAACATTTGATGATATAATTTTATTTTATTATTTTCTATGCATGAAGGCTTTCCCCACACGGCGCTGCAGAGGAGAACTGAGCCAAGCACATCTGGGACAGCAATGCCACAGCAACACCCCAGCTCCTGCCCACACCAGGAGGCTACGAAACATCTGAAGACCTGGTGGATTTGGTCGCCTGGCTTCTGGCAGCATCAACAACACTGATTTTCAGAGGACAAGCATTCAACACATTTTGCAGATCAAGCCCTACAAAGATGGACTATCTGGACCCAAATGTACTGTTTCTCATCTGTTGCAGGTGCTTCCAGGGAGCAAATCCCACATACACTCCTTTGTCCTGGCGCAACCTGTGTTCAGCTCCTAGAGCCTGAAGCAAACACCCTCCTGGTCCTCCATGGTTCAGGTTTGGGTTCACAGCATAGAATCATAATACTGTCCAGGTTGGATGGGACCTTTAAAATCATCTCATCCAATCATCAACCTAACCTTGATAGAAAAACATCACTAAACCATGTCACTAAGCACTATGTCATACCTTCAGGTGAGATATTTATCCATGCCAGGGATGGATGCAATTTCCTGGTCTTTCCCATCACACTGGAAACTGGCCTGTTGGTGGCCCATGGAAGCCACGCAAGCAAGCACAGAAGATTTTGGCCCTGACTACAGTATTTTCCCCTCAAAAAATGAAAAAAATGGCTGCAAACCAGCAAAATCCATTTACTCGAGAGGCAGATAAGGTTACCATCTGAGGACCAAAGCAGAGTAAATACTAAAGTGCTGCCATCACCACGGTGGTAAAAAAACTTAACCCCAGAGTCAACGATTAATTCCAAGTCTTGAGAAGGCATGTATGAATTTGTTTTGTTTCGGAAGAAAAAGAATAAATAGTAGCCTCAAGTCAGGATAATATTTATTCACATGCTTTGCTTTGAAGTTCAGCCCCTGTCAACTTCACGTGGTGTGTGCACACGCGAAACCTCCTCGAGAAGAGAGCTTTCCGAAACCACAGCCCTGAGCAAGGGAAGGAAGAAAGGAAACTGTTCAAACTCAGGTATTTACAAAGCAAAATAAGCCTCGGCACCAGGAGAATTATCACTGTTCCCCCACAACACAAGGAATCGAAATGGGTTTACTGCTGCACCTCCTCCAGATGGTGCAGACCTGTAGAACAATTCTCTTGGGTTCAGGGAACTGAGTTTCATGGCAGGAAAAGAAAAACGAGAACAGCCTGGTTAATCTCCAAGGTAAATCCCCATTCGTTTGGTTCCTCCCTGCTATAAAGAGGGATTTCTCTGTCCTGCCATTTCTTCCTGCCAGCATTTGGATGGGTTTCCATACCTGGGTGAATACCTGCAGAGCTTCAGGAGCAGGGACCTGTGGGATGGGCAGAAACACGTTGGGGCTGGTGGCAACTCGTCCGCAGGAGCAGTGAAGCCTGGAAAAGCACCACGACATCCAACCCCCTCAGGGGCAGCTCCTGCCCAGCCCCACACAACAGGAGCTGCTTTACTGAGACATGAGTTTGTCTCCAAGGCATTTGTGTTTTCTGAAGTAATTCTGGATGTTCTCTGTCTTCACACCTGCACCTCGAGCAGAAACCCCCAGCCCAGGGGGGCAGGTGATGGGGGGACAGATTTCTGCACCCAGACTCAGCACCCAAGCTCCAAACAGCATGGGGTGAAAAGCTTTTAATGCACTTTGCAAACATTTGGGCGCAGGTTTGCCCAGCACAAGCCAAAGAGCAGAAAAGCAAACAGCCCCGCCTTCTCCAAACAGAAGCACCACGAGGGTCATGCTGCAAAGAGAACATCTATTTATTATTTTTCTTCCCAAAAAATACTAATTGCACCACAGATAATCATCGGTGTCAAAATCCCTCTGCCACTTCACCTGCTATATTGCCCAGAATGCAAGCACATGGGAAATTTTCCCCCTACATATCTTGGATTTCTCTCCATGGGTCCTCTGACCAGCTTTACTGAACAGGCAGGTAAAATCAGGAGGGTAAATCACAGCCCGATACCCTTTCCTTCATGAACACTCCCAGGTAATGCCTCTTACCTGACCTTTCTTTTAGTTGGGTCACTCATATTTATAGTCACGCTTCATTTTTCCTCAAGCGTGCCCTTGTAACAGCATTTACTCATTTATGTTTCAGAAGAGAATAGGGTAGAAATGGATTTAATGGAGCTAGAAATAGATTGGAGCAAAACCACAAAAAAAAAAAATCTAAAGATCCGCTCATCCTTCAGACAGCTTACACGAACAGGAACTTGCTGCGACTAATTTTAATCGATCGCTACCTCTCTACAAGCTTTTCTATAGCAAGGCAGAGCCAGAGAAGTATCTTGGAGGTGTAAAGTGCCTGAAGTTACATGGTTTTTGGGCTGTTTTACATCCCTGTAACACCTGGTGCAAGCAGAAGTGCCTGCTGCAGATCGTAGCGTGTGGAATTAGAACTTCACAGAACCCAGCAGCTCCCAGGACTGGCACAGCAACACTCTGCTTTCAAAAAGCCTTCTCCAGCAACACCACCTGCAGCCCAAGTGGCTGTACCTCCAATTTTCTCCTTCCAGGGCTGCTGGCGCTGCCCCTTCCCTGCATTTTGGAGGTCCTTGCCACTGCAAAAACCAAGAAGCCCAAAGCTGGGCATCCCTGGCCACAGATCATCCTTCCCTGACATGTCCCCGGCCAGTTTCTCCTTACTCTAGTCCAGGGCAGGTTTTCCTCACCTTCCCATGCTCTTCAAATTCTCTCCCTATCAGAGTTAAAACTGCTTAGCAAATCAGTGTGATAAGGTGGAGAACATTCAGGCTCTATTGCTCCTCTGAAGGACAACGGCTCTTCTGTGAGCCATTGACCAAGAGGCAGCACATTAGAAGAGGCCAGGAGTGCGCCAGGAGCTTCTGCAAGGGGCAATCAAACCCCTTCATGTGCCAGAAAAGGGCTGTGGAGGTGGGGAGAGGCTGCCCACAGCCCTGGGGAGCCCCAACACATCTCCATCCTTTCCACTGCCCAGCCTGGCCACCAGTCCCAGCCCCACGTAGGGTCTAAGAGCCACGTCAACGGTGGTGCAGAGCCATTGGGATGAATTCCTCTGACAGTCAGTTCAGTTCCTCTGACAAAGTCAACTAGGATCCAGCCAAATGACATGGTCTATCCTGCTGGGAGGATTCCTGGGAGGTTTTATGATAGAGGAGGAGACTTCATGGTAACCAAAACCCACCAGCCCTTCAGTCCAGCCCAGTCCCCAGGGCTGCGGGGAGCACAACCCACATGCAGCCCCGGAGAAAAGCACTTTTTCATCCCTGCTCCCCTTTCCAGGACCTGCTGGTCCAGCTCCTGGGCTGCCAACCAAGGGGTGAGGAAAACCCAGACAGAAGCAACCTGTAATTTCACAGCTTGAGTCTGCTGTGTGGACCTACCGCAAACGATCTAGAATCAGGACATGGTCCAAAGCTGCCCAGTCTCTAATGGTATGAAGAAAATTTCCTCTTCGGCATTTTTCTTAAAGTCTTAGTCCCAGGAACCTTGCAATTACTTGCTAACTGAGCTTTCAGTTTTATTTTTCGAGGTTTTAGCTCTTTGCAACTGCAGAAAAAGCCCGAAGCATTACTCAAGCACTCCCAACTCGCTTGAAAAAAGGCCTCTGGAAACAACCCCATAGCTGTGTTTTTAAAAGAAATAACCCACTTTGAGAGCACATAAGCCATTCACCCTGAATTCTTTGTAACATCAACAGATGACGGCACAGGCACGAGAGTCTGCTGCAAACCCGTGCACCCAGCCAGGGAGCAGAAGGTCCAACCATCGTGAGAAAGCAAAGGACACAACCACATGCAGGCAGTGAAGTACCACAAACATCCCCGTTCCAAGCGGGGTTCAGAGCTCGAGCTCCCCAAAATCCTGATCCCCACAGCACTTCCCTGAGCTACCAGCCTTCCACCCACAGCCTTCCCTGGCTGTCCCAGTTTACCCCCCAAAAAATTACTTCTGGCAGCTCATCAGGAGAAACACCACTGTAAAAACACACACCAGCGGGAATCCGGCAGACAAGTCTTAACCCTTCCTCCTCCCCCAAATCCCTAATTTTTCTTCCCATCTTCAGCTCCCCTTGGCATTTATGATCTCCAACCAAGGCAACAACGAACATGTCCCAGTTTTGCCCGGGAAGGGTGGAGGAGAAGTTTAGATCCGAGGAAGGGCTGAGCGTGGCCGGCGCTAATGGTGAGAGGCTGCAGCGAGGGGGAAATTTCATCAATGCACAAATGGAATTTGCCAAGAGGCATTTTAAGAGTCAATTCTTCACACTCCAGTAATTAGAACAATATTATGAAAAAAGGCGAGGGGGAGGGCGGGAGGCAGCGAGCACACTGGGATTTGGCTGATGGAGGAAAGGGGCTGAGCAAACAAAACAGAGTCAAGTGAGGCCTCAAGGCAAGAGTCCTTCACATGTTCCCTGCAGGTTGGATGCAACCCAAAAGTTTATCCACTTTCCAACTGTAGATTTTTTTCTATGCATGCCTCTTCCTAAATAAAATTTCGTATTTAGTCAAATATGGGCTAATGACCCTGACACAACTTCCTTCTTTACCTCAAAAATATCATTAAGGTCAACGGGGGCTTTTCCCCTTCCAGACCAGTATTTTCAATTCAAGGTCCTGCCACAGGCTTCCCTAGTGACCAATACACCTCTATGCACGACCTAAGACATTGCAAAAGTCTAATTCCATTGAGCACTCAGTCCCAAAAATCAGATTCCTGCAGAGGAGCTGTCATCTAGGTCTAAAAAAATCAGAACACCCCAAATTGTTGCAATAGCTGAAAATGCTTAAAATTAGCTTCCCATTCAGTATCTGCTATAAGGGGGTGAAACGTCCCAGCTGAAAAAGCAAACAAAACCCAACAGACCTACAAGCTGGTGGATCCATCTCCAACACCTCCCTGGCCACTGGAGCAGGTTCTCCAGGGAACTGGTGGGCTCTATCTGCTGCTGGTCTCCAGAGTCCCACGGTGTGTCCTAACCCAGAGCTCTTGCAGCCGGTTTTGCCACGTTACTTCCAGGAGTTGGATAATTCTTTTTTAACAAAAATAATAATAATAATAATAATTTGCTGTGCAAATCTGGCTTCTGCAAGGGCAGCCTGGGAGCAGAACTGATGTGTGGGGTTCAAGACAGACTGACGCTTTACAAATGGTTACTCAGATCTGCTGAAAGCGGGACTCGGCCAGTTCAGTTCACATCTGCACCCAACTGTGATCTCAGCTCTGCTTCTGGAGCACAGAGGTCCTTTTGATAAACCTCTGAGTACAGGGACTAAAGCACTGTTTCCGCATGAAAGAAATATATTCCTTTTTTTTTTTTTCCCCCCTTTTCCTTTTTCTCAATAATCTTTACAGCCCACTGGCTTGGAAGACCGAGTTTCTCTTTCTCGTCGGAGAGCTGTTGCTCCCCATCAGGCTCAGTTACAGAGCCTGCTGTCCCTCACCCTGGCTCTCCAAGCACATCTTCGAAATTAGTCCTCCAGCACAATCTCTAGTTTTGTCTTTTGCAGGTGCCCAGAGACCAGGGTGCCACAGGGCACCCCTGATATCACACCCTAAATCCTCCTGGGACTCCCAGCTCTGATTCAATTCTAAGGACACACTCGTAGCACCAACACCAAAAGGTCTGTGTAGGGGGGAGAATCTCTCATTCTTTCCTTTGAGGAAACTCTACAATGCTTTCCTTTGTCAAAGCTCTGCTTCTGCATCAGTTCTCCCCAGATACATGTATATTTTAAATATACAGAAAACCATGAAAGCCAAACAGAGTCAGCCTGTAAGGGAGCTGTTACTCTGTGTGTCGGAGACACCCATTGCACCTCCAAGGACCTTACAACGTAGACAGTTGTGGAACCATCTCCCTACCCCTGCCCAGGGAGGTGGTGGAGTCTCCGAGGTATTTAAGAAACTATAGACACGGCACTTCAGGGCATACTCTAGTGCCTGAGATTGTTGGGTGACTCGTTTTGTGGGGTTGTTTTTTTGGAGTTTTGGTGTTTTTGTTTTTTTTCTGGTGTGTGTATGGTTGGATTTGATGATCTCAGAGGTCCCTTCCAACCATGAAGATCCTGTGATTCCTAAAAGTAATTAACTGTCTTCAACGAGATGACTCAAAGGAGGTGGGAACAACAGCAGCTCAGGGCACAGGGCTGCCAGGTCTGTCACTGCTCCACTGCCACTGTTCTCCAGGCTTTGGACAAACTGCTGCTTCCTGGGCCACATCCACAGCAGCTCTTCAGACAACAGGGGATCCATACTTTGTCTAAGTTGTCCTTGCTGCTCCATCACATTCCAGCTTCAGCCCGTGGCAGGGCAACTGGGCATCACGCTGCAGCCTTGAGACCTTTTGTGTGCTTCAAGTCAGATAAATGCTCCAGAGCTGCTCAGACTGAGGATGACCTTGGAGGTGGCAAACGGAAGAGCTGGAAACAAGCTCTCCCCCATGGCAGGAGTTGTGGAGAAGGTGTTTTTCATCAGTAGCTGGCATCAAGATTAAAAACACACAAAGATGAAGCCTTGCCCAAGGATTAGGATGGGAAACACCATCATCCCAAGCCCCAGAACATGCAAACTGCTGGCTCCGATTCATGTGTTACTTCCAAACCCATTTGCACACCCTTCCTTCCCTTGAAGTATTAACCACGTTTTTCAAAACTTAAGTAACAGGCTGTGAAATCCCCACCATCTGTTAGCCAGGGAGAAATCTCCACCGCAGATAAATCAGCCTCTCCCACACAAGCCTTACTCATTAGCAGGAACGACTGCAAACATCTACCAAGTCCACGCCGGCTCAGAAAATTCCTAAAATTACTCACAAAAGGCCTGGAATAGAAAACCTTGACAAATGCAACTAAGTGCGGTGCGTCCACATCATTAGCTTTACCCAGGGTACATTAAGGCTGCTGTCTTGCTACCATGACTATGCTTTAATACATAATTAGTAAGAAGAGAACAGTGTCGAAGAGGAGAACGTCTCACTTGCACGCCATTAAGACTGAGAGCGTAAATGAACTTAGTGGCAGCATCACCATCTGAGGCTCGTTAACTGGAGCAGCAAAGCAGGGAGGGGGGGCCGAGCCTCGCTGTCCCATTGCAGGTACAGCAAATGGCTGTGTGGCCACCCTCATCCCATCTCCCCTCCAGCACCAGGTCTGGAACCAGGCAAGAAAAGGTCTGCAAAAGCTGGAAAAATCCAAAGGCACCTGGCTCCCAAGAGAAACACTGATGCTTTTCCAGGGGGAAATTGATACTTAAGGTAATTACAGAGCTCTTAGAGATGGTTTGTGGATTTCTTGGTCATCCCAGCCTCACCTGTGATCTTTTGTGAGAAACTTTCTCAAACTTTTCCCAAGCAAATTGCTCCCTACCAGCACTGCAGGTGCAGTGTTACTGCCTTTCTTCCCAGCTACTGCACCCAGCACAGCCCCTGCAGACAGACAGACAACAGACACACCGATGGCCCTGCAGAGTTCTGGGGTATTTCTTACCAAGTTCTCCAGCCCGTTCTATCCCTCACGTGTGTGTGCACCAACACTGTGCGCAGCCTGCAGCTGGCAGAGGGGAGAAACCCCCCAATGTACAGGGAGTTTTTGAAGAAATATTTCATTTCTGAAGGAAAAAGGGGGAGGAGGAGAAAACCAAACCCAAACCACCCTAATCTGGAAGCCCTCCAAGAAGGAACAAGAAATCCACTCTGACAACCAGTAGAACAAAATAGTCTGAGATGCTTTTTTCTTCCCACCCCCTCTTTAACTTTCCCCCCCCAAAGAAGCATAGGAGGAAGACAAGAAGCCTCTCCACCATCCCTAGGCAAGGGAAGCTTCCAGGAACCTCCTGCAGAAGGACATGACCCACTGGTCACAGCCCCAGTGACCTAAAGTCTCTCCAAAGATCGAAAGAGACTGAGACTGAGTGAGAGATGGGGGCACAAACAGCAAACCTCACCAAAACCAGGCTCTGCTGGGACTCGGAGGTTTCAACATGAGTTTTTTTGTGTGCTCACTGTTTATTTGCTGTGAAACATTAACATTTCCCTTGCAGTAAGTGCCTGTGCAAACACAAAGTGTGGTTCCAGCAGGAGCCTGGTGGAACCCCAGGATCCCCAAGCAAAACCCATCTCCCCCTGGGCACCCCGGTCCTATCCCCTCTCCTGGGATACCCAGGCTCCTCTTGGCATCGGGATGGTTGTGTCCTGCTGCAATATTTCACTGTGCTAACTTCATACCAACTTTTATCTGCCCCAAGGGGAATCACTGTTTCCTACAGAAGCTTCTCACTCTCTCCAGTTTTTCTTTCAGGTTCATTGGGAAGATGCTGAGTACTACCCTGAGTACCGGGGTTTGTGGCTTTTGTACTTCCAAAAGTACTTTTGTTTGGCCGTGGCAGTATTTTCAGGCTGACAATTTCACTTTTTGCCCATTCTGCTAAAGCCCAATTACACCCACACGTTAATCTGTTTCAAGAAATGTTAATTATTATTTGCAACCAAAGCATTTGGCTTTGGGACAGTATCATTATCAGACACTGCAGTGCCAAGAGGTTTAGAAATCTGCAGAAGATTTTAACGAAGAAATAGAAGAGCTCATTGTAAAAGAAAAAAATTCCCTTTTATTCTAGAGCTCCCTTAAGTAATATTACCTGGGATGCATTTCCTTCCTTCCCCAAAGCACACACACACTCAACAGTTAAGCTCAAGCGATGGCAGATGCGCTAATTGAGCACCAAGACACACAAAGACTGACTTTGCCTGCTGACATCTTTCAGACACGGTGATGCTCACTGTATCATTAAGTCTCAAACGTCTGATGACAATAAAGGATAAAACATCCTGAGGGGTTTCAAGAGAAAGCAGGCATTTTTCAAACAATTTGCAAAAACTGTTGGGTCACCCAATAAAGCCTGGCTTCTTCCCCTTTCCCTTTTTTTTCAAAACACAGGCTGGTAAATGTTTTACCACTCACAGGTATTTCAATGAATAAATAAATAAATAAATCCCTTCCCCCCCACCCTGATCTTGTCTAAAATTACTGCAAAGAGAGCTCAGACAAATCAAGAAGGTAAAGGAAAATCAATTTCGTACACATTAAGGATATGCATTTATCCATGTCCTGATCAATACCCCGATTCCTTGCATGTTAGAGCACTTCAACCGTGATTTAAGGCCCAAGAGCAGAATTCTCCCATCCAGAGTATGGGAGTTACGAAAGATCCTGCTCATGCTTGTTTGATCTGAAACATAATGCCCCTTAATGTGACCCCTTGGAAAAATACTGGGGAAAGGAGCCAAGGCAAAAAAAAAAAAAAAAGGGAGAAAGAAAAAAAAAAGAAAAGCTTCCCAGAATCCACATTTCTGGCTCTTCCAGTTCCACTGAGTAGTTGCACATTTATAAACAGACCAGATTTGTAAGTAGGGGAGAGCGGAAGGGGGAAAAGTGGAGATAATTTACCACAGCAGAGCTAAAAGCTTCTGCTGCAGTGAACACCAAAGGGCCATCGCTGGTGCCCAGCTCCTGTTCTTGCACAAGCCCAGGAGCCATGTGCTGGGACATGGCATTTTCCATTGCCTATTATCACTCCATGGAGGGTGTAAGCCTCACAATCCCACCTGCATGTCCCAAAGACCCTACCTACAGCACCTCTCTTCCACACTCCCAAAAATAAGAGCAGCTATGCCAACGGTGGTATAACTCCCACTGTGGTGCTGGTCCCCACCTGCTCAGAGATGCACAAAGTCCTCGGCAAGGAGCCAAGCTTCTCTCCAGGAAAGGCTCAATGGGTGTCTAGCAAATTCAAAGCCATTGACCTGTTGGAGAGGGTCCAGAGGAAGTCACAGAGATGCTGGGAGGGCTGGAGCCCCTCTGCTGGGAGGACAGGCTGAGAGAGTTGCGGGGAGTTCAGCCTGGAGAAAAGAAGGCTCCAGGGAGACCTTTCAGCCACTTCCAGTCCCTAAAGGTGCTCCAGGAAAGCTACGGGTGGACTCTTGCTCAGGGAGTGGAGTGACAGGACAAGGGGTAATGTTTTTAAACAGAAAGAGGGGAGATTTAGATGAGATATTAGGGAGAAATTGTTTCCTGTGAGGGTGGTGAGACACTGGAACAGGTTGCCCTAGAGGTGCTCAAGGCCAGGTTGGATGGGGTTTTGGGCAACCTGCTCTAGTAGGAGGTGTCCCTGCCCAGGGCAAGGGGGGTGGAACTGGATGATCTTTAAGGTTCTGTCAAACCCAGACCATTCTGTGACACTTCAATCGCTCTGGGCCGAGGAACTTGCAGGACCAGGTGTGATACTGCAAACCATTCCTTGGCAGAGAACCCAGCCCCAGTAACCAGAGATAAACCTTGGGTGAACAGAGATGTCTACTTTCAGCCCTGCAATATCTCACCAGCCCTAAAGACCACAAACTACATCAGTGTGGCCCTTCTGACATTAACTGCGACAGGCAGCTAGGAAGATTCAGAGTCCACCAGATATATTCACAGCTAGGCAGGGAAAAATTTCCAGGATTTGGAGCCTAAAAATGTATATTACTAGAGGTGTGGCAGCACCTACCACATCTTTCAGCAGAAACCACACCGACAACACTCCTGCGTGCAGCAGAGTGCTACGCAGCAGAAAGCACCGTCTGATCCACACTTGACTAGCCCCAGAAACCCGTAATTCATCTGCCCTGTGTTTTAGGGAAGTTCACCATCAGGGTTTCCTGTACACACTTTTAGCGTTCCGGCTGAAAACATCTGCTGGACACACTGCACCTGCTCAGGCAGCCCCCAGGAACCGCAGCTGATGCCTCCTCACAGCATCTGAGGGCATGAGGATGGGAGGAGGGTCCCTGCATGACCCCATGGCCAACAGCATCCCCCTGAGACCAGCCAGCACTAACACAGTTTGGGGATGCAGGAGCATGAGACAAGCAGCCCCGAACCCAAATGAACCCACAAAAGCCTGCAAAGGGAAGGGGGCAACTAAAAAAACCACACACACACCCCCAATCCATGCCACAAATGGCAAAAGTGGGCTGGAATGGCATTTATCCCAATATTCAAGTTTCCAGTACAATTCCAGCAAGGTCATTTAAAACACAGGTGGCCAAACACTGGTTGACTTAAGGCCAGCTGAGCAGCATGCCAGGCAGAACGGAAGGGACCGAATGTCACCCACACCTCCTGGAACCAACAGGGGAGTTAATGATTAACGGGCAGGTGGTGACATCCCTGATGGCAAAGCTGCCTTCCTTGTGCTCTTACACACTTTCCAGAGCTGGTATTTCTCCCTCGGGCAGGGACCTGCAGCCCCTGAGGGCTCTAAACAAATCCCTGTGGGCAGCATCAAAGCTGCACCTGAATTTTCAGTTTGTTGGCAAAGAGATTTGATCCCTGGCCTTCTTCGGTGGGGACAACTCAGCCTGGAAGTGCTCAATCCAACCAGAATTGGGGCTTGATGGACCCATGGATGGGGTTTTGAGCAACCTGGTCAAGTGGGAAGCATCCCCACTCATAGCAGGGGGTTGAAACTGGATTATCTTGAAGGTCCCTTCCAACTCTAACCATTCGATGAGTCTATGATTCCAACTTGATGGCAAGAGTTGAGTAGGCAAGGGGTTAAGCGGGTTCCTGGCTTCTTGCACGCAATCGCACACAAACACACACATCTCTCTTTGCAGGCCAGTTACTCTACTGCTCTCTTGGGAATTAAAGCAAAAAAAAAATAAAAAAAAAAATAAAAAACCAAACCCAAACTTCCCACCCCACCCGCTGCACACGCGCTCTGTGAGCTGCACAGCCATTAGAAATGTTTTCATCCGCAACAGGATGCCTTTTCTTGACACACATCCAAGCCCTGCACAGCAACCCTCTGAGGAACAGGCAGAGAGGAACACAACAAGGGAAGGTCTGTCCGGCTGCCCGCTCCTCCAGGGAATCTGTAAATACGGAGCCTGGGCTGGGATGCTGAAATGCTCCCCATCGCTTCGTGCACGCAGCGCTGCGTACAGGAAAATACAACACTTTCAATTTGTTCTTGGCTACAAAAGCCCAGGGGCAAAAAACCCAAAAAACAACACCCCAAACCCCCCAAAAAAAGCCAAAAAAGTCAAGAAGGGGAGAGGGAGAGCTGCTCCCACCCTTCAACTTGCTTTCTCATGGCAACAAAATGCAGCCATTTACCTGAAAGCCTTGCAATTTTCAACTATTATAAATCTCCCCCCTTTCCCCCTTCAAACTGCGTGAAAAGACACCCTTTCAAACATCACTGTAGGGATGCTGACTCTAATGTGAAGTTCGGGACGGTGGAGGGAGGGGAATTCTCAGCAGAGAAACGGAGAGAAACACAAACCACCAACTCGCAGTTATTAGCTCCTTAAATAATTCTGAGAGTGCTCCCCACCCTCCTACCCGAAATCCAGCAGAGCACTCAGTTCTCCGACTCTCTTCAAGAGGGTGGGTGTGTGTGTCAGAGAGGGATGGGGGGACGATGGCAGCTGAACCCCTTTGCATCTCTCCCAGCACCCCATCCCTGCACCCACTGAGGTGGGACCTCTTGTTTTGCAGGTTCTCCAAGCACAAATCTGCAACAGCATCTGAGGCAACTGTTTTAAACTGAAGGAGGGGAAATTTAGATGAGATATTAGGGAGGAATTCTCTTCTGTGAGGGTGGTGAGGCACTGCAACATGTTGCCCAGAGAAGCTGTGGCTGCCCCATCCCTGGAGGGGTTCAAGGCCAGGCTGGATGGGGCTTGGAGCAGTCTGGTGTGGTTGGAGGTGTCCCTGTCCATGGCAGGGGGTGGTTCTGGATGGGCTTTAAGGTTCCTTCCAACCTAGATCACTCCATGATTCTATGATCTCCCCTGTCCTCTCCCACCAGCAAGACAGCTCTTGCTGCAGCCACTGGAGCGTGCCGTGCTCAGGGCCACCCTCCCACCACACACGCCTCCTCCCCAGCACTTCAGACACGCAAGACAAGCCATGTACAAGTCCTCCATCAGCCACCCACAGGTCACACGTGCCAGCCAACCTTGGTGGACTCAATTAGTTGAGGGGGAGGATTGATCCAGACCCCTCTCCTCTGAACTCGACCCGCGAGGTCGATGCAGTTCTCCGCCAACCTCTGGGACCAGAACCAAGAGAGTGAGAAACACCGCTTTAATCTCAGTATCAATACCTCCTCATTTTTCAGCTGACCCGTGAGCCGCTTCCCCTTTTCATTTTTAGAACAGCATCATTTCGTATCTGTGGGTCAGGGCAAGAAAGACCCCTATCTCACAAAAAACCCTTTCTTCAAACAGTGCAGAAACTTCAAAAAGGAAGTCAGGACAATTAAATACATGTCGGGAGAGCACAGAGGAGTGGGAGGCTAATAAATGGCACGCTCCACAGGTTTATGAATATTTGAACTATATTTCTAAAAGGGAAAAAAAAAAAATAGCACATTACTGCAAGTTATTGAAAATGAGTAACTCCCTTTAATGAGCCTTGCTACCACCATGCTGACTAATAGAGTGATAGTTTAATCCATATTTATGTACATTTTCTCTCATTATAGTCGGTGCCAATAAATTGGCAAGTCCAATACGAGTTGCATTTTATCCCATCACTGCTATTAAATGTGCATGAAGTACCGCACAACAGCGCACCATCCATTGGCTTTTTATTGGATTTCTTGTGCAGGAGCCAGGCTGTACTGCACAGCACCCCCACAGAGCACCCCAGTGCTCGCTCCTGCAAGATCAGACCCTAATTAGGGATGAGGGGATATTAGTTGGGGGGGTTTCTTCTCAGGAGAGCTGCTTCAGCACCCTGCAGCAGGGAGAGAGCCATGGGAGCCTACAGGAGAGCTGGGGAGGGACTCTTGGTCAGGAAGTCTAGTGATAGGACAAGGGGGAATGGTTTTAAATTGGAAGAGGGGGGATTTAGATTAGATATTAAGAAGAAATTCTTTGCTGTGAGGGTGGTGAGGCCCTGGAACAGGTTGCCCAGGGAAGCTGTGGCTGCCCGATCCCTGGAAGTGTTTAAGGCCAGGTTGGATGGGGCTTTGAACAACCTGCTCTAGGGAGAGGTGTCCCTGCCCATGGCAGGGGGGTTGGAACTTGATGATCTCTAAGGTCCCTTCCAACTCTAACCATTCTATGATTCTATGGGGAAACGCTTCTGCCAAGTGCACTAGAGCTTAGGGATAGTTTTTGAGACATTTTAAAGGGGTAAGGTTTAAACAACAACAACAAAAAATATTCAAGAGCACAGGTGTAGAAAATACTACGTGAAGGTCGCTTAAAGGGGCACATCTAGGAATGCAACTCAGCACCTCAGGTCATTTTTGGAAACCTTTATCATGATAGACAGCATGTCCCTTGTCACTGCAGGGTTGCACAACAGCTGGATGTTGGGGGGAAAAAAACACGACTGGCCATGAGCAATTTAAACTGGCCTTTTGACTCCCTTGGGTAACTGGGAAACACTGCAACCGAGATTACAAGAAACATGACACATCTATTTGGTGAAGGCCTGCGCTTGCCAATTACCCGACATCCCACCAAGGCAGAGATGGAGCTTTTCAGCTCCACAGGGATTGCGGCTGGAGAAGCCCACATGGTTCACCATCCCATTTCATCAGCTGTTACCCTGGTGAAAGTAAGGAAGCAGTGATTTCCCAAGCTTAAAACTCAAGGAAGTGGCAAAACGAGGGATAAAAACCCACATTCCTGGATCTCAACCAGGTTTGGTTCTTTGGAGGAGGCTCCATTGATCCTACGGCAGCTCCTCCTTGCTGAAGCCCTGGTTCGGAAGCAAAAGGGAGCGATGGAAAACTCTCAGAATAAGACCTGCTCACAGCAAGAATTTTCTTCCTCTTCTAAAGCACTAGTGTTTTTCTGATGCTAAGAAACCCTGCAAGATTCCAAAGGACAAGTCCTTTACGTATGGGTCGGCACCACATAAACACAAGCCCCAGCTTTTCTCCTTGGTAATTACACTGCAGCAAATCCAAATGCTATTACTAATTGCTGTTTCACTGGCCTTCTGGTTTGGAGGAGAGAAATAACTACTCAAGGGGCATCCAGAAAGGAATGACCCAACACCAGTCCACCAAGGTCTCTATGTAATTAAATGGTTCACTGTCATCATGCTCCTTTCAGAAAAAGTCTCCTGCATGGCTTAAGTGCCTTGTAACCAAAAAAATGCTATTGATTCAAGTCATTAATAGCTCCAGGAAGAATTTTTTGTGTGCAAAGTCAGTGTTTGGCCAGTGGGAACGTGGATTAGAGACTCCTTTTGCTCTCACTGTGACTCAAAGGGGAACTGGGCTTTGGTCAACAGCAGCTTTTTCCCTGTTTATTTGCTTTGCCACTGTTGAACACAGATCTGAGGACAATGTGGAAACGAACGGTGGCAAAGACAATAGGAATGTTTTGACAGGCTTCCAGAGGGATTGAGGGTGGTGCAGACACCAACAGCTGATAGCCCCACCAAAACTGATAAAAACCTACATTGGGAAAAGATCAGCGAGGTTTTCATGGAGAGAATCTGTGCCTCACACATCTCATAAGGCCGGTTGAGGATGACGACGCACATGAAAATAACTAAGAGCTGGGTAAAAAAAAAAAATACATGCGGATTTCTCAGAAGTTTATGACAAGTTTCTTTTCCAAAGCCTCTTAAAAAGCTAAATTGTAATGGGTCAGAGGGAATAGCAATTCACGTCCCCTTACAAATCACAAACCTGAATGTCCCCCGAAAAAAGTGAACAGGAGGGGGAGGGAATAACTGTTCCCTAACCAGACCAAAAAGGAAACCAAACAGCGTTCAGCTGACATGTTCCAGCAGTGTTTAACACCAGGCTCCACTAACAGGCGACTGAGGCAATTTGAAACAGCACAAAGCAAGAGACAATGTGACGATAAAGCACCATTTTAATTAGCAGCGGTTCTTTCCCCAGCCCAAAAGGTTCCTTCTGTGCATTCATATTCCCAGAACAACAAAAGCCGCCTTGTATTTCATAAATCAAAAAAACTCATAAAACAAGCCCCTGCAATTGCACATTCCAGATAATGGTCCAGAAATAAATTAGGCAATAAATATCAAATAATACATCCCCATCAGCAGTGAAAATCTACTCTTTGGATAATCAGAGGAGAAGATGCCTTCCAGCAGCTTGTGCCTGGTAGCTGGAAATCGGTAAGACAATAGAGAGCTTTAATAAATCTTTTAACACCTTTTTCCACTGAAGAATATAGCAATTGTCCTGTGTAATAGCTTTCCCGAGCCCCGGTATCCATCAGAGTAACAGCACAGCCCTGATGCTGTTCATGTCAAAAGCGAGGGTATCAGAACAACAGCCACTTGTCAAAATCATGTAGGATTTTTCCTCCCTCGCAGTCGGGTCTCATTCAGCATTCGGTGCCACCCATCAATTACAGCAGAAGACAAAAACCCACTCCCCCCATCTAGGTGACACTCAGCATAAACACAACCAGCACCCAGGAACTGCTGGGAGGGGGGGGAAAAAAAACCCCAAACCCTCCAAATGCAGCTTCCAGAGATGAATTTCACCCTGGAATGAAACTTCTCAACTCCCCTGGGAACTCAGTGGCCACATCACAAAGCTGATGGCCACGTGGGCAACAAACCCAGGTGTGTAACTGGAGGGACAGGCGCTGCTGGGTTCAATCCCCCAGGTGGGTTCACACACAACAGGGGTGATGCTCAGCATCAGTTTGAAGGTGCTGGGTTTATGGGAGGGGGGTCATGGCCAAGGAGATGGTATGGGTTTTGTCCCCATCAACCAGCCAGGATCCAGAGCCCTGACCCCAGCACAGCAGCCTCTTCCAACTGCTCTTGTGAATAGGTAAGATACAATTTCGTGACTCCACCCAAAAAAGACATTTTTCCTCTCCTTCAGAGGCTGATCCCAGAAGCTCTGTAACCTAAAGCAGAAAGCTTGGTCGCTCTTCCCACAGCAGGATCAACATCTAGATACGCAGCCTACCACGAGTACAGGGGAACACATGCCCCACACAGGGGTTAGAGACACAGAAGCTGCTCAGAAAACCAGAAATCCTTCATATTTTCAGCCAAAACCTGTAGCACGAGCCCGGAGAACTGCCCCGTGCCAGCAGCGCCACAACCATCACTTCCCAACTGCTCAGGAGTAACTCTTACCTTTCCAAAATCCCGTACGTCGAAGAGGTCGAAGGGATCAAAGAGATCGCTGTTTCTTAACCCAAATTTGTCGTGGCACACTTTCAGGAAGGTTCGGATGTTCTTCAGACAGAGAAACTGCAGAAAACAAAAAGAGAAAGGGAGGGAAAAAGTGAGCAAGACAGGCACGAATTTTAACTGAGATTTATTGAGTCAAATTCACGCATGAGACAAGTTAACAGGGACCTGGAAACTTGCTCTGAAACGCCAGGCAGGAGTTTATTTGTTGTTCCTGAAGATGTCAGGCTCCCGGTGCCCTGCGAGGGCTCCTGTGTTCTCAGCTGCACACCAGAAACAAACGCCCTTTTGAAAAACAAGTTTCACATAAGGTAACACGGCAGAAGGGCTGGAAAACTCAAGCCAGGACGTTTCCCTTTCAAGGTCGGAGCCAAATATAAATTATAGCTGATGTTCTACAGAAGCCCACTGTTGCACTTTTAACCATTTCCAGCAGGATCCCACTTGGTTGCCTACAGAAGGGACACGTATTGTACATGTTGCTCTACATCCATCCACACAGCCCCAAGAAAAAGATGGGAACAGTGAAAATTAGTTGTTTTGGTGCTGTTGTTTTTGGTTTTCCCCCCTCCCCCCTACTTTGGGGTCTGGAGCAATTGACATTTTATTCAAGTGATGTCTACCCCCTCGTCCTCACGCCTCCCAGGCACCACGAACACTAAGAGATACATGAAACATCAACCAGCCCATGTCCAATTGTGGGTCCCAAGCTCAGGTCCCCTTCTCAGGGCAATCCCTGGGGCTGCTCCCACAAAGTTCTGCTCATCTTTAATCTCAGCCCATTCCAAGAGGCAGAAAGCTCACCTCTCTCCAGGAACCACCCTGACTTTCTGCTCAACTGGCACAGCGACATTAGGTTTCTCTTTCAAGAAAATCCTGCCTTTGACTACAGCAATAATTGGCCATTTGCTTGTCAGCTCTGGAGATTTTGAAGTCTGGGGATTCAGATGGTCTCACTCCAGTGGTGACGCCTGGCAGCAGAGGAGCTGAGAGGAGGAAAATAAAATTCTGCTTCATTTTTGTGGCTGCATCACCTACATCCTTCACAGGGATGGACTGACTTTGCTGAGCCAGCCAATTCAATTCACTTCTTTCTGCATCCTCATGCTATTCCACAAAACACCTTCAAATTCATTGATGTATTTTTAAACAACTCTTCCTTTTTTTTTTTTTCCCCAGCAAATTCCTCCCCAAATACATAACAAACACGTCAGAATCCTAAGGGAATCAAGCCATTAAAGGGGTGAATCACCCCCACGTGATGAACAGGCGCAGGATGCGAGCTGCCCTCGGGTGGGTTTGGTCAGCGTGGTTTCTTCCCGTGGCTCTATCTCAGCTCCCCAAGTTGCCATCAAACCAACACCACACAAGAACACTGCTTGCAAACTTCGCTGAGAGTTCAAAGCGAAATGAAATAGCTTAATTTTCTTTGAATTAAAAGAATCAAAGCACTATCTTTGGGGCCGTTGTATCTCCACAGACACAACGGCGACGCAGCTCGTTGGCATCATCGCACTTGGGATTGCACATGAGGTTTGTGGCGATGGGTGAGCGAGACCCATCTCATTAACAACAGGCTGATTGACACACACACACAAAAAAAGAAAGAAATAACCTTTTACGCTTCTCCCCCACTCCAGCCCCGTCCACATGGAGCCACCTGGTGAGAGCAGAGCTCCCCAGCATAGGACATTCCCATCACATCAGAGCTTCCTCATTAGACAAGCAAGTGCTAGAGGCATAAATTGAAAACAATTCTGTTTTTCTAGGGCATTCCTCTATCTCACATAAACACCGCAGTAAATATAAGCTGTCTAGACTGAGAGGTTTTTTTGGAATTGCTTTACAACCTCTCTCGCTGATACGGGTTATTTCATAACTTTATCTTCTAGGTCTCCGCAAGAATTTACACCCTGGGCAAAGCTACTGCTTGCAGCAGGGCAGGATTTGCTGCTGTGTTGCATTTGCACTGATTTCAAATTTCCAGCACGCTGTTTAGTTTAAATCCTTTTAAGCCTCCAGTTTTGAAAGTTAATGACACGGGTTATACCCATAATGGCACACAGCACGAAGCAAAACCTTTCTCTGCACAACTCTACTTGTCACAAGGCTCAGGCAGCAACAAAGGCTGAGGTGCTCAGGGAATCATGGAAAGGTTTAGGTTGGAAAAGACCTTGAAGATCATCTCAAGAAGGTGGAAGATGGTCTGTCCCCACACTGATGCTCAGCTGAGCGAGAGATACCCAATGGGTGTGGAAACCCAAACTCTCAGCACAATGCCCTTGTGGTTCCAATTCCTGAAAAGCTCAAAGTCCACAGTACCCCGTTTCCGAAGGATGGCAGAGGGATCACACATCCAAGCAAGCAAATGCCTTGTCCCAACAGTGTTTCTAACCGGGAGCGAGGTCCAACCCCACCGTGGGCTTAGATCAGGCTGAGCTTTCCCATCTCAGCTTGGCCTTGGGGAGAAAGGACAGGACGAGCCACACTGCTCAGCATCAGCTGCATCCAACTGTCTTTGCTCATCCAAGTCAAATCTGGAAGCCACGAGGCCACCAGCTGCTAAATGAGCACAAGGCACCTACGGCAATGCCACTACCCTTCCTGCAGCTCCAGGTGACATCTGTGACAAGCCACCAGACACTGCCACCATGCGCTGAGCGTGGGCAGATGACAAGCATCAAGGAAGAATCCAATAATCTATTTAAAGAGTTGCTGAAAAGGCCTGATGTAAACCAACACAAACCCAAGGCAGCAGCACCACAGTCCTACTCCAGCAGCGAGGAGCTGGCAGCGGAGCAAAGCCACCACCCTGCCCACAAGCAGGGTCACTGCTTGGGATGACAACCATGGGTAGGTTTTAGCCCCACTCCTCATGCTCAAAGCAGGGCACAACCCATCTGTGGCTGTCGGTGGCACAGTTTTCCCCTACACTTTTTCTCTCTCTCACCAACCTGCAAAATACCTTCATGCATTTTTGCTCCCAGGCATTTCGAGGCAGGTTTGCTGTTGATGGAAGGTCAGGAATTGTTGGCGTGATGGGCGCTGCTGAATGGCCACGCGTTCAAATTAGCTACAATTGAATATGAGCTGTGCCGAGGCTGTTTTATTTACCCGTCAATCACACCTTTGGACGAGTAAATGCTCCGCAGAAGAAAGAGAGAGCAAGAAATCAATGTTCTCCGTGGGGCTCATTCACCACCTGCCAGGTCCAAAATCAATGCTGTCATTTATATGCTTCAAAGCAAGACCAACACAGGGTCCTGTGAGTCCCTTCGGTGCGAGAGCCAGTGAGAACCCCAGCACCACACACCCTGACTCCTGCCATCACCCTCCTCTCCACCTGAAACACCCTTGGGCACTCACCAGTCATCGTTTTGGGGCTGGGGGAAGATGTCACCAGCACCCAGGATGCTCAGATCTGGAAAGAAACCCCAGAGACCAGACCATCCTCCATTGAGACCAGCATCTCCCACCATAACCAGTGTCCAAGCTCTGAAAGCAGAGATGCCATGAATCCTCAGCATGGGGAGAGCTCCATCCAAGGAACTTTGGAGAGACAACTTATTAAAGCCAGAGGCAAAGAGGCAATGGGTTCAGGGGTGGGAATCTACCACAGGGAGTAGCAAGAAACTCATCCAGCAAAACAAAATACCTTGAAGCGTGCCAACAGACAAGAAAAATCTGTGGTCAGCTCTGACCTGACCCTCTGAGGGTTGCGAGGAGACAGCAGTGACAGCAGAAGGGCCCCACCACCTGCGCTTGCCAACTTTCGGAACAGCTTTGTTTATTTTTAAACACTCTGTGACACCAAAAGGTGAATAAACCACTCTCGGTCCCTGCCCATCCTGCCCCAGCCCAGGAGAAACCAGCTCCGTCTGTGCCCTGGCCAGGGCAGGACCACAGCCACCATGGTGCACGCTGGAAACTTCTCTGTCACTTCTGGGATACTCTTTTTTTTTAAAAAAAAAAAAAAAGAGTGTTTTCATTGTGTTATTTGTTTTACTGAATTCAGGACCTTTAGAGACTCTGTTGATGATCACTGTGCACAGGAAGGGGATCGCTGCCAAGTCTTCAATGTGACTCAAACTCGTCCGGCAAACAGAAACGCACTTGGAGAAACCTTCAGTGGAAATGGAGTAAGGAACAATCCCACACCTGGGAAAACCCCACATACTTGGGATAACTCTCCACAGGGATGACATGACAGCTTTGCAGAGGGACATTGGGAGCTCAGTGAGGACAAGCCGGGCCACCCCACAGCTCTGCTCCCACGGCCCCAGAGATGTGGAAACCCTCGGAGGTTTCTGCAGCTGGAAACGAGAGCTCGAGGGGCTGGGGAGGAGCCCTCGGGAGGGTGCTCAGCAGCTCAGCACATCCTTAAAGCCCCTTTCAGTTGCCACCGCCCTCCCTGCAGTCCTCAAATGACTGGGCGTCTGCGGCACCTGCGCTGACGAGACAGCGGGCATTTCTGATGCAAATCTACCAGAAAAGATCCAGCAACTCAAGCACGTTGGGGCTAGGTTGGAAACTGTCCCCCAGCTGAGATGATGGCAGGCTGGAAAGCCTTCCAGAAGAGCTGCTTTGCTCAAGGGAGATGGCAAGGGGGCAGACAAAACGCTGGCAAGTGCAACAGCCTTTGGTCAACAACCAAACTGCCCGAGGTGGGATCTGGAGGACGTTTGCATGAGCATCAGAGCAAGCTCCTAGTCCCTGCTTATGGGATGGCACAAGGGAGGGAGGTGTAAGGCTTGGGAGTCATAGAATCATGGAATTGTCTAGGTTGGGAGGGACCTTTCAGATCTTCAAGTCCAACCACTGACCTAACACTGACAAAACCCACCAGCACAACATCTACCCATCTTTTAATTACCTCCAGGCATGACGATTCCACCACTTCCCTGGGCAGTCTCTTCCAATGCTTGATAACCCTTCCACTGTAAAAATTTTTCTTAATCAGAGTTGGAAGTGACCTTTAGAACTCACCTCGTCCAGCTCCACTGTTAAAACAAGATTGCCCAGAGCACATCCCCCAGGACTTCATCCAGGCGGGCCTTGAANTGTGGCCTCACCAGTGCAGAGTAGAGGGCGAAAATGACCTCCCTCAACCTTCTGGCCCCACTCTTCCCTATGCAGCCCAGGATTCCATTGTTCTCTTGGCCACAAGGGCACATCGCTGGCTCTAATATCCACCCTGAACCTCCCCGGTGCAACTCGAAGCTACGTGGAGTCTGAAAGAGCCCAGGGCTGGGGCCGTGGGCTGGAAAGGGGCCCCGCAGCACGCGAGGAATGTTGCAGCTCCCTCGTTGGAGATAAACCCGCTGGCGGATGACGAAAGTAACTTTCTTTAGTGCTTCCTGACCGTGATGTCAGATTTCCTCCTATCTCGCCGCTGGCACGGCTTGCAAAGCACCAGGCGAAAAAGTAAGTCCCTGACTGAGAGCTGTGAGTATCTGCTTATCACAGCCTGCGCCAACAGGGAAGGGAGGGTCTCTCATTGAGAAAACACATCATTTGCAACCATCACTGGGGAAACGGGTATCCCATGGTGTAAACCTCTGGAGAAAGCCAAAGGTTGCCTCTCCCGAGTTGTGTTGCATTCTCCTTGTGCTACTCTGACATCGTCAAGGAGCATCAAAGCTCCCTTTGCTTCTTCCAAAGTCAAGAGCAGGGAGAAAGTCCAAGAGCATCCAACAGCCAACAGGGCTATAGCCAACATAACTCTGCATTTAAAACCATGCAAATCCCCACCTCTCCCAATGCCTCTGCCCAGACTCACTCATCTCCGCATCGAGGCGTTACCAGGAGAGTTTGGGGTGAAGTAATACGAGTCAAAAGCACCACTACAGCTTGTACCAGCCTCCAGTGGCAGCAGCACATCTTCCCTGGCTTTGTTCCTGCTCACGCTCCATCCCATTGTCTCCGCTGGAAAGGAGCAGCCGCAGGAACGGTACAAAACATCTCCACAGAAACTCTGCCTTCCCGTTCGCATTGGGATTCATGTCACACCTCATCAATTATTTTAGATGGACAGATTAAATTTCGGGTTGTTGGACAGCAGATTTATCTACTGAGAAGTGGAGAATGAAATTATTTCTCAAACGATTTAGTGCTATTATTTCCCCCCATTTCAAAGACATTCCTATCACAGAGCGCACACGAGATGGGCAAATTCCACTTAGCGAAACTGATTAATGAGCCCGAAACGCTGATGAGCGCTGACCTCCCCACAGCTTCTCCTTCTCCTCGCATCCACCCACAAGCAAGGATGAGCCCCAGGAGAGTACCTGGGGGAGAGCAACCATTTATTGAGCAAACACCCATAACTCATCACTGGGAGGACCGGGGAAAGCTAACCCGGAGCTCCTGCAAGCAAAGGTCCTTCCCAGCAAGGAGCACCAGCTGGAGCTGCGAACCTCTCACAGGAGATCACCAGGAGCTCCTACCTTGCCCTGAAGAAGCCCCACACGGAGCCAGGCAGCACTGCAGCACACTGGTTCCTTGCTCATCCTCACACTTTCGCTGGTCATCACTCTTCACATGGGTCAAGCAGACAAATTGCTCCCAGTTACCTTACAGGAACCTCCCACCACAATATATGGGCTTTCAGAGGGAAGAAGTCCATCAGATAACAATATCCTGGGTGGCATCAATAGAAGTGTGAGCAGCAGGTCACGGGAGGTGATTCTCCCCCTCTACTCTGCGCTTGTGAGACCCCACCTGGAGTCCTGTGTCCAGCTCTGGAGTCCTCAACACAGAAAGGACATGGAACTGTTGGAACAGGTCCAGCACAGGGCCACCAAGATGATTAGAGGGATGGAGCACCTCTGCTGTGANCTGTACTGGAAGCCAGAATATACATAAAATTGTAAAAACAGTTAAAAAAAAAAAACACCCAAAGGCGTGATTGACTGGTAAAAAAAACCAAAGGGAAGCTTTGCATTAACACATTAAATACACTGAAGTCCCAAGTCTGGCCCCCAGAGGTAGAGGAAGGGTTCTTGGCACAAACATCAAGCAGAGTTCCTGGATTTCGTACCAGACATGAACTATTGAAACAAGGTGATGAGCGGAGGCAAACACCTCCGAGGTGGCAGACATTAAGAGGATGTGGGAAGAGCGAGAGACAGAGCACGGGGTCAAGTGTTTCAATCCAGATTAGTCAGAGATGCAGAAGAAATGCTCAGTGACACACTGAAGTATATACCCAAGATTTAGAGGGCACAACTGCATCTGCACTTTCCCAGCCGGCAGGAGATGCCCGTGTGAGGACAGTAGTGTTGTCATGTTGTCCCATGTCCCATCCCTGCCCCGGGGCTGCTGTCACCTCACCAAGCCCAGCACTGTGGGACCTCATCCTATTTTACCCTAGGAAAATTTTGCTGGCCCCACGCTGCTCCCAAGGATGGCCAGGCTCATTTCCTCCCTTACATACGAGAAAGGAGTGGAAAAGAAAATTAAAAAAAATAAAATAAAGTAATCCAGAAGTGTGGATAAAGACTCCATCAGGCAGCTGATGAGTCCAAGGTGATAAGACGGGACAAGGATCAAGTCACATTGATCCTTGCCTTGCCTCCCTGGCAGCACAGCAGGAGGGGCTCGTTAAAGTCCATGCGAGGAGCCAGCAGACCCCACATGGTGATGGGTGGCCCCACCAGGGGCACTTGGCTCAGCAGAGCTCGGCGTCTGTCCGTCTGTCTGAGGGTCACCCGGGGCTTTAAATGAACGGAAGGAAGCCACAACTTCCCAAAGAAAACGGTGGAGCTGCAGCCCATGACAGTACTTCCCCTCTTTGTGGAGCCCGCGAGGTCTGCTGAGGTAGGGCTATGCCAAGAAAGCAGGAACCATTAAGGTGAGGGCTTTAATTGCCATGCCCAGGAGCATCTCTATCAAAGACGGGTTCAAAATCCTCTGCACACACATCCATCCTCTGGACAGCCCAGAGCTTTTGCCCAAAACACCCAAAATCCAGCAGGTCCAGGATGGGTCCAAACACCAGTCTGAGGTTTGTGTAACCAAACCTCTTGCCACTGCGGTTTTAGAAAGCCCTAATCAAATTCCCTGTATCACATCAGGTGATGTACTTCACAGATTTAATCTTTTAGGATGTCTCTAAGATATCCAGACACCTTCTCAGACACCCTGTCCATAACCATATGCATTGAGATTTTAAAAAATCAAAAAAGCCCAAAAAAACCCCAACAAACCAAAACCAAAACCATGATGAGCAGCAGTTTTCTCTGCAGGTCCTGGCCTGCTCCAGAGCCACATGGGGCTGGCTGTGGGGATGGGGACAAGGGGGCAGGGAGCAGAGGTCATTTGCAACCTGAGCTATGGCCAAGTGTGAGAAGACCACCAGGTATCACCACTGTGCTTCAGAGGAGAAACTCAAGGTGGACTTTTTGAGGCTCCTCAGCATCGCAAGCAAATACAACAAAGGGATTTCCTTTATGACTTTCCCACACAACCCCAGGGTTAGAGCCTCAGACTCCGGCAGCTCAGCCCTGGGCTGTCTCCGTGGTGTGTTCACCAGCAAGCTGCCAAATCCAGGCTTGGCTTTAGTGAGCAATGAGATCCGAGACTACATAAAGCTTGGGAGCTGGAGAGCTTGGGAGGATTGCTCAATCTACCTACATTTGGCACCCTCAGTGGAGAGTCTGCCTTCCACACTCATTAAATCCAGCCTTTTTCTCCTCTTGCTGGAAGTTCTCTCAGGGGAACTCAGTAAAGAAAGGTGGAGGGAAGGAAAACAGAGAGTTATCTCGGTTTTTACTATTGATGTTAAGTCCTAAACTCATGTTTGCCTCACTGGGGCTCACACTTCATCACTCACAAAACGATGTCCATAGGTAAAAGAAGTGACATGTAAAAGAAGAAATTATGATTATAGCTGATCAAGAAATGGGATACCTTCCCACGCACTGAGTTTTCAGCGAGGAAAATTCAAAACATTTTAGCCAACCCAAAGCTTGAAGACAAGACTTGACCTGAACCATGACAATCAAATTGTAACACAGGATTCAGCTGCTGTTACAGAAAATGAGGGAATTGTGTAACCCTATATAGCATTACACTGTAATGATACGCTCACGGAGAACTTTCCAAGCAGTCATTGTTCTCCTGCTCTTCAGGCTGGCGCAGGGAACTGGACCGTGATGAACTTCTGACAGGACAGTGATGAGAACAGCTACGATAAGTCTCCGAGATGTGTAAATAGCAGCCAGGTCAGGAAATCAAGCCCTATCACGTCAAGTATTCGGGCCAGACCTGAGAGAGGAAGCTCCAGGCAGTAGCCCTGCAAGCCTGGGCTAGTTTAAGAAATTTACAGCACTTGCTTTTGTCTCTTTATAATCAAGCTGCCCTATAGAAATGCTGAGAAGACAAGCTCTGAGGCTTTGGAGGCAGAATCGAACCACAGGGTGGGATGTCTGGTAGGTGCCTGCTATAGCTGACTCCAATATCATCTATGAAAATCTCTCAAAACAGACTATTATCGAGTTATAAGGCATGAATGTTATATTCAAGACCTTCCTATTGATTTTATAAGAGTCCCATATGAGCCTAGTTTTAAATACCCATCGATATCTCCAGACCACCCCTGAGCCGCTGTTAGAAGCCCATCCTCATTCCAGGGCACACACCATGCACTTTTCTTCATTAAGACATCCCAAGAAATCACATTTCCAAAGTTCTCCCACCAGATCAACGGGATGCAATCTGCCAGCATCCCAAAGACTTTTCTGACAAGAGCTTGGGTGGATGCCACTGCATTACACACGCATCACGGGCACATGCAATTTTGCTCCATATAACCATGATTTTGGGTGATCAATTAGACCCACTTCACCTTCAGAAATCTTCACTGCAAGAAGTGCTGGGTTACCTGCCAGGGAGCAGAAGGACCGAACAAATGAACATTCACCCACTGAGTCAGAGCAGAACGGCACGCAGGGGGAAAGCAAGACTGAAAAGCAAGAAATCAGCCATGAAAAAAATATTTATAACGCTGCATTTGTCATGGCTTTTACCTCTAAAATCGGTGACCGGAGGAAATAATGGCCTAGAACAACTGCAAAGTTCTGTCAGCTTGAGATTTGCAGAGCCTTATGCTCCGGACAAGATCTGGAGATGAAAGTCCAGCTTCCAGACAGGTACTGAAGGACCCAAAGCTGTCGATGGTGCTGGCAGAAACTGGTTATGTGTCCCAGGGGATGAAGACAGCCTGCTCACGGTGACTGCTGCTGTCACACACTCTGACACCGATACACCCTGACACCGTTACACCCTCCTGGACTGTTGCCCGAGTTGCCATTACTCCCAAAAGCCTTCCTAACAAAAAAAACCAAACCAAACCAAAAATCAGGCCAGTGGCTGACAACGGGTTCAGTGAAAAAAAACAGTTCTCAAATGTCACACCAGGGACTGGGATGACATTATTAGAAGCAGACAACAAACACTCAGAAAACTCGGCTTAATGGCAGCAGGTAATGATGCTGAAAGATGTCCTCCAGCTTCTTCCGAAAGTAGTAATTAGAAGCAGAACACTACTTTTCGCATTAGGGATAACTGATGCAGACCTGCATATGAAATCAAGCTGCATTTTGCAAGATTAAGCCCACAATCTGCTTTTAATAGGTCTAACTCAGTGCTCCTCTGCCTCGTGGCAGCACACTGGGGCCCTGCACCCACTGTAGCCCCATGTCACAGAGACAGGCAAAGGTCCAGAGGTCTCTTCCAACCCTTCTGGGATTCTGTATCACAAGATCTAAAAGCCAGAGGGAGCAACCCACTGCAGACCAGCTCTTTGCAGCCTCTTGGCTAACGGGGAAGAGACAAGTATCACACCTGAGGATACAGGCAACAGCAGGAGCTGAACCTGATGTGGTCCAAGCTGTGAGAAGGTGGTGGGTAACTCTGCCAGCCAGTGCATGGAGGCTGCGTGTCCTCAGGGATGGAGAATGGACAGGCAGCCCCACAGCCCCAGGAGCCTCTCCTCGTTCTTAAATAATAAATGTTTTGTTGCTTTTCAGTGTTGGGAAGAACCAAGGATGTGACCAGAAAGCACGAGCTGGGGAACAGGAAAATGTTTTGGTTTTTACCCAGGGTTTAATTGAGGCTTATCAAGTTTTCTCGCTCCAAATTCCTTCTGCAGAAAAGGAAGCTGAAGCAGAGCAGCAAAAGCAGGAGCAGGGAGTACCGCCGGTTGTAAGGTGACAGCCTACCCAGAATGATTCTAACACGGTGCACAGAAAATTATTCTGGGTAAACAGGTTATTTAAAAAAAAAAAGAAAATCTTAATGGAAGGAAAAATAAAAGGGTTTATAGCTTTAGTGCTTGTGTGTGAGACCAAGGCTGGACGGATGGATGTGCAGACACACACCAGCCCCCAGAGCTCTCTGCTGAGCATCTCTGCCTGCAGGTCGGCCAAACCAGACCCAGGGCTCTGTGTGCACCTTCCCTGTGAAGATTAATTCCCATAATGAGATGAGAGGCAGGACATCCCTCGACAAGAAGTGGGAGCTCTGGTAGCGCTGACACACGCCGGACTGATTCCAGCCCAAGTGGCTTGGGTTGTACAAAGCCTCTGTCATCACAAAAATGAGATGAGATCGAAAAAGACACCTCTGGCTTCATGCACTCTGCACCTGCCTGCATGTTTTTGATTAAGATACTCGTCAGTAGCACATCCTACTGCAGATTAAACTAGTCTTTAAGAAGAAGGGAGATCCAGGGAGCGACAGGCTGATGAGTTTTGCCTCCATTCTGGGGTGTGCCCCTCTTGGGATCCCTTTCCCAGGGGCAAGATGGTCAGTCCAAAACAGCCAACACAGATTTAGCACCAGCAAGTCCTGTATTGCCTGTCTAGCAACCATGCCCAGGAGAAAATAGCTAACAAATCACCTATTTGAAAACGTAAAGGGGAAGTTGAGGTGGAGAGAGACTAGGTAGGATGAACCCCTCCCCTGCATTAAACTTTTTTTTTTCGTCCCAGTAACAGAAAACGTCAAACAGTTTCAAACAATAAACCCCAAGCGAGCACTTGGAACTTCCCAGGCATCAGAAGAAACCCCCCATGAGTCTTCCACAGACTTCCATAAGCTTCAAAGTAGGTCCCAAACTCCTACTTGGCTTTCCCACAATAGCTCTGAATCCATTCCTGTGTATTGGGAAAGGAAAACCCATCCACGAACACAGGCATTAACACGCCTTTCTTCTTACCACCTAAAGCACCCCTACTGCCTTCTGTGATTTGCATTCAGGGTATCAGTTCCTCTCCCTTTTGACACTGCAAGGAAATTAATTAACTGAATAGTAACTGTAAGTATCACAAAGCTTGGGAGGCTGAGACAGGAAATCTGAAGGTTACCCATGATATTTAATGTATGCATGAGATAAAAATCAAAATTAACTTCAATCAGGGGAAGGATGGAGAGGCCATTGGCACTACTGTGATGTTCGTTGTTTTAGGTTTTTAAGATTAGAGCCTGTATTTTATCTTTATGATTTCAATTAAGCATTTTCCTGCCTGCTGGAGAGAAAAGAAGGGTTTAATTCCTTACAGTAGAATATCAAGCATCATTCCAAATCGCTCAAGTGTTGTAATGAAAGCCAGGTGAAAAGCAGGAGCAAAGCCAACGCTCCTCAGACCTTTGCATCAAACTCGGAGAGTCACAGGCTCCAAACCTTTCTGGATGAGGGTGCATCCCCATTCATGACCTTTGCTTGCTTCAGGGAGAGGCTTAAGCTGATTTAAAGGAAGGGGAGCTTCATTTCTGACCCAGTTTATTTTAAATCTCTCCCTGAGGATGTGATTCTTTTGCCTTATCTTGAACATTTAACCCTCCTTCCCAAGCTAAAGAGGCAAATTTTGCTGCCGTAGCACGGCTCCTGCAGCAGCTCAGCCCAGTCCCTCTTTCATATGGTGAAAACAGGCTACAGAAAATTAATCTACTGGCTACTTAATTTGTAAAGCTGCTTAAAAAGGTCAGATCCCCAGCTCCTAAGAACCATCATTGAGAACAGATCCCAGAGATTATGGGAAATGAGGCTCTGGATATTTATATAAACTAATACTTGGGGAGTGTAACAAGATCAACAGGACCCTTTAATACCTACATCACACTCTGTGCAGCTCTTATCACTTATCTATTGCAGTAACACCACGGGGGTGGATGCCAAGCTGGCATCTGAGGCTAGAGAGGGCTTTAGAAGCCTTCCCATATGTTTTGACTGAAGAGTTTCCAACTTTGGCTATGAATTTTTCAAGCCAAGTCCTCCTTTCTGAGGGGGCTCACACCAGGGATATGCATTAGCCTACCAAATATAAGGAAAAACAGCATTTTGTAGGTTTGGGATTGATTTTTTTTTTTTTTCTGAATGATGGGTTGGTAAATCCTTAATTACAGAGCTTAGCCCGTATAAGCCATCACAGACACTAATGCTCCTGTGATTCTGCAGTTATCCCTGACCCTCTCTCACTTAAGGAAGAACACCCAACTGGAATATCTTACTGGGAAACAAGGAGAAAAGCCAGTTATCTCTGGGAGACGGCTTCTCCCTCCATCCCCGCAATGACTTGTGTCGAGGCAAACGCAGGTGTTTCCCTAGGACAAGCATTTCCCCTGGAAACAGAATTTAACGACGTCTTTACCAGCCAGACGTGAACAAGTTACAGCAGACAGTGTCTATGAGCAAAGCTCGCTCTCCTAATTGGAAGATCTAAAATAAACTCTGTATAACAGTGTTAATTGCATTTGTAGAGCAAGGAGCGTTAGGGAAGGCTGCATTGCTTTTGCTGCGCTGGTCTAATTAATTTGGTACAACTTGAGCAGGGAGATAAGGCCCCGGGGAGGTGTTGGGCTGGACCATTAATGCTGGATTTCAGCAGGAGGGTGAGGAGGGGAACTGGAAGCAGCAACTGATTCCTTCCTTGGCTCAGCTGTTCGGCTCCATCTCCTTCCAAAGCCACCCACTCGCTTTCGTGGGGCTGAAAATCATCCAGACATGAAAGGACAATACTCGGAGCTCCTAATGGGAGAGGATCGATACACCTAAATAGGCGGTGGCCCTAAAAAAGCTCACTGACCCGTAAATAAAATTACTTTATTGACATGGTTAAGACGGTGTCAACACCCAGTTAAACACAGACTCTTCATTTCCCCTTTTTTTGGCAGCAACCCTACTCTATTTTCTTAAGTGCCACCCAATTTAAGTTAATTTTTACTACGTCAGCTGCATATACAACTGAAGAAAAGTGACCTTTCTTCTGCTTTAAATTAACCCTTCTCTTAGCAACTGCCTCCAACAACACACACACAACATAGAACATAACAGAGATATTTTTTTTAAGCCCTGAACTAAGGCGTAAGAACAAGCACACAGATTTTTGTCAGACTAAAGTATACTCCGTTCTGTGCAGCCCAACAGAGAAGTTATTAAGATCATTTGTTCAGGAGCCAGCACAATACTTTTTTAAGTCATACAGCAAATATTAAGATGGGTCTGGCTCCTGTGAAAATGGCTATGGCACATACTGGGCTGAGCCACTGGGAATAAATTGCTCCTCTACATACAAAAATCAACACTATACAAAGAGGAGGGGGAAAAAAAAAAAGAAAAAAAAAGAAAAAAAAGGCAGCTACGTCATATTTTATAGGGTCATAAACACGAAACAAAACATCTTTCTCTAAGGTATATCTTTCAATGCAAAAAGCTCTTATTCAAACCAGTGCTTCCTCAAGCTCCACGAGGGATTTCCAGCCGCTGGCTGCCTCTTAGGGAGGGGAGAACAGATAACATTTCACGTAGAGTCATCGTGACCCATCACTTCTGCTTGCATTCAAGCAGCAGATTGTGACTTTTTCTGGACCACACTCCACCATGAACAGCGTTCCCTTGCCAGGACTTAAGGAGTGACCAACATCTGTCTGATGAACATCTGGCAAGGGGCTTACATCTCAAAGAGGACGAGAAAGCCAAGGCGATGCACAGCCTCCTCCTTTGCTGTAACGGAGCCTTCCAGGGAACAAAGCTTTTCCATTTTCAGTTTGGTAACATAAGCAAAATGCAGAGATAGACCACCCCAAGCGGCTCTCCCCAGACATTCAGATGCCAAGACCCCAAACCCTGAAGTCACACAGTTTGTGTGCCACCAGCTGAGGAGCACAGACCGAGACCCTGTGTACAGCTGACCCCCTTTACGTGCCTGGCCTTGTGCACCTGGGGCCATACCATACTTCTGATGCACCATTCCCCAGCTAAGCAGAAGGAAACAAAGAAATTGAATTGAGATTTGAGCGCTCCTCCACTCCCAAGCGCTAACTCCTTCAGTCTAAGGAGCTTTCTTAATACTGCCTTGAATAAACCAAAGAACAACAAGTAAAAGTTATACAAATCCACCCACGACCAGAAAAGAAGCTGCAGTCCAGTTTGGTTCCCAGCCATCTCAACTGTTCCTTGGTACTGAGCTTCTGGTCTAACTCAGACGCTCAACTTTTGAACTTTTGTCTCTGCTCCTCACCACGAGGAAGGAGCTCTTGGCTGCTTCGTACCCAGCCACGGAGCCTGGTCAACCACACATCTCTGCCCTTAGAGAAGGGCTTCACTGATGGAGACCGAAGGCAGACAAGCTCACAGGGTCTTCCTCATTGAAGAACAAAGCTTGAAGATGAGCTGAAGAAGAACAGCCCTTGCCAAAGAACCCAGGGCAACGAGTGTAAGCACCAGCCACTCCCAAGCAGAAAGTGGATTCTGCTGCCCCCCAAACCCAGACAACAGCCTAAGGTGCAGGATTAGGGCCCCTGTTTGCAAAGGCCCCAGTACCCACTGGTACCCAGACCTTAGGCATCCAGGAGTTAATAAAAATAATGCAAATAATAACATCTAACTGTCTAGGGGGGGGAGGTTTGAGCACTCACGGCCACTGCTAAAGGAGATTCCTACAGGACCCGTCCTGGGAGCAGTTCACAGCACACACGAGCCCATAGCAATAAGAACCGAGCACTGTCATCTTCTTGTTTTTAAGTGGTTGCCTTAAACCCTCAGAACTGCATTACCGACACCTTATTTTTGTGTGTGAGATTACTTTATTTTTTTTTTCCATCAGCCACCCACAGAAAAGTTCCACAAAAGTTTTTTCTCCCCCTCGAAGAACAACAGGAATAATGATGCCAAAACGCCCAGAGGGAGAGAGCCTGGAGCCAGAGCAGATCCCTGGGCTGCACATTGGCTCCAGCCCTGTCAGTCCTCGTTACCCTGCCATCTGAGATGTATCCTCAGCCTAATGGACACTGAAAATGTTAAATCCCAGAGAAAGAAATGAGCCAGAAAGTGTTTTGCTGCTCTCACCCCTGCGTGATACGGGGTGGGATGGCCATCCATCGCCAAAAGGCATTTTTTTTTTCTTTGTTTTTTTTTCCAATTTTTGAGTAAAACACTAAGTGGGCGGAGGGAGGAGAAGTTCTCCATTTATTCTTCAGCTCTCACATATATGACAAAGCCTGGCTGCTAACGTGACAAAGATGAAACCAAGCAGTTATTAAGTTACCCTGAGCACAGAGACAAGTTAAATACCCCTTTTTGCCTCCAGTTTCCTCCTATGCTCCATCAAAGGGAGCTCCTCCTGCTCCTGCACTACCAGAATCAGACTAATAACAGCCCTGCTCAGGTGAATAACGGGTTTCTATGGAGCAATAACACTACCTGATGTCTCGTCTTTATTAGAAAGGATCTTCACACCATTAAACTGTTATTAGGAGAGCCGTCTCTCAAAAAAGACCCTCTAAATCATAAGGAAGAAAAACATTCAGAAAGGGAATTTGAGCAGTTCCTCCTTCCATGTCTACACGACAGTGGTGCTCAGCAAAACACAGCTTTTCTTTGCATCCCCAGAAGAACAGGCAAAACCTGATGGCTATGGGGAGAAATCCTTCCCTCTGCTCCAGCTCGGGATGTCTAACACCCACTGTGAATACATAGCCTCATCCCTGGCAAGTTCCTCTCCACCCCTACAGAATTATGAGGCTGCTCTACACCTTTTGAAGTTTTAACTCTCATTCCCTTGATTTACACCCAGCTAAACCAGCTGTTTAACCCTGCTCGAAATTCTTTTTCTCCTTGTATGTAAAAGCTAATACTGTTCACCGAGTCAGCTCTTGCTGATGGAGCCCAAAGCTAAACGTGGGCTGGTTTGGGTTTTGTTTTTTTCATTATTTTATAAGGAGGGAAATTCAGAATACCATCTATTCCTTCCCCAGTAATCATTTTGCTTTATAAATTTTAAAACACAGATATTCTAAATTAGCTTTTGAGCCTATGAGGCTTCAGAGAGCACTTCAATTGCATTCTCATGCGTTTCCCTGAAGTAATGGAAGCAAGAGCTTCCAACGTCCATTTGCCTCTCTTCCCTTAAGGAAAAGTTAAATTCTCACATCACAGGACTCCAGAAGCTGGGTCTTCCAGAAAAAAAGCCAGGGAGGAAAAGTCATAGGAACACTTTACACCACTGCCAATACCTGCTGGTTGCTCAGAAGTGCAGATCAGGAACCTGCACGGAAGAGACAGTGGGTGAGTGGGATCCTGATCCCTGAGGCTGATGGATGGAGAGAAACCAGCATTGCTGATGCGAGCCCACATCTCCTGGTGACCCCAGCAAGAGCCAAGTTACAACAAAAAGACCTTTATTAACAACCCTTGGATGCTCAGCAGGACAGTCTGAGGCGTCGCAGCCAGTTTGGGTACCACATACCTGTTGGTCTCACCAGGGACCCTCTACCCACTTCACCCCAAGCATCCTCCACCTTCCTCTTTGTCTCCACATCTGCTCCAGCCATGATGGAGCTGCTGTTTCACGAAATAGCCCCCGGCACCTCAACTAGTGTCAGAGGAGCAGGGGGAGAGAGGGAGCGCAGGAGCACTGCGTGTCTGCTTGGTCACCAACCGGGCCAGCTCCTCTCCTGCTCTGGTGGGGTCCCAGACACGCACCTCTCCCCTTCCTTGTTTCACGGAGCACATCGAGCTGGTCCTCACCAACAAGCCCAGTGTGCAGAGAGGTGCGAGCCAAACCATGGCCCTGCACAGAGGCAGTGGCATAAAAAAATAAATAAACAAAGAGGGCCAAGCCACCCCACCCCACAAGAACCCACTGTGAGATGCTGGTCTCTGGATCCTGCACACGAAGCATCCCCCATCCAGGGGAATCCATCAGCTCTTTCCAGGTTTTCAGTATTCACCCCCACACAGTAAACCCAGCTCCAGCCAGGCATTAGGGCTCATCTGGCAGATCTAACCCTGCCAGAGAAACATTCAAAGAGAACCCAAAGCAGGCAGAAGCGTTCTTGGCTTTGAGTGTGAGCTGAAATGATAAAACAAAGGACACTCGAGTCTTAAACGTACAGCAGAGTCCCATCATCACAGCACTGTCCTTCCTCATTGCAAAAGAGCAGATTCTGCTCACACTGCCAAAAACCACCAGGAACTATGAAAATGCAATTAGGCTTCATCTTCCATCAATAAATCCATTATTTTGGTTTTTTTCCTATAGAAGCTTTCACCCACCCCGGCAGCTGTATGCTAATTCCCCCTCAGTACTGCTTTATTATCACTCGGAACAGATGTTCCAGCAGCTCCAAAATCTGGAGGTTACAAAAACTATTAACCTGATGTGGGCACCAGGCTGAGGGTTTGTTTGTGGGGTGTTGAGCATGGAGGGGACAGCTCGGTCCCCTCCTCCTGCCTCCTGTCCCCTCCAGCAAAGTGGAGCAGGGTCTGCCCAGACAATCAATCAATAGCAACGACGGGATCGAAAACTAATTGATAAAAATACCCCCAAAAGTCATCAAACAAAGACAAGGAGAGATCAAGGGAGAAGATGCAATTTACAGGCTTGTTCCAAAGACTTGGGGGGGAAAAAAATCAGCTACAACATGCCCAAGGGTTTTAAAAATCTGAGCACCAAATGTGGATGCAATAACCTTTTCCTTTTCTTTTCTTTTTTTGTGGGGGTGTCTGTCTTTGTTGAGGCGTGTGTGCAAACAAAGTCGTTTCAGCCACAGATAAATCCAACTGCGAAAGGTTTAGCGTTCCCCACGGAGCTGATGTCTCCAGTGCAGCCCAGTGCGGCTCCTGGAGTAATTAATGCCAGAATCTATTTATGACCTTTGAATAAATTGTTCTTTTCTGAAGGGAAAGCTGTTAAACACGTTAGCAAATATAATTAAGAGGGAAAGGGGGAGGGGGGTGATGACAAAAATCTGGAATTGAATCTCTCTCTAATTAGAAATGCTTCTTTGCAACAACCTGGCTAAAAAAAACCCAAAAAACACAAAACCCTGCTCTCAGGCAGATACTGTAGCTTCATTAAAGCTCCCTCATTATCCTCCCTGAAATAACTGAGCTGTCAATACAAGGAAAATTTACTGCTAACCTTTGACACCCCTAAAAAAATTGAAAAATTTAAAAATATTAAAAAAAAAAAAGTTTAAGTGTTCCTGCATGTGTGTAAAGCTCAGGGATGCACACCCCAACACGCCGAGGTTGAAAAGCTGGAATTCCAACAAGGGATGAGCCTTTCCCAGCCAGGGCTGCGTTATCTCGGCTGCATCGCTGCTCCTTCGCCGGCCTCCCAGTCACAGCCATGGCTCACGGTGCAAGGAACAGGTTTGGCTGCCCACAGCTCAGGACTTTTGACCAAGTTTGCCTTATCTCAGGCTCCGTCCTCACCCAGGAGACATCCATGGCATCCCGCAGAAAGGCGCCAGGCAAAGCAGGTGGGAAGCAGCAGGGATTAAAGGTGGGAAGCCCCTTGGAAATGTCCTCGCTCCATCAGTGTGATCCTCCCTACCCTGCCAGCTGGAGAAACGAAATCTCAACTGATGTAGGAGAAGGGGTTAAAGTTAGATCAGAGACCTGCGATGCCATCCAGCATCCTGGGCACCGTTGATGTGAAAATGCAGAGAGCAGGACAACTCGCATCTGGCCAGATCCTAGATCATATATATTTCTTTTTTAATTATTGTAGAAGGCACATCAAAAGCTCCAGCTCAAGGTAAAAACATTTGTGCTGAAGCAACACATTCTCCTGCATCTCCAGTCGGTTTCATACACGAAAAGATGACCCACGTGGCGAGTGAATCACGGTCACGGGGAGGTGAGCAGGGATAACTCCCTGGGGAATATCAGCTCCTGGCACGGACCTGCCCAGAGTAGACAAGACAAGTTGGCAAATCTCAGAACACCACTTGCATTTCACGTTCCGCAACTTCAACTTCCACCCTTTTGGGGTACATGCCCAGCAGATTGCATGCCTGGGTGTCCTGCTGCCATCTGGGTTGGCTCTGGGCTCCCAAAAGCTTAATGTTGTCAAGGGGTTAAGTATACTTCGCTGCTTGAAAACTGATAAGATGGCTAAAAGACACCTGTATCCATCTGGAAGATTCCACATCTCCCCAGGAGATGCCTGGTCCTTCAAGAGAGCCACCCAAGAGCAGGCTGCCACCAGCATGGTGACACTCCTTCATCCCCAAAAAACCAGTGCCACCGTGGCCATCCTGCTGGAGACCTTGGAGCCTCTGCTCAACTCCACGTAGTTTGGGGGCAGATCACCAGTTACAAAGCCACTGGTTTCTCTGGGCAGAGAAGGAGCATCTAGTGACAGAAGTGGCATTGAGGGAAAGCCCTGTGTCCAGTTCATCCACCCTGAGGGCAACGAGCTGAGCCCAAAGCTATGCTGAGCAGCTGCTGCTCCACAGCAGTTCCCAGAAGACAGCCCCAAACCCTGCAACAGCTTTAAGAAAAAAAAAAAAAAAAAAAATGTAAAAAACGATCTATAAAGGGAAAAAAAAAAAAGTATAAAACTCTTCAAAGCATTTACTAGAAGAGTTTTTGTTTTATTTTCTGTTTAAAGCCACAGTTCTCCCACAGCTAACATGAGACTTGTCTTTGCTTCTTTTTTTCTCCTCCCCTCTCTGAAGCTTCCCAGTGACTTTCTTGGAAGAGCACTCACAGGAAAAGGCACTTCCCATAAACGCAGAGGGTCTGGATGTGCACACAAGTCTGTCCCGATGCCGTTCACGTTTCCTGGGAAACATGCTGTTCAGCCTGGGATTCACAGCGTTCAACACACTCCAGCTCTTAAAAAAAAATATATATATATATACACATCTCCCGTTATAATATATGTATTGGTTTTTTATTGTTGATGGATATATCCCATTCTTCTTGCTTCTAACATGGAGATGAGCCACAACAGGGCTCTGCTTTAGGGAACACCTGTATCTTTGCATGAACTCGGATGCTCCCAGCCCAGCTGCGCACACTCCGAGTACCCAATAAACCCCAAAATCAGCCCAAACAGCTGGTCCTAGAAAGCAAAACCAGTTTATGCAACACTTCTGCCTTTCAGAGCAACCCCAGCAAGTGCTCAGTGAAGACAAGCCATGGGGCTTCCCTGCAGGGATGGCAGAGCTCGTCCCATCCGCAGGTGTGACCTGCATCGTCCCAGTGACAGAACCCGGGGGGACACCGTGTTCCCAGCTGCTCCCAGTTTGGGCTTACATTTCTTTTCCACAGGGCCAAAGACTTCGGTCACGCACATGAGTTCAGCGGATTTCACAGATAATTCAGTGTTTGCAGCAGTAAACACAAATCACTTCTCCCGCTCCTCCCCTCCTCGATCCACAAGCCTCCTCTGTTCCCTCCTCAGCGCCTTTCAAATACCAGATGTTTCATTTAGCTGCAAACCACCATAAAACACAGCAAAAGATATGAACGCTATAAAAGAGCCAATTTACTCCCCCCTCCACCAGTACTGAAGCGTATGCTTGAAGAGGAAAAAATAAAAAGAGTAAATTTCCTCCATGGGAACCTTTTAACCTTCCCAGTTTGTCAATCCCTGCTTGTTTGGGGTGCATCAAAGTGGGCTGAGCCCCAATGCAGGCAGGGACAGGCAGCTGCCCCCGGCCACGGTCCCCGATGGATGGCAGGGAGCTTGTTGCCAAAGGGAGAAGAGCTGGAGAGGTGCAAATCCCTCCCGACCTCACCGCCGTCACTCTCATCACATCTTATCACATCCAGCCGTCAGCATCCCCCTCCTCTGCCCAACCAGGTTCACCACCCGGTCAGCTGTCAGCACCCAACCAGAAGAAAGTCACCGAGCTCCTGACAAGGGCTTGCAAGCCACCATGTGAGGTGGGAGATGCTCCCCAGGTCCAACAAGCCTGGCAAAGTCAATCCTGAGAAGTCAAGCGGTATCAGGGCAAATAAGAGCTGATTTACAGCCGGGTCTCTACCACGGGCAACACTAGGAAGTCTACGGATGGGGGAGTTCACCAGATCACACCACCGAGGAGCCAAAGGAGCAGAGCGAGTCAGGATATGACTCAGGCTGGTGGCTTTCCAAGGAGGCGAAGGAGGACCTTCCAGCTGAATCCTTGCTGTCCAGACAGGGCAGGCCCACGGGTTACGAAACCAGAAGAGCAGATTTGAGATTACCTCTCGCTAGGGAAGGCAGACAATGGGCAGGCGGCATCCTTTGTCCTTCGCTCCGTGACGGGAAAGGGCTTGCAGCCCTCCCACCAGGTTGAAACAACTGTTTTGGAGATTTCAGAAGAAAAGGGCTCTTAAAACTCGAGATGTTCCAAAACTCGTTCTGCAGGACTTGTTAGACAGTCCATTGGGAAATTTGATGGCCAATAAACCACTACGCTTCAGTGACTTCTCCCGGGGATAACTGATTTTTTTCACAGAGCAATAGACAGGGCTTTGAGCCTAGACACAGATTAGCAGCCTGACCCATCCACATCCTTATTTTGTTCTGGTTCTTTCTACAGTGGAGACCTTCTGGCTTTAGGTAGAGCAAGAGCATCCTCTGCCACAAGAGGAGAGTAGGACTCAGATGGTCCAATTACCTGTTACAGATGATGTACCCCTGTGAAAACCTTTCAGGTTTGGTCATCCTAGCTAAACCTTACCATTAACAAGGACTGGACCCAACAGGGCTGAGCTGGTCCAGAATGGGATCCCAGTCAAGCACTCCCAGAAGCAGCAGCAGCACAAAACACCCATGGGAATCAGCAGATCATGATCACAGGGTTCTGCAGCTGCAAGGTCTCCAATAAACCCAAGCTGTAGGAGACCTGGGCAATGAGTGCTCAAGCAGCACAGGTTGTTCTACAGGCAGGTATGTGTTTTTCTGGCTGATTTAGCCAAAACCCTCCACCTGCAGGGAGCTGGAGAGCCCTCCAGCTCTTCTGCTACACACCCAGGAGGCTCCGAGCCATCCTGGACAGTGGAGAGCAAGGAGTGGTTGCCTTCGAGTTGTATCATCGGATGAAGCACAGCCCTGAGCAGCAACCAAAGAAAACATGAAGGGAGTGGGGATGTCAGTTTTATTAGAAACAGACCTTTTTTCAGGCTTTTTCTTGCAGGGGAAATACAACACTAGGAAAAGTAATTTCATTAACGCCGAGTTTGAAGTTGTCAAAAGCAGACTGTGATTAATAGCTGTCCTGTAAAAGAAGGTCCTTCCCTCTCTGTGTAAAAGGAACATTGGAGGGAATACAGCTGAGAATAATGAAACGGGACACACTTCTGGGACACAATCAGGAGGCTGCTGTAGGGTAACACGTGAGTCACCCCAAGGATGTGCCCAAATGCGAGCCCTTGGGCTAGTACAGGCAGGGGAGCTGGGGTGACTCACTGCAGGGTGGCAGCAGGGACAAGACCAAGCTTTGCCTGGGGCCAGCACTCACTCAAGAAGCACAGGTGAACCCTGTAGGTCCCAGGATGCTGCACGGAAGGCTAGGCAGAGCAATGGATTCAGGACCAAAACAGGTCTTCAGGTGGGATCAGAGATGCAGGATGCTGGGCTGATTGCTGAGAGAGCTGTTAGGGGGACTCATCTTAAGATCACCAAGAGTCTGAGGGAACCAAGTGATGTTACGAGCAGTGTGAGGAAGCAGGAGGAAAATAAACAAGAAAAAAACAAAAAAACAAAAAAACAAAACTGTGTGCAACTCAAGAAAGGTAGATCCACGCTTTAAAAAAATAAAAAAATCAAAGCAGAGAAAGTCTTCACTTCCCAGAGGTGTTGCCCAGCTCACTGTACTTACCCCCCTCCACGTTAATCCTCTCCACATCTACCTTACACAGGCAGTAAACCCTCCACCTCCTCACTCACATCGCACCCTAAATCGACAGGATCCTGCTGCTCCCATCCCAGGCTGCTGGGACACACGGGACGAGCATATTTGAGATACTACTGAAAACACAAGCTTAGGAGAAAATCAAATGGAAAAGTATTGCAGGGAAAAAAAGTCCTTGTTGGTAAGAAAAAAGAAGAAAAAGCTTGCCTCTTTAGGAGAGGACAAAAAAAAGGATCAAAAATTTGCCCTGAGGTCAGTCTGAAGCAACATTTCCCTCGGTGCCAAGAATCATGTCCCTTCTGGCTCCACATGAGCTGAAGAAAGCAAAGGGTCCACAGCACTGACCAGGGGCTCGTGGGTCAGCACCATCCTGCAGAGCACGGGCAAGATGGTGATGCTCAACCCTTCTCTGTAACCTCATCTTCAGCACACATCTTGCCCAAATTTTCACAGCCCTCATTCCTCACCCAACTGCCCCAAACACAGCCACAGGAATTAAGCATCACAAGTGCCATTGCCAAAACTTTACCCATTTCTCCCTGGAGGCATCAAGAAACAAGGTACCCCCTCTCCTGGCAGCACACCCAGCAGGAAGGATGGTCACTGAGAAGGATGGAGAAGCCAAGTATTTCTTTCACATCTCATCAACATGCTGTTGAGACAGGACGCAGCTTCCAAGCCTGGTCCCAACTTGAAAAGTGACCAAACTGACTGGGTTTTTTTGGCTTTGTGTTTTTAAAGGCATCTATTCATTGGCGACTTTGTTCCTGCTAAGTATTTAATGCAGGTATTTAGCTCTCCTCAATCATTCAAGGGGAGGGGGTGGAAAGTTTTCACCGCTTTTCATGCTTCTTGGCACAGCAGCAGGATCCATCTAACACTTCCCACCTTCTTATGCCCCAACAGAATACATATGAGCCTTCAGCTGCAGGTTCAGTTAGATCTTAAAACCTCAAAAAAGAGGGCACTGCCTCCAGCTAACACAAGGTTTTAGGGTGCTATTTGACACGCAGGAGGAACCAAGGTGGGGCTGGGAAGGAAAGTTGGAATTAGTTCCTATTTGGAAGGAGCTCATGGGTTCGGCTCTGTACAAGACAGAGCACCTTTTCTCCTTTTGTGAAGCTCAGCACATCCGAACGGGAAGTCTCTGAGACACAGTAAACAGTGATATGTAATGAGGCCATTTTTTATAGCCGTTTTTGGAACGGATCTCAATTTCAAGCAGCAGAGAGTAAATAAAAAGCCAGAGGACCTGAGCAGGGAAAAACCAGAGAGCAGCGACACAGACCTCGCTCAAACAACCCACCTACCCAGTCAGCTCCCATAATACTCAATTATATCTAACTACTATCATGACACGTGGAAGTAGTGACGAGGGCTGCAGCTATACAGCCTTCAAGTGGCACGATAAAAAGTCCCAAAGTGTTGTGAATAATTACTGGCACCAAACACACCAGCGTTCCTTCCTCTCCAGCATACCTGGGGGAAGCAGCTGCTACAAGTCACCTGCTCCCAGTTGTCATGGTAAATGAGTGCCTGCATCATCAATAAATAGGACTTTGATCCCAAATTATTGCCATCCTTCAGCAGAAACGACAGCCACAAAGCTGCCTGACAGCTTGGTCGTTCCATCCATCCATCCAGGGAGTCACTTGGCTGCGTGGGCCCTTAACAAGAGCAGAAGGGAGCGGTGGGCAGGCAAGGCACGGCACCAATTACATCTGCTGGGTCTCATCAGTCTCAAGAGCCCTAATAAAACCTCCAGGCACTGCAGACCCAGATGGGTGATCTCTAGAGAGATGTCAATATGCTTCAAAATGAGAATATCCTTAACGAGCCGGCCATTACCGCTAACTTGAAGTCTGTGCACACACAAATACAAGCAGTAAATGTGGGGCTGCTTCGTTTCAAGTATCCAGGAGATTTTGAAGCAAGGAAAAAAAGAAAGGAAAAACAAAATAAAGATATTTAGCAGTGTCCAGGCCAACCTTAAAGGATGGGTGGAGGCAACACGGTATCAAAGGGAGTCTACATCTTACACCAAATTGGATGATAGAGCCCCAGAAGGGCACAGCTGTTTTGGTGCAGGCACCAACCTCCATCTACCTAAATATAGAGAGCAATGCCAACATCACGGCAGAGAACACTGTCACAGCATGCTCATCCAGCCAGGACAGGGCAATGGGAAAATGGGGCAGGATTTAGGGGGTTACTGCTTTTTTCTTAGGTTTTTTTCCTTGAAAGAACACACATCTCCTTCAGCTGCAGAGATTTAGGAGCAGAAATGCTCCTAGAGCTGGGATGGAGGGCAGGCTGAGAGCCCTTGGAGACACTGGTGATGGTGCCAGCCCCCACAGCTCCCTGTACTCTCGTTATCCCTCCTGCTTCTCGGGCACCTTCAGGGATAATTCCTGACCAACCCCACACCCGCAAAGGTGTCCGACACAACTCATCCATCCCCAGGAGGTATATCCCCCCGGAGACCTGCACATTGTCCAAATTGGGCAAAGCCTCCAGCAGGGTTCTCCCAAGCTCCCTTACCAACATCAGTACATGTCCAAGTCCATTCCTATTAGGAAGGGCTAATTTTACCTAAGGCAAATTAGAATATGGAAAAAAAAAAAACTAACACCCAACCACACACCACTAAATATCAACTTCACCCAAATGTGCAATTTTTTATTGCACACATTGTTTTTTATGCCTCACCACGCTGCAACAGAAGTGGAGACTCATTTAATTTGTATTTGACCAGAGATTTAACAAAATTACAACTCAAATCTAATTATCAATGAAAACCCAAAGCTCAGAGATCTCCATCCTGCTCCCAAAAGGAGCTTGGGATGCAAGAGCAGGGGTACCACACAGTGCCAGGGGACTGGAAATCAGTGTCAGTTCCAGGGGGGCAGGGAGAAAATTGGGGTCCTGGAGACAGGTCCATGGAGGGATGGGGAGAAATGCTGTACCGAGAGCTGGGGACAGGGGTTGAGAGCCTGAGGGGTACAACATCTGCTCCCATTTACCAATAAAGATGTTCTTTGCATCATGCTCTTGCAGTTGGTTGGCAAACCAGCTTGAATTACACCCTCCTCTCCCCAAAATCCAATCACAGTAATAGACATAATGATCAATAAGCACCGAGGGCAAGTACACACATCCCACTGCCCACCTCTCCAGACACAGCCTCTACAGCAAGAGCAATTAGCAGAAATTAAGTTTTACTCCAGGCTCATCAGAGCTGGCCTCGTGTCCCCTGACTCTGGGCTTTAAGACTTTTTTTTGGATTTTTTTTCCTGCTTATTCTGTCAGTCCCTGTGGAGGTTCGGTACCTTTGGGTCATCCCACCCTGCCAAGCACCCGAGTCGGGGCTCTGCAACTGAGCATCCAAATAAAGCAAATTGAGATTGCAACCTAATGAGGCCATTTCACCCATTTATCCATTAAAATGTCATGCTTTACAACCAGCCTGGCTGTTTCTGCAGCCTGGTTTCCCTCCTGGAAGGTTTTAGGAGGATGGGAAAAGGATCTGGTGCTCTACTGGGATCAGGACTCAATGCTCTAATCTCACCACGCAGCACACCTTCAGAGAAACAAATCAGCATGGAGGGAGATTAAAGTAATAAATAAATAATAAAAAAAAGGAAAACAAACAACAAAACCCACCAAACACCCAAGAGCAGCTGGATCTTCAAACATTTCTCTGCAGAGAGCTGTGATTTCACCTCCAGCCTTTGAAACGATGCTCACCTTGGGCAAAAACCTGTTTCTCGTTACACACCTGCACAACCCCACTTAATTCACTCAGAAAGGTGGATGACAGAGTATTCCTGGGTGTTTCAAATCTAGCACGAGTGTCTTGCCTCCTGGCATTTTGACTGAATAATAAAAAAAATAAAAAAGTCATCTGTGGAGTAAGGCAGACGGCTGGTTAGCCAGCCCAGCCAGGTAAAATGTGCATTTATCATCAAAAACAACCTCTGAAGTTTCTAGGCACACTCTGCCTTGCACATCCGTGACCCCATGTCTGAATGCATCAGGGCTGGGTGACAAAAATTGGGTTCCTGCACTTTGCTTCTGAAATTTGGCCCAGAGACATTAAACTGCTCATCGAGATCCATGGGGATGTTTGCCCACACCTCGGCTGGGCTCAGATCCCTTCCTCCCTCCCACACTACAAATACACAGAAGGTAAAGTCCTGCCTTTAGTCACCCTGGGTGAGAAACCAGGTTCCCAAATTCAGGAATTGCCACAGAAACACCAAATATACAAGAACAACTATAAAAACTCAAGGCTGGGCTGACCTGGGTCCCCATCCTGGCCAAGGACAAGCATTAGCTGAGTCTCACTAGAGCATTCACCCCTCCACACCAGGTTCAGCTTTGATCAGGTTGTTCCAATCACCAGGTTCTCACAGAGGTGACCACCAAAACCACCTGATTCAGCCCCTCCCCGCTCCTCCTGAAGCCAGGAAAGCAGCCAGAAAACAATTTCATTAAGGACAGCTGGGCTGTAAAGTCTCACCTCCAACCGGCAACACCTGCCCTCAGCAAGAGCACCCTTTGCAAACCACCACCAGGCTCTTCCCTGGGTGGCAACCACCAGCTTTAAACCCATTCTTCATTCCCCACAGGGGAAATATTGGACCGAAATTAGGTTTGCAGGGCTATAATGTTCCCTTAAAAGAAACAGGGGGGGGAAAAAATGCATAGTATGCCATTCTCAGCATGTTCTGGGAAAGCGGGAGTCCCTGCACATCTACAGCTCCAGAGCGCCAGTTTATATTTGGAAACATCAGTTTGTAGGGAAGACCGTTTGATCAGTTTATAGCCTGGAAAGCTCAAGAGGAAATCTCACGGCATTGTTCCACCCCCGGGAAGAGGCATCAGTACGTGTGGTTATTCATGAGAGCTGACAGGAGCTGGTTTTCACCGCAGGGTTGGGGCTTCCCACCCCACCAGTTTGCAGGACCAAGGTCTCCGACTCCCCAAACGAGCAGCGAGACGTCCACGTGCAGGCAGCAAAACCACGCTGCGCTCCCCAAAGCGTGGCTCCAAGTTTTGGGACCCAAATGCCTCACTCCTGGCTGTCCTCAACCCTCAGCACACACGAATACGAGGAGGACACACAGACCAAAACCCACCATTGCCTTGGAACAAAACTCTGATGGGAGAAGGGAAAGGCACGTGCTTGCACAGCACAACTCATGTCAACATTATACATTATTTACCTTCGAATGCCTGAATAAAGTTAAAGGGAACTCTCGCATGCCCTTGGCTACCAAGAAATTTCCTTCCCCTTTTCCCGATAAAACCTGTTTTTGCTCAAAAAGACCAATTTACTGTCCTCAACACAGGAGCTGCAGGGTGGGGAGGACAAAAGTACCCCCTTTCATTTGCTTCTAATTGATTTCACTTCCCAATTCCCATGCAAATACTGCACAGCTCACAAAAAAAAAAAAAAACCTGTAAGCCGAGCATTCAAACCCAAAAACAAGCAGAGTTGGGAGGTTTTGTTGTTTGGGTTTGTTTTTCTTTTTCCTTCTTTAAACCTCCTTCCACCAAAAACTGACAACACTTCCGAGGAGAGAACCCCTCCAGCTTCCAAGTTCCCAGTCCTGGAAGAGGCGATGAGAGAGGGGCAGAGGGAGCTCCGGGGGCCACCAAACCGGGACCCTGGTTGCCCCTTGTCCTCTCTGCCCCACCGGCCTGCGAGCAGCCTTGAGAGCACCAGGGTTTGGTATTTTTGTTTTTCTTTCCTTATTTGCTTAATTTGCTTTTAATCTTCCTAGGCAAAGTTTTGTCCTCAAGGGCAGCACCCTCCCAGCATCGCTCCCTCCTCCGGCACACGGTGCCTGCTTAAAATCCCGAAGTTAATCCCATCTCCTCCTCTCAGCCCCACTATTTGCTTTTGTTTCACCATGGCTGTAAACAGAAGGGGGACATTTCCCCTCTTTCCCGGGAGGATTTTGGTTGGTTGGTGGGTTTTGTTTTTTCCCCTCTNGCCGGGGGAGAGGTTGTGGAGGAGCTGGCAGAGCAGCACCCCATCCCGCAACGCCTGCGCCAGGTCGAAGACCACCGCCGATGGCCAGACCACCCGGTGGTTGGGGGGCAAAACTTTGCAGTCGATGAGCCAGCGCCCGCACTGCCTCCACTCCTCCATGGCTGCGGTCCCCTCCTACACCCGGCTGCCTTCTTCTTCTTCCTCCTCCTCCTCCTCCTCCCCGCCGCTCACGGGCAGCACGGAGCTTGTTCGGCCCCCCGCCC